>CM027586.2:4950159-5550159 GCA_015852605.2 Populus deltoides
CAATCAGTAACAAACATCAAAAGCATTACTGTTGGACAGACTCAGTTCACTGTCAGATAAGCAAATCAAGTATCAATTGCCTAAGCCTGACAACAAAAGGCTACTCCTAGGAGGATTACAAAAAAACTGAGACACTCATTTAAAGAAAAAACACTTTAGAGATACCCTGGATAAAGAGCAGGCGTAAGATAGTAAACATGAAAGGCAATCACACTGTAGTCTTTGCACATAGATATTACCTTGACTGCCTCCAAAACCTTGCTAAATTCTAATTTATCCTCGTTCTTCACTGATGTAAGGCACAAAACTGATGCTGTTTTCTTGTGGACAATCTGATTTAAAACATAGAAGAGTCAAAAAAATATATTGATACCATAGGGTTTGTTTTCCAAAAAAATCAATGGATCTTTTAATGCATAGGAAGAGAGTAGAAAAAATCACCGCTCCAAGACGTGACTTGCCCTTCACGATTGCATAAGGAACCTCCATTTTCCGGCACAATGCTGGCAACCAGACAACAAGCTCAATTGGATCCACATCATGTGCGATGACCACCAACTGGGCCTTGTTCTACATGAATCAAGTAGAGTCTTAGGAAAAATATAAGACAACCTTAAACAAGAAGGTATTAAATCTGGCATGCATGTTGTTTGCATCCACATCTGATGACAACCAAAAAAAGAAAAAACAGAGGGACAAAAAATAACACAGAGAAACCAGCCAAGTGACGGAAAGAAATGAGAGGAATAAGAGTGGGAGATGCGAATGTGAAAGTAAACAAATTGAAAGCCATCTTCTCCTACACAGCCATAATTACAACAGAACTCCTATGTAGATTGATCAAACTAACTAAACAAGGTACCAAATCATCCATCATCTTATGCAACCTAAATAATTTACAGAGTTGACCACCAACGCCATGGAAACCAACATCCATACCTGCTCAATGAGGTAAGTAACATGGTTAAGACCATATTTAACGACAATAGGCTTCTTTGATTCCACAGTCTTCCCCTCTTCAGCAGCTTGTGCTCTTTTAAGAAGCCTTTCCTTCTTAGCAGCCTTGTCCTCAGGTCTATATTTTAGCAACAACTTAAAAAGTTGTGTGGCTGTAATACAAAATGAAGAAAGTATAACCACACATTAACATGGGACGAATCATCTGCAGTTATGGCTAGGGATTGATGAGAATGACACAAGTTAAATTTAAGCCTGCACATCCATGATCCTCAGGTACAAAGTTTGCTAGCTTTTCTAAAATAGGGATGAAAAACTTACCAAGGTTCTTGTCAAGGGTTTTTGTGAACTGGTTAACAGCAGGAGGGACCTTCAAACGCTGTTTCAGAATCCTTCTTTGCCTCTGAATACGAACAACATGTGGCCACTTTACAAATCTAGTCAAATCCTTCTTGGGTGGAAGGGCACCACCAATTCCAAACTGCTTTGGTCGCTTCTCAAACAAAGGATTCACAACCTTTTCCTGTGATTAAACAACATAAATGCACAAAACTTTAGTGGAAAAAGTAAAGCACATAAAGGCCAAAATTGACAGGGGGGGGATTATGATCCATGACATGCAAGGTCTAAGAAGTAGGAATACTCTATACACATTTGAATCCTTAATTCCCAAGAATTTATTGTTTCACTAACACAAGCTTATTTTGTGTGTGTGTGCATACCAGAGAGAGAGAGAGAGAGAGACATACAGGTTTTTTCTTTGCTGCTAGCGGGGCCTTCACACCTCTTTTGGGAGCCTGTCGTCAACATAAAAACAAGCTAGTGAATCAAAACTGGGAAACGAAACTCCAAGAATACAAACTTTTCAATGAAAATTTCATAGACACACCATTTCAATATATACGGGGCATTAAAAGTAATAATTCAAACAACACAGAAAAAAGCAGCAGAGCCTAACATATATCAAGTGTCTGTAAATATAACTATTCTACACATACATAATTCCAACTTCTCAAAAACCACATAATGAATTTATTGAAAATCCATCTAAATAACAAAGTTAGTGAGCTAGGACTTTTAGCTTAACTTATAACCAGTACAATGCATTTTCTCAGTCCACTTTGAAACTTCTACTGCTCAACTTTTAATACAACTTCAAGCATATACTCATTGCTTTTCAGGGGCAACTATCAATTGCAAGTTATCATCAATAAATTGGTCATCGTTCACCAAATCATTGCCGCTATAAAGAGTCCTACATATAAAGTCATGTTAAAACTTCAATTCAACATAAAAAAACAAAAGCACCAAAGTTCCTTCACTCCAACAAGTTTTTAAGCTATATGGGGAACTTAAAATAAAAATCCCGAATGAAGAAGAAAACAGATAGAGTCCTCCATTCACTAAGAAACCAACAGACCCATCATGAAAATAGCAAACTATATCCCAAACAAAAGAAACCAAACAGAAAAAAAACACATTATATGGACGAGAATATGAAATGGGGATGCAAGAAGTGAAGTGAATATCATACCATGTGGAAGAGGAGATCGAAAGAACCCTGGCAGATGTGTTTGTGAAGGAAGGGTGAGAGCTCTCTGGAGCGTAGCGGCAGCGGCTGGTTTGTTAATTAGGGTTTTTATTTTCTCCATGTTATGTGGGACTGAAGAAGGTAAGCCCATAGACCTCCCAAGCCCTAATTTCCTTTTCTAATCGGGTCATCTTTGTTGTTTGCTTACCAAAGTTTAGTCGTATTTTCTACTTGTTTTTATTTTGTAGCCCCCAACTTTTATTTATAGTTTTGAAACTTAGCCTAGCAAAGCGGGTTAATCTAGGAATACAATCAGGCAGGATTAAAAAAAAAATAAAAAAAATAAAAATCTAGTGTAACTTAGCAGGTTAACTCGGTTAAAAATCTGGTTATAATCTATTGACTTTTGTTTTTTTAATTAAAACAACGTTGTTTTGATTTTAAAAAAATTGACCCGGGTGACTCAGTGACCTGGTTAAAACTCGGAATCCGGACCTTGGACCGGGTCGGATCTAAAATCTATACTTTTATCTTTTGTTTTTCTTTTATTGATTTTAAGCAATGAAAAAATATTGTTTATATCAAATCATTTTTATACCAGTTTCCTAAGTTCCCAATTATATTCTATATACAAAAAATATTTATGTTTTAAAAAAAATCAAGAGTAAGAATTCTTTCAAATTTATATCTAAAACAGTGACAAATATACATAATTTATAATAAAAAACATCAAGAGTAAGAATTCTTTCAAATTTATATCTAAAACAGTGACAAATATGGATAATTTATAATAAAAAACATATTTTTACTTAATCTTTAAAAACTCTGAAATAGATTTCTAAATGCTCAACTTTTAATTTGAATCAATTAATTTTTAATCTGATTAAATTTAATTGAGCTATAGATAAATGCTAATAAAACAATTAATCTAGAGCAAAGAATATAAAGCTATATATTTACCTTAAAGTTACCTAAAATTTTGTTTGAAAGAATGGTGGAAGCTAGATGACGACAAACACCTCTACACTTTCCTTTCAATGCATTGTTTACACCCAAAATAAAATCCTCAAAATAATTGTGAGTAATTGGGCTAAATTGCAAGAATTTAATCAACAAGAACTAAGATGGATGTTTGCAGCCGTTCCCCAAAGAGATGCGAATGCGGAGGCATTCAATCTTTTGACGTTGGTGAAAGACCAAACCCCGTAAAGTTAAGACAAGAGTTTTACAAACTATTCAGTACGAAACTAATGAAAAGAGGGATGAAAATATATGTTTTTTTTTATATAATTTTATATTTGAGTTTTATGATTGTTAATACGATAGTAATTAAAGATTTATATGATTGTTAATTTTAAAATTTGTGAAATTAATCAAATAACTAACTAAAAAAAAAAAAAAAAAAAACAAGAGTTTTACAATTTGGGAAATATTTTGGCAACTACATGATATCAATAGCAAATTCGGAATCAGCAATAAGAATTTTTATTCCTAATTTTTATTTTATTGTTTAGAAAAAATATTGTAATAGTAAAATTTATATTTTTAATTAGTATTTTTTCTGTTGTGCTTTGCAATTTGTTTTTTTATTTATATATAATCTTATACTTTATTTTAATGCAATTTACTTTTGTAAGTTTACTGTTTCCTTTACCTTTTTTCCTAGAGTAATACCTCATTTTCTTTGATTTTTCTTTTTAGTTTATTAAGTAATTGATTTGTTTTCAAATCTTAACCTTTGAATGATCTTTTTAGATTCAATTTATTGTTTCTTGTTTATATATATATATAAGGGGTTAAAAATTGTAAATTTATTTTTTATAATATTATTCTAATTTTATATCTCGGGTCGCTTGTTAAATAGATTAACTTGGATTAACTTAGGGTTTATTTATTTATTTTTTAATCTTATTATTTAATATTAGTGTGATTGGAAATTAAGTTTTATAATTTATTTTGATTTGTCTCATGTAAGATTATTTTAGTATTGAGTTTGGTGGGTTATTCAAATTCAATCCTTATATTTCATATATTAACATTAACAAAAATAAAAATAAAATAAAAGAATATGCGAATTCATTGTTCAATACTATAGATGCTCTCACATTTCGCACTTCCATTTAAGTGTTCATGAACAGCAGGTAGTTGCTGTTCTTGTTTCATCATGTAGTTTTGAGTAAGGTCTCCTTTCAATTAGGAAGGATGACAATGGGGTAATTTTGTTCTGTTTCCTTTCTGAAGTGGCTACACCAAAGCATATAAGAGTCGTAATGAAGGTTGAAGGGCTGGCGAAAGTAAAGAGCCGTTTACAGGTAATAGAGGTTAACTTTCAACAATTTCCACTTTGAATATTCTGGTGTTCTTGTGAGAATTTCAATTTTCAAGAGCTCAAAATCGTCAGACTTCTGTGGAATTGCTCCTTGTGTCCACTCACTCCGCCCTCTCCAATTCAAATTTCCTTCATATCATTAAAAGACTACTTGCAGTAGAGAATTGGGACTGACATCTGAGCCATTAATCTTGATATATCCCTCAGGAAACGATTTGCAACTTTGCATTGCACACAGATTTCTCCACGTTTTGGCACCTAACATGTCATGAAGCTTTTGCAGGATCTTTATTGTCTTATAGTGCACGTTCTTTCTCTTTTTCCTAATCTTTCTGGAATATGTTCTTATGATTGATTACAGAAGTATCGGCTTAGTAGCAGAAGAGCTTCAGCAGACATTGCAGATCCTCTGGGAAGTGGGAAGTGCAGAGAAGTATCAGGACCCTTGCATATCAAGTTTCAATCATGGTGATCCGTAAAAGACATATCATCCTTTGGAATCCATTCCTGGATGGGCATCAGACGTACCATCGTTGTACCGATAAGATTTATCGATTGTCTGCAATTGAAGTGCCTAAGGCAAGATATCAGAGAATGTTATGGCATAGTTTTGATGTCACCAATCTAGAAAGTGTTTTCATGTACCTTAAAATAGTATTGGTTGGGTTTTTGTTGTTGTTTCGTTTATGAGATGTAAAGAGCATTTTCTCATATGTAGAACCTCAAGACTCACATTTCCAAAACCTCTGATAATTTAAAACAAAAAATGGAGAGCTCAAGTGGCCTGTTTATCAGACAAGCTGTTCTCATAGACAACCGAATTATCTACAAAGAAATTGCGGTTCAACAAAGTAATATTTCCATCCACAACAAGGCAATGCACCTGGCAGCATTCAGAAATTGCAATGAGTTCACAGATTGCGCCATACCGGTTTACTACAATTGCTAGAAAAGCAAGATCCATATAATATTTTACCCATATTAGAGTGGTGAAGCTTCTTTTCTGAAGCGTTGTCCTGGCTACATTTCAGGACACCAAGAGAGGGTTGATCACAGCTCCGATGAAGAATGTCATTCCCGATTTCTCCTCCCTGATCAAGAATAAGAAAGGATGGTCAGCTACAAAACTTGGAGGATTCAACCGGCGACTTTGTCTAATCAATCTTGGAGCAGTACTAGCTGCTGCTTCCGTGCCTTCTTCATTAACCTCAATACAGGACGCATGAAATACATTTGACAAGAACAGGGACTTAGCAGAATCAACCATCTCCGACAGTTCGCCAACTGCCTTGAAAGGTAGTTCCAGTCCCAATTCCTTCATAGTTTTTGAGGCTTCAAACTTGAATGAGAACTTAAATCTTGGAATCCAAAACTCAGGAAGATCCTCTTCTCGTAACTTGAATTGCATAGTATAGAGTTCAGGGCTGGATTTGAATACTTGAATCAGACTGTGCAAGCCATCTGTTGCTTCTGGAAGAAAGAAGTACATGGAGAATTGCCTGGTGTCTTGATCATTTTGGTAGGGAATTTTGAGAATCTTATAGCCATCAAAGCATCCATAAAGATGTCTCTGGTATCTCTTGCTGGTCATGAAAGGAACTTGAACAATCTGTCCACCTAGAAGATGGAAGTCATTATATTTAGTTTTTGATGCATCGAATTTCCGATCCCATGTTCCTTTGAAGTAGAGTGCATTTGCAAGGACTAAAGCTGTATCATCGCCCAAACACTTCGAGGGGAGAAGGTTTTTGATGATTCCTCTGGTTTCAGTCTCCACCCACGAATTAATATCATTCAACACTTGATTAGCCTTCAAAGAAAATGATCTAGTGTCAATTGCCAGTATCAGCGGGAAGAAAAATGTTGCTATCCATGGCCAAAATTTAGAACTTTGTAAAATCACCTCCAGATTTGACAAAGCTCCTGAATTAAACTTGTCAGTCGGATGGATACAAATTTCAATCAGCTGGCATCTAAGTTGCCAGAAATCCAAAATTGCCATGTCTCACAAGGATATACTATCAAAATGTGGATACTGAAGTTTCAATTCTATCAAAGTGCTATTCTTTATGATCTTCAATGGTTTGACGAAATCAAAGTACCACAATCAATACTAGAATAGCATAAAGAAGCATGAAAGTGATTGCAACATTACCTCATTTACAAAGTCAACCTCTTTGGTTGTAGCACAGTAAACGCCTTTCACCGCCTCCTGAAAGGAAGGCTTCAAACGATAACTTAGATCCACCCAAGCACCATTGACAAATGACACGATTGGACTTCCGGTTTGGTCCTCGCTCCAGTTTGATGGCAATAATACAGAAGTGATAGCCTGCGAAGCCAAAGATTTCAGCTCATCGAGGCTTTTCAGTTTTAGAAATGAAAGCAGCTGCTCCAGGGTAGACCCACTTGAGCCTACAGCAATAAGGCTCAGCATACAATGGAACGAAAAAGGCGAGAACACAAAGTTTGATGCGCCGTCAGCTTCTTTCAGAAAAATATGGAATGCCATATCCAAGCAGAAGCTAGTATCAACATTTCCTGATGGGATCTGTACTTGGCCCTCCATTGTTATGTCCAAAGTATCAAGTTAACAACAATTTCTTTTACATATGTTTAAACATACAATCGGTACGTACATTGTAACGGAGCTTACAAAGTGTGTTTATTTAACGACATTGTCGTTAGCACGAGTTGATGCAATTCCTGATGTTTTGCCGTGTCAACAAAGCAGACAAATGCACATATAAGATAATCCATAAAAAGCTGGTCGGCAGAAAATAAATAAAAAACTAAGTATAAAACAAAATATAACCTTGGAAGCCTGCCGAACCAAGCTTAACACAAACAATTATACTTAAAATAACATCCATATGAAACAAAATGTAGCAAATATAACCTAGAAGATTGCCAAGCCAAGCGAATATGTTTGTTTGTGAGGTGCGTTGCGCTTTCATGCTTTTCCTCTTAAAGAAAAACACTCTAAATATGGATGATCTTGGTGTCTCATAAAATTAGAAATTTCTTTCCTAGATTTCTTTTATTATCTGAATCTGCGGATTTAACCACATGTTTTAGCACTGCAGGAAATGCTATAAAACATTCTTCTCTATCAATGAGTATCTAAGAAATTGAGACATAAACGTCTTTTAAGCAGTTGGGCATAGAAAAAGAGTTGAAAACATCTATCTAAAACCCTCGCTGCTTAAGCCAGTTAGCTTTAGCAACAGGGCTACTATGGAAAAAAGATGTCTTGATGTCAATAGAGATTCATTGCATGTAAAATAATTAATGTATTTCTTGTCCTGCCTCCTACTATTGCTAAAACCTCTGCAAAAGAAAATTCATCTTTGGTGAATTTTTTTTCTTCCACGTTCTTCCGCTAAAGTAGATTTTTGATCTTTTAAGCGTTGGCCTGGATGAAGTTCAAGAAACTGAGGGTTGAACAAAGCTACAAAAAAAACATTGAAAAAGAGTGGCGGTCTCAAATTAAACCTGCTGTATATCTGCATCTGATACGAGTAAATTACAATTATCTTCACAGTAAATTATGCATTACTCCTAATATCTTGCTAATGATTATATAATTGACTATTAGATAAATGACATAAAATCGAATAGTAGGTTATGAAAAAAAGAAATTCTTCGAAGAGAGCATTCTCAGCGAAAAAGAGGACGTCCCAGAACCAAAAACATTGTTTTCGAAGGGCAAGGTTACAGAAAAAGTATTAGCTCGATCATTTTTCTGTGACAATAACTGCCCTCGCGCTTCCTGAACCACGACCACATAAATTTTCCGGAACTGCACAACCAAAATGCTAAAATACCAAATAAAAATTCAATCAGTTTACGAGAAACTTGTCTGTAACAACATAAAGTGCAATCAAAGGGGAAAATACTTCTTTCCATTGAATATCTAAATATTGCTCATGATAAAATACTTCTACTACCGAATCAATACAAAACTTGTCTGTAACAACACAAAGTGCAATCAAAGGGGAAAAGCATGAGCTTAAGAACATCTATGGAAGTTCCTCTCAACTATAACTTCTGTCCAATAGCTTGCTAGAAGAAGCTCATGACATTCTTTGTGCAGCCTCCTTAGCTATGACTCTCTCCTTAGCTTTGGTCTTAGCCAGAGATTTGGAACCCATGATGCCACCCCCCCATTTCTTACGGTGCTCATCAAACTTGTCATTGAAGTTAGCCTGCAGTTGGAGGGAACAAAACTGAGATATGCAAAGAAAACAGAAATTCGAGAAAAAGGTAACAAGATTACATATATTGCATCAAAGGAAAAAATCATTTCAATCAGTAAACCACACAAAACATCATAAGCATTACTGTTAGACAAACTCAGTTCACTGTGGGATGAGGAAATCAAGTATTGATTGCCTCAGCCTCGTAACAAAAAGCTATCTTCTAGGAGGATTACCAATAAAAAACACTTTTTTTCTTTGAGAGGGTTGTGATTTGAAAAGAACATTTCAGAGATAACCTCTGGATAAAGAGCAAGGACACGATCATAATATGATATGTCATAGTATTGTAGTCATTGCTCATTAAAAATATTACCTTGACTGCCTCCAAAACCTTGCTAAACTCCAATTTATCCTCATTCTTCACTGATGTAAGGCACAAAACTGATGCTGTTTTCTTGTGGACAATCTATTTTAAAAACATAGTAGATTCAAATAAATATGTAGATACCATAGGGTTCGTTTTCCAAAAAAAAGCAATCGATCTTTTACTGCACAGGAGAAGATTAGGAAAAACTACCGCTCCAAGACGTGATTTGCCCTTCACGATTGCATAAGGAACCTCCATTTTCCGGCACAAAGCTGGCAACCAGACAACAAGCTCAATTGGATCCACATCATGAGCTATAACAACCAACTGGGCCTTGTTCTACACGCATCAAGTATAGTATTAGGAAAAATATAAGATAACCTTAGACATAATGCATCAAATCTGTCATTCATGTTGTCAACATCAAAGTCAGATGACAACATGAAATCTATAAAAAAGAAGTGTTGAAAGGAGGGTGTTCAAAAATAGAAGGATAAAAAACAATGTTCAGCTTCCAGCCAAGTAACTAGAAGAAATGAGACGAATCCGAGTGGGAGAAGAAAATGTGAAAACAACCAAATTGAAAGTCATCTTCTCCTACACAGTCATAACTCAGATCTGGCCTGAAGTCTGATCCGCTGAAGGGGAAGGTCACTAAAAAGACGTGGTTTTGAAATCTTTCTTACAAATTATGAGTTGACTCGACCAATGGACTGGGACTCCTCATTTGGTTTAATTGCAAACCTGGCCTAGGTGAAGCCTCTACCCTCGAGTACTAGTGGATCAACTCGCTAGGCAGGGCCAGTTTTGATAATTATGGTTATAGCTCATTTATGAGTGAACGCTTCCTATATAGATCAATCAAGCTACCTAAACAAAGTACCAGATCATCCAAACTAATATTGCTACCTAATTATTTAACAAAGTATGCCATAGAAACCAACATTCGTACCTGCTCAATGAGGTAAGTTACATGGTTAAGACCATATTTAACGACAATAGGCTTCTTTGATTCCACAGTCTTCCCCTCTTCTGCAGCTTGTGCTCTTTTAAGAAGCCTTTCCTTCTTAGCAGCCTTGTCCTCAGGTCTATATTTTAGCAACAACTTAAAAAGCTGTGTGGCTGTAATACAAAATGAAGAAAATAAAACCACAAATTAACATGAGACAAATCATCTGCAGTTTTGGTAAAAGATAAGAACCATGCATGCTAAATTTGATCCTGGACATCCATGATCCTCAGGTACAGAGATTGCAAACTTTTCTAGAGCAGGGATGAGAAACTTACCAAGGTTCTTGTCAAGTGTTTTTGTGAACTGGTTAACAGCAGGAGGAACCTTCAAACGCTGTTTCAGAATCCTTCTTTGCCTCTGAATACGAACAACATGTGGCCACTTGACAAATCTAGTCAAATCCTTCTTGGGTGGAAGGGCACCACCAATTCCAAACTGCTTTGGTCGCTTCTCAAACAGAGGATTTACGACCTTTTCCTGTAATTAATCAACATAAATGCACAAGACCTTTAGTTGCAAGAGGAGAGCACACAAAGCCCAATTTTCACATGGTGCATTGGAGAGAATTACAATCCATCACATGCAAATTCTATGAACTGGGCATAATCTATAACCATTTGCATTTTCAAGAAATGATTGTTTCACTAACAAATGCTTATTTGTGCGTTTGTGTGCATACAATAGAGAGAGAAAGAGAGAGAAAGGCATACAGGTTTTTTCTTTGCTGCTAGTGGGGCCTTCACGCCTCTTTTGGGAGCCTGTCATAAATTACACAAACAAGCTAATGATTCAAAAATTGAAAAATAAACTTTCCAATGAAAATTTAACAGACACAACATTTCAAAATACAAGTGACAATAACAGTACTAATTCAAACAAACATATACAAATGCAGCTAAATAACGAAAATAGTGAGCGAGTGCTTCCAGCTAAACTTCTAACCAGTACACTGCATTTTCTCAGTCCATCTTGAAACTTCTACTGCCCCACTTTTAATATAGCTTTAAGCATATACTCATTGCTTTTCCGGGGAAACTATCAATTGCTGGATTGTCATAAAAAAACTGATCATTCCCCAATTTCTAAGCCATATCATATTCACCATAAAGAATCCAACATCTACAGTCATATTGAAACTTCAATTCAATAGACAAACAAAACACTAAAGTTCCAGCACTTCAGCAAACCTATCTGGGGTCACTTAAAATAACAATCCCAAATGGAGAGGCTAACTGATAGAGTCTCCATTCACTCAGAAATCAACAAACCCATCATAAACAAAGCAACTTCATACCAAACAAATGAAACCAGACAGAACAAAAAACATTATTACATGGATGAAAATATGAAATGGGGATGCATGAACTTAAGTGAATGTCGTACCATGTGGAAGAGGAGATCGAAAGAAACGCTGATAGATGTGTATGTGAAGGAAGTGTGACTGCTTGGAAGCGCAGCTGAAGCGGCTGATTTTATAATTAGGGTTTTATTTTATAATTCATTCTGTTATGTGGACTGAAGAGGGTGGTAAGCCCACAGGCCTCCCAAACCCTAAAATATTTTTGTTTTCAATTTGGGCATCTTTGTTGTTTACTCGTCAAAGTCTAGTCCTAGTTTCTACTTGTTTCATTTATTATGCCCAAACTCTTCTTAATTTATTTATTATATGTAGCGGAAAAATATTGTTTATATATAGTTCATTTTATACGAATAAAATTATTTTTTTAAGAAACTAAATATTATTTAAAAATTTTATTGAAAAAGGGAAAATCGGAAGTCAAGAATCTCTTACAGAATTATATCAAGAATAGTGGAAATATAGATAATTTTACAATAAAAAAACTATTTTTATTTAATTTACAAAATTTCTATGTGCTCAACTTCTACCATGAATAATTAAGATTTTAAATTGATTAAATGTAATTGAGTAGTAACTGAATTATTTATCAAAAAATTAGTTCATAGCACGTTAAGTTATGTGAAATTGTTAAAACTATATTGGCGCTACAATTTATTTTGAAGATGGAGATGAATCCGTCATAAAAAAAAATTTAAAATTTTTTATTTAAAATTAATTATTTTGAAGTTTAAATTATTTTAATATGCTAATGTATTTAAAAAAATAAAAATAATATTATTTTAATATATTAAAAAAATATTTTAAAAAAAAATTATTAATAAACTATCAAACAACTTCTAAGAAGAAACAAAAGTTGGATATTTTATTAAACTTTCATTTTTATCTTCTATGGAAAAGAAAAACCGTAGCGGCTATATCTTTTTATAATTCATTTTGTTATGCGTAGGCTAGGGGTGTTCAAAAACAACCGTTAAACCGGAAAAAATTAACCAAAAACCGAATGATAGAAACCACCTTTCAATCCAAAAAAGTATAAAAGGAAACTAACCTACCCTCCCTTCCCTTTCCCCCCCTTCCTCCCCCACCCCCCCTTTTTCTCCCTTTTTTTCCCCTTCTCTCTCTCTCCGCAACCATTTTCTCTCATATTGTTGCCTTTCTACTCTCGCTTTCTTTATGGCAAAAACTTGGATAAAATCCTTGTTTGGTTTTATTAACATGCGATTGTGCTAGCGAGGTTCCGTGATTTGCGCCTTTGCGGGATGTTATTGGAATCTTTGTTAACATGTAGTTGTGGGATAGATCTAGTGATTGTGATTCAACAAAGGAGATCTTTCGATCTTAACCGAAAGTTTTCAACGATTTGTTGTGATTTAGCCACATTTTTGGTTTCGGTTTTCTGTTTCTAAGGCTAAAAAACCGACCGAACCAACAAAACCGGTTCGGTTTGAACCGTTGTTATTAACAAGAAATAGTATTTTCTGGTTCGGTTGATTTTTTATGTTAAAACCGGACCGAACCAGACCGTGAACACCCCCATGCGTAGCCGATGCATTCAAAAATCTATTTTCAACAAAGGATCTTAAAAAAAAAAATCCTTCAATTTATTCTTCCGCCTAAATTTGTCTACAGACCTCATGGACTTTCTGATTTTGTTTGCTAGCCCATATTTCTTTTTTTTTTTTTATGTTATGCTAGATTGGCGGAAAGTGCAGATAAAAATATTTTTTAAAATATTTTTTATTTAAAAATATATTAAAATAATATATATTTTTTATTTTTAAAATTTATTTTTGATATTAGTCATTAAAATGATCTAAGAACATCAAAAAATATTAATTTTAAAAAAAAAATGTAATTTTTCAAAAACGCTTTTAAAATACAAAAACAAACAGGGTCAAAGAGGGTTTTTGGCTAGGTGGGGGACAACCATCATTTCATTATTATTTTTTTTTAAATTTTGTTTAAAATTAATTATTTTATATTTTTAGATGGTTTTAATCATAGTTATTAAAACGGGACTAGTCCGGCAGGTCGACCCGATGGTGGACCAATCTGAGTAAGACAAGATGGGGAAAAAACCAAAAAACTGCCGACCTATGACCTAAAAAAAATCTGTTTAAATTTTTTTTTCAAATGTGTTTTTTCTCTTGGCCAGAAACCATTTTTTTAATATTTTTTAGTTGGTTATTAACTATTTTTAAAGTTCTATATATAAATATTATAAGAATATTTTATTTTTTTAATATGAAATTTAAAGTCTTTTAGTACATATAATTCATATTTATGAAAAAGAAGTTGTGTTTTTTCAATATGAAATCAACAATTTTCTTGATTCAAATATTTCAACTTAAAACGATAACATGCTAACACAATTTTTTTTCTAATATGAGATAAAAAAAATCATTTGAAATAATATTTTAAACTTTATTATTTATAACATTAATAGTCTACATTCACACAAATTATTTTTTAATTTTTTCATATAAAATATTAAAATTTCAAATGTTTTTTTTTTATTTTTTCAGGCTGATTGAGGTCCATCTATATAACCTGAAAACCAGTTTTAATAACTATAATTTTAATATGCTGATATTAAAAATAAATTTAATTTTTTTAATATATTTTTAAATAAAAATCATTTCAAAAATAACCAACCTGTCACCTCCTTACCTGAACCTGTCAAACACCGAACCCTTACAAACAAAGTGGTTGAAAGTTTCAGAACAAGCAGTCTTTGTTCCAACGTTATTGGGTTTGCAGGCCTTTCATGTTTCATTGGCCACAAGTCATTATAAAGTTATGTTTCATTAACCTCTGTGATATTTATTTATTTTTAATAATTTTAATTCAATTCAATAAATTAACTCTCATGTTAATAAATTAGCTCCTATATTAAATGACAACAAAGTTATATTTTTAGGAGTTTAATAGGACTCTTATAATATAAATACAAGTTATTAATATAACTTTTTACTTACATAAATATATCATTAAATTATAAAGTGTGTTAGAGAGTTTAGAGGTACAAATTTGACTCTGTTTGGCATTACGTTTGCAACTGTGTTTTGTCAAATTTTAAATTTTTTTTTTTACTAAAATTGAGTGCGGTTTGTACTTTTTGGATCGTTTTGATGTGGTAATTTTAAAAATGATTTTTAAAAAATAAAAAAACATCATTGACATGTATTTCGCAAAAAAGCAACACACTACCAAACACCCTAAAAAAAAAAAATTAGTGAGTGTTTTTTTTTTTATCAAATGACAGGAGATATATTTTGATTTATTTATTTATTTGCATAAAAACTTGTAAAAATAATACATTTGCCTTGATATCCATGTTGATATATCTATTTATAAATTTTTGTACTAAAAAAATAATTAATCTACTTAATTATATTTATTATGAATTTTTTAGTGATTAATTGATTTTTTTATTCTGCCATATTTTATTTGCCCTTTTAGAAACAACTTCGGTTTCTAAATTGAAATTGAATTAATGATTAACTTGCCTTCATTTATGGTTTGAAAGTTTGGTTTATGGTGGAATAAGTTTCAATAATTACCATGAATATAATGCCCGGTAGCAAAGAAAATAATTGCCATCAACATGCAGTGGGAATAAATTGAAAATTATTTATGCCAAAAATAAATATTTTGGGATTTTTATTTTATATGTTGTTCTAATACTTTTTATAAATCATTAAAAAAATTAATTTTTAATCATATGATTGTCACTTTAATTTTCTGCGTGGTTTATTTACATAGTTTTATTTTTGTTTTGTTTGGTGCTTATTTTAGGAATTTTTTTTTAAAAGTATATTGTTTTATATTATATAAAATTATGCCTTAACTTAATGTCTAGTGACCTAAATAATTTTAAATGATCAGGGATTAGCCACAACATATTTAATTAAATAAAATTATATATTATGCTATGTTAAGTTCACATAAATAATTATAGACATTAATTGAAATTAATTATACTAAATATAATAAATATTACCGCACAAGAATTTTTATATATTTATATAATTGATTAAAATAAAATATCAAATTATTTTTATAATATACCAACATGAAATATAAATTAATTACATAATTTGATAGTTTTATTGCAAGGTTAAGGGTAAAATATTAAATTATTTTCATAATATATACCTACAAAATTATGAATTAAGCACATAATTTGAGAATTCTATGATACAATATATTTGAAACTGTTTGAATTAAAGATCTAGCCCACATATAATTTTTATGTCATTAGATTTAATTTTGACATGAATTACGTTGGTAAAGCATAAAATTTTATTTATTTCTCTATTTTGCATAATCACATGACTTGTTTTTGCATTTATACAACCTACTAATATTAGCTAAAGGTGATAACTATAAAGCATGGAAGGAAAGAATTCTCCTTCATATTCATTTCCAGAGCTGTACAAACAAAATGCTAAAATTCAAATAAACAATCAATCAGTTCATGTTTAAGAGAAATTGAGGCTGTAGGATTTCAGGCTTTCCGTTGAAAATCTAAATATTGCTCATGATAAAATATTTCACCTGCCCAATAAATAAAAAAAACCTGGCAGTAAAAACATAAAGTGCTATCAAAGGGAAAAAACAAAAGCTTAAAAACATCCAAGGAAGTTCCTTTCGACTGAACTTCTGTCCATCAGCTTGCTAGAAGAAGCTCATGACATTCTTTGAGCAGCCTCCTTGGCTAAGACTCTCTCCTTAGCTTTGGTCTTAGCCAGAGATTTGGAACCCATGATGCCGCCCCCCCAACACCAGTCATGGAGGGAACTTGAACAATTTTCCCATTGAGAAGGTGAAAGTCTCGAAACCGTGTCTTGGACACATCAAGCTTTTGATTCCATGCTCCTTTAAAGTATAGTGCGTTGGCAAGGATCAATGCGGGATCCCTTTTTACAGATAGCAATGGGAGGACTTCCTTGATCAGTCCTCTGGTCTTTCTTTCAGCCCACAAATTAACTTCATGTCTTGCTTCATCAGGCTTGAGGGACAAACATAACATATGATTGTTGCTAGACCGAACATTTTTTCGCTCATTTTCGCCATGTATTGGTAACATTCAAAACTTAAGGAAGAAAAGCACCTTGTTTAGAAAGCCAACTTCTTCAGCTTGAGCATTGCAGACCTCTCTTACAATTCCTTCGAATGACGGATTCATTCTGTCACGTTGATCGACCCAAACACCATTAATGAACAACAATGTTGGGTCTGATGTCCTGGCATGTTTCTTTCCAGTTTTTTTTTCTGCAAATGAATTAGTGTTAGCAAAATACTTACGAAGATAAAATGCCTTTGGCTAAAAGACAGACCAAGTCTGTGGCCGGGGAGAGAAATCAGAGTTTATGGAATTGTATAAAACTAGCTTTATTTTTTACTTGGCTTCATAGCCAATGTGCCATTAGAGTTGGCTTGTAAACCATCTCTAGTGTTGTTATGCTGAAACATTTTTCTATCAGGTCCTGCCACATTACTCAGGTTTTGTAAGGATGCAATTTTTCTCTTTAACACCTGTGGTTAGGTGGTCAAAATAGCTCTAGGCCAATTTTCTCTCTGCATGGAGGACTAGATTGCTAAAAACAAGTTAAATAGGAGCGTCCTCTATTCTGTCTTGAAAACAGGACATATCCCTGTAACTTGTTAAACTGATACGATGACACAGCCTATATTGGATAAAAACTTGATTAATGCCTGGCAATAGGTTAAGTATAGTTATGTCAGTGTTCAAGGATTACAACTTACAATATGCAAATGATTTAACCAAAGAAGCTATTGTGACAAACATTTCAGATTATGTCATGGAAGTTTACATTGTAAAGAAAGCATGGCAGAGGCAGATGATTGAAAAAGCTTGTTATATATATTATAGTACAATAATTTTTGTGATCATTTATTGACAATAAAATAGAAATACAATACTTGCTACTAAATAAACAGAACTCCACCAGACCACCAGAAAGAAAAATAATAAAGAACAGGTAAATTTTGGTTTTAAAAGACATAGCTATTATTGGAAGTTATACAGTGCTATAGCTAGATAGTATTCCGTCAAGGAGAAGTTTTCTGTGAAGATGAAGAGGCGGGGGGGATTCCTGGGATGAGAGGAGGTAAATGGGGGAGAGGAGGTAAAGGAGGGAGAGGAGGTAAAGGAGGTAAAGGAGGGAGAAGAGGTAATGGAGGAATAAGCGAGAAGGGAGGTGGTGGTGGAGGAGGATGAGGAGGAGGAGTTAGGCCAGGGATTGGTGGGAATGGAAACAATGGTGATGGAGGAGGCTGGATTGGGTTAGGAGGAAATAGTGGAGGAGGAGGAGGAGGAGGAGGAGTTAGGCCAGGGATTGGTGGGAATGGAAACAATGGTGATGGAGGAGGCTGGATTGGGTTGGGAGGAAATAGTGGAGGAGGAGGAGGAGGAGTTAGACCAGGGATTGGTGGGAATGGAAACAATGGTGATGGAGGAGGTTGGATTGGGTTAGGAGGAAATAGTGGAGGAAGCTGAAAAGTGTTCGGCGGAAAAAGTGGTGGTGTTGGATAGGAAAACTGATTAGGATGGTGCACTGCTTTCTGATCTGGTAATGTTGTGCTTGCAAAAGATTCTGAAGTTTTGGTCTTTTTGGTATTTCCTGGAATATGTGGAAGTAAAGGTAGTCCTGGAAGAGGTGGAAGAGGAGGGAGTTGTGGTAATGGTGGCAATTTTGGAAGTACAGGAAGAGGAGGAAGATAGTTCTGGTTCAAAGGAGGGAGATAAGGTGTTGTTGGGTCTTGAAGTGGAGGTGGGAATGTTGGGTTATCAATAGAGGGCAGAGAGGCTTTTCTGGAACTGAATTCCCTGGAATTTTCAATACTTGGTTTTTGATTGCATAAGATTGGCTGTTTTTCAGGCTTGAAAGTGAAAAAACCAGCTGAAAATATATGTGTTCCTTGCTTTCTTGACTTGAGATGGAGCGACGATGAAGTTGCTGATGATGCCACAGCACAAAAAGGCTCACTGCTGCTCAGTAACTTCACTGAACATCCCTTGATTTTCTTTACATGTTTGCTCACTGAGAAAGGCAAATGAACTTTGAATTCCCCGTGCTCATTTGTTTTCACTTCTTCTCGAAAACCTGGCCTTGATTCCTCATCTTTGCATTCTACCGCAACAGATGCACCTGCACACAATACCCCACAAAAACATATACCTATATCATACTGCAAAACAGAACCCATTGAATGAATGTTAGTCGAAGTTGTCTAAAAGAACCTGAAATGAAGTGACTGTTCCTTGAGAAAGCCTCTTGGAAACATGTGTCACAGAAGACAGTGCCAACGACAACTGCAGATGGAAGTTTCTTTCCATGGCTAGCTTCTGCTGAGAGGTTATTAAATGTGCAACTAAGAAGGAATATTATGAAAAACCAAGGCATTTAAGTGTTCTTCGCTCTCTATGACCTCCTGATTCAGAGAAGAATAAGAGCTGGAAGAGTCTACTTTTTATCAATTGGGCTAAGCTCGACACTTGTTCTCTATTATTATACCATGTCCTTTGTCTCCTTATAGTTGTTTGAGATATAAAGATATTATATATAGTCTTATCAATTTTCAATCTTTCATGGCCTTACCCACCAGGCGTCTTAGTAACCATTCATGCAAAAACCAGTCAGCTACAAACCAGCAGTAGTGAATGAGGGTATGTACATATCCTACCATTTAACAGCTCAAAAGGAAGGTAAATTGGCAGGTAGACGAGGAAAGACTCTAGCTTTACCCTTCATTGATTTCTTACTTCATATAACAAAAACTAACTAAATAGTATGGCAAAATTATTATAGATTAAAAGATATTTTATTGTGAATTATAATAATAGTTTTATTTTTAATTTTTAATTTTTTCACGCAACATGTTTTTTTAGTTTTTCTTTTCTTTTTATTTATTGCTTCTTCTCTGCCACTTTAAAGTCTTGGGTCTGACTTGGTTGCCGCAACCACGCTAGACCCAAGGTACCTTAGTCTGACAACTATTTCAGGCTCAAGCATTTTGGGCCTGGCATGGTTCTGTCAGACTCGCGTGCCTGAGCCAGACAACCATGCCACATCCGTGCGTTTGTGCCGCATCTAAGTCAAAAAATTTAATTTTTTTTTAAAAGTATGATTGAACTGCAAAAGCAAATATTGTCTTATCAAGCATGATTTTTTATTCATATGTAGTACTTAGAACTTAGCTATAAAATCTTTTTTGTTTGTGCAACTTATTTTATAAATTTATTATATTCAAAGAAAAAATAATGAAATAAAATGTTGAGTTCTAAGTGATTTATTTCAAGTTTTTAAAAATAAACTTTTTTTTGTGTGTGCATTGTAGATGAAAATATATATAATGAAACTAAATATATATAGTCCAGTATTGTTAAAAAAATATAAAATAATGTTGTCGTTGGTGAAGAATCACAAAGGATCACCAATTAAATAAATATTTTTTTGCATTGAGTTTGATTAAAAAATATAAAAAAATAAAAATTCATTAAAAAAAAGAAAAAAAGTGAGGATATAAATGAATAACAAATTCATAAATATAAAAAAAAAAACTATTTCAATAGAGAGATATAATTTGAATTTTTATATCTAAAATATTAAATTAGATTTTTATAATGAGTAGTTGTTTATAAATAATTTCTAAACTTGATTTCTATTTAAGATAATTTAAATGTTTTTTCTTATAAAAAATAAAAATATATAATTCTTAACATTTTAATTATTACATATTCAGACTTTAAACCCAAGTTTTTTGGGTCAAGTATGACTACCTGATCCAAATCGCTTGACTCTTACATAACCATCCTACTTAAAATATTTAAAATATTTTTTATACTTGTAATATTTTTTTATATTTAAAAATAAATAATATTAACCTGTTGCATTTATTGAGTTTGTTCCTTCGATGGTTTCAAAATACCAATCATGGATGGTTGGGTCCCTGCTGGTTCACGAGACATGCAGAGTAGATACAAATTTCGTGCCCATACAGTACTCTACCTAATACCACCAAATTCGAGGATGTAGATTGAATATTGTTGAGTAAATGCCATTCACCTTCTGAACAAAATAATGTATGGAACGGTGGAATTGCTTCTCATTTTCATCATTTCGAGTTATTTTGAAGATTTAAATAATTGTTAGTTTAAATATATGTAAAATTAATAAAAATACATGTAAGTTAGAAAAATATTAATAATAATAATAATAAAATGTTATGTACAGACGTTGTTTTACTCCTTGGAGACTGGATGTGCTTCATAAGAGTAGAGTAGAGAGAGCAGGATGACTGATGTTTGCAGGAGCTACAGGGATATCTTTCACCCTCTTTGAAGATCATTATTGCTCACTGGCATGGCTTGCCATTGCCCATTCTGTCAATGGAGACGCCTGTGATCCTGTTTTATAAGAATTTATGCTGGATGATTTCTTCTCCACCCATTAAACAGTTGTTTCTCCATTGAATTTCTTGGCCGATGCTTTCTGCAACCACTCAATCATGTCATTAGTCGTTATCATTAGAAGAATCCTCATGATCATTATCCATATAGGCAATTGTGATGGGTTCAAGCACATGACCTCCTTATGATCAAATACACTCACTAATTATACTTAAAAAAATACACTTGATTTCGTGGCCTAGTAAAGAAAGTATCTTATTCTCTTTCTCTGTTACTGAATTTGATTCTTTTTGTATATGGCTATCACTCTCATAGTGTTTTACTTGATTATTGGAGTTATAAGATATTCAATGAATTTGATTATTAGTTGTAGGGGCGTATATATTGGTCCAGATATTTCAAATTATAAAAATATAAAAAAATTAAAATTAAAATTAAAAAATTATGTAAAATTAAAAAGTTGATGTAATATCATTCTAATGGACTAATTGAAATTGAAACATTTTCTAATCAGGAACCAACCCTAAAAAATTTCTTGTCCAGGAACTTAAAATATTTTTCTAATCACATGCCAACAATTAATTATTTTGACATTCCATCTAAACGACCAAATCCCCTTTATTTTAAAAAAAATTTAAATATTTGTTTAAACCTAAGCCAATCCTACCTTAGCGGCTGATTATCTATAAGGTCTAATCATGATTTTTATAAAATTTAATTTTTTTAATATTAAAAATAAATATAAAAAATATATTACTTTAATATATTACTTGATACATGGTAATCTATAAAGCAGAATAACGACAATAATTACCGCATAAAATACTTGAGCATGTGATCCTGAGAATCGTACTAGAGATAAAAATGTCTTGTGAGAGTGAAAGAATTGTTCTTATATAAAAGAGTCATCTTCATGTCTAATTCCAAGCTCCATTCTTTATCTTCACGGGTGCTTGAAAATGGATATTGTAAAACTGTAAATGTAATAAATCAAATACATATTTTATTATTATAATTTAAATTAATTAATTAATTTGAGATTTTTTTTAAAAAGGTAACAATATGTGAGGGTGAATGCTAAGAATGAACTATGAAACATCTAAATATCACGGTCCATGATAAAAATTAAAATGCAAAAGCATGAACATGAACATGAACACATCAATATTAAAATATTTGAGAATACATACTGAAGAACTAGACCTAATTCTGGTGATACTTGAGAACATGTCGCACATGGTGTAGCCATGCACTATGAACTTGGATTAATGAGAGATCAATCATGGAGCTAATTAGCATCCTCATACATTTATTTCCAAGCAAAAACTATGGCAATGCCTGACGAGCACTCTCCAGTTTCTCAAGGCCGAGTGTAATTGAGCTTATAAAAAATTATTCATGAAAGTAAAGAAGCATGAACATGCAGAATCCATCAATTAATCATTTATGAGAATCAAATCCAAATAAGAAGATGAGTGGAGTACTGAAATGCTTCCTATCCCTTTACTAGCCGCTTCATGGGTGGCCACTATCAAAGAATATCGAATAACATGGTGATCTGCAGTCATACTCAAAAGGCAATATTGCTATTTCTCTCCGAAACTGGTAAGCAATTTTTCATAACAGCTATATATTGAATATTTCTAGATTATTCAATGGCATCTAATGAAAAAGATGATGATTCATGGCTAGATTCCTTCAGCTCTAAGCCCTAATTAGCCAACCAGGTCCAGTACTTTTTTGCCTATAAAAAATAGTTTTACCTTGTATTACATTAACTTTTCTCAAAGATTAGATTCCCAGGAACAAATGCTCATATTTTCCTTTTCTCCCCCGTTCACTGTCACTGTAATTAGAGTGGGTAGTATCGGTTCCACAGATCAGCGGGCAATATATATTGGGTCATATCTAATCTGTTTGAGCAGTGAACTCCTTTCAAGAGCAAATTAAAACAATTATTGTTTCTTGGTGAGAGATTCTTGTATCAGTAACGTGAATTCTTGTTCATGTACTATTTACTAGCTTCAAAATCTTTTTGACGAACTAATAATCAATAAATGTTATGCTAACTAAATATATCCTGCAGTATTCGTGTAGTTTTGATGGAGAATAATGGAGACTCAAACGAGGACTATGATTCATCACTACCAGCGGAAAAATGGTGCGGAGATGAACAACTGTATCAATGGAAGGGCTTTTGGTTCAGACTCCAATACCTGCCAGGAACTCGACAGGTTCTTGACAACTTCAAGCCTCTTCCTAGTGATGTTATCTTAGCTTCTTTCCCAAAAACTGGCACAACTTGGCTCAAAGCTCTCTTATATTCCATCATCAATCGCTCTTCTAGAGTCTGTTTGAGAACCACTCATCCTCACATGCTTGTACCAACATTAGAAGTTCAATTATATGGAGCACAACAACAATCTTTTAGTACGTTTGCCAGCACTAGTTCACCAGCCAGGATTTTGGCAACTCATCTGCCTCACCAACTCTTGGCCGACACTGTCAAACCATCAGATTGTCGCATGGTTTATGTTACTCGAAACCCCAAGGACACCCTCACATCATTCTGGCAATTTGTGTTGAAGTCTAGAAGTTATGAAGAGCCATGGCCGTTGGAGGTGGCTGTCGAGAAGTTTTGTAGTGGGGTGGTTCCTTTTGGACCTTACTATGATCATGTTCTGGGGTACTGGAAGGAGAGCTTGGAGAGGCCAGAGAAGGTGTTTTTCATTACTTATGAAGAACTCAAAGATGACACCAGGACTCATGTCAAGAGACTAGCAGATTTCTTGGGGTGTCCCTTTAATGGTGATGGTGAGGAAGAGGTCTTGGATGAGATAGTGATAGGCTGTAGCTTTGAGAAACTGAGCAACTATGAGGTCAACAAGTCCAGTGAGCATTCACAATGGATGAAATTGCCGTTTAGTTCCTTCTTTAGGAAAGGAGATGTCGGGGATCATAGGAATTATCTGAACAACGAAATGGTGGAACGCATTGACACAATTACTGCTGAGAAATTTCACGAGTCAGGTTTCATGTATGGAATTAATTAGCATGCCATCGGAATTAAGAATTCCGATGAGAAGACAAATAAGCCTTCCGATGAGTTCTTTCTCTATAAAAGGATCGGGATGTGATTGTCGATTGCTATGGAATTTCTTTCTTTTCTTGTAGCAAATAGTACTTTATATTATATCATTTCTTTTCACATAAGAGTTAAAACCACCATGACATCACAGATGTGGCCTGTCCTCCCTCTTTTTTGTTGTGTGTAAATTCCTCAAACAAGTTAGTCTTATTCTCTCACATCCTTAGCTAATTATGATTGAAAAATTTATAAAATGTAAGTGTCGTAGGCACCTTGTTGTTGTAGTAGTAGTAAAAATTAGTAAAAATATAAGTGTAGTTGATTTAGTAGGTGTAGTTGATTTAGTAGGAAATTTGAGATTAAAATGTTTGTTTTTTTTGTAATTTCAGGTTCGAGTCTTGTAGTTGTTAATATGATAGTCACTGGAGACTTATATGGTCGTTAATTTCAGAGAACGTAAGCTGACCCAAACACCAATAAAAAAAAAAATTAGTGTTTTTTTAGCAGTTTGACAACTTAGTGTTCGCTTGGGATTTAGGGAAAATGAGTTTATGATGTTGGGGTTTTTTTATATAATAATTTAAAGTTTTTAGCTAATTTGTGTTTCAATTGAAAGATAAATTGATAATTTTGGCATTAGTAATTAATTAGTTATTGATGAAGTCATGAAGACTTCATACTAGTTTTGCTAAATTAATATCATTATCAAATAAGAGTAATTGACTCCTGCGGTACAACTATCCAACAGTAATTAATTAGTTTAGTGAAGTTGTTTAACTGAACATATTATTGCTGATTTCGCTACAAGTCTTTGCATAAAAATGAAATCCATACTTTTATTAGCTGGAATCCACTCTGAGAAGCTTGTTGATGCTACTTCACAAAAGAAGGTAAATTACTAAAGTGTTCTTTCAAATTTTATGTTGCTGTCAAGTTACACCTTTATTAAAGTATCTGACACCTCTTCGAGTTCATAATTGTTTGTGTTTTTTTTTTTAATTCATTCGAGCATGTTTAATAGTTGCAATTAAATTAAAAAAAAAAAAACAATCACAATTCTCCCATCCCATCAACCCCACTAAGCCTTGTACCATACCAGTTATGGAGAGTGAGAAAATTGATTATTCATTCCTGCCAAAAGAAAAATTCCGAGGAGATGACTATCTATGCCAATGGAATGGTTTCTGGTTCAGGCAGCCGTTCCTGGAAGCAGCCCACCAAGTCTTGAATCACTACAAGCCCCTCCCCACTGATACAGTCTTAGCTTCTTACCCCAAAACAGGCACAACATGGCTCAAAGCTTTGCTATATTCCATCATCAATCGCTCTTCAAGGGATTCAATCCTCACCAACCATCCCCATATGCTTGTTCCCACATTAGAGATACAGCTATATGGGCCAAAAACAGAGTCTTTTGATTCTTTTGCTGGCACTGCTAATTCCTCAGCCAGGATTTTGGCTACTCATCTGCCTTACCAGGTCATTTCTGGCACTATCAATTCAACAGATTGTCGGGTTGTTTACATCACAAGAAATCCGAAGGACACCTTGGTATCATCATGGCATTTTTATCCAAAATCAAAGGAGGTCAAAGATCCATGGTCTCTAGAGGATGCCGTGGAGAAGTTCTGCAATGGTGTTGGCAACTGTGGACCCTATTTTGATCATGTTTTAGGGTACTGGAAAGAGAGCTTGGAGAGGCCTCACAAAGTCTTCTTTATCACTTATGAAGAACTGAAAAGTGACACCAAGACTCATGTCAAGAGGCTGGCTGAGTTCTTGGGGTGCCCATTTGACGGATCTGGTAAAGAAGAGGATGTTCTGGATGAGATTGTTAGCAGTTGTAGCTTTGAGAAAATGAGTAACTATGAGGCCAATAAGTCCGATGATGGCCATATGGGCTGGCTTAAATTTCCACTCAGTTCTTTCTTTAGACAAGGAGGGACGGGAGATCACAAGAATTACTTAACTCCTGAGATGATAAACCGTGTTGACAAAATCACAGCAGAGAAGTTTCACGGGTCTGGTTTTATGTATGGCATTTAGCAGCTTCATTGTTGGGATCTTATGGAGCGAGTTTCAAAAGCGTGTTTCTTCAACTTCAGCTCTGTTCGATGCTCTTGCCTTAATTATATATTTAGTTAATCATTATATATATATAAATCCTATTATGATTTATAATTTCTCTCTTTTTTTACTTACTTCTCGAACCCCAACAGTAACATGGTGGGGAGCTGTCACCTGGTTTACCTAACACTTTAGTAGTGCTGTTGAGGCCGAAAGCAACTCACAGAGAGAGATCAAGCAAAGTTTCGACTGATTCCTAATCCAATATACTAAGCATTTGCATAGATGATCAATGATAAACCTTAGTTTATTTGGGTAAATCCTTGGAGAAAAGATTGGAAGCAGCATAGTTTATTTGGGTCAGCATCGCATTCTTCATCATGTAAACATATGGAGGGAGATGAACAGATGCTAGTGAGCATGCGAAGATTTTGTGTGCTAGCAATGGATGGGGTGGATCGTGGGAAATAATTATTTAACAAGAGTAAATCACAATTTATTTATATAAAGTCTGATAACTTGCATTGATGGAGAGAAAAAAAAACCTAGGATGGCCATTGTTTCTTAAAGCTTTCGATTTCCTTTATAAATTTTGTTTTTCTTCTAGAAAAATATATCAAGCTTGTTCATCGTTTATACTTTGATGATATACCGAATAAAACAAGGCAGATGATACAATTAATAGTCCATCAATTATATTGGAAAGAATCACGCATGAAACCAGAAACAAATAAAATTACAGCTGTCCACAGAAACAAACATTAACCTGCAAAAAATTGGAGTACATCAAGCAAATCAGCCTGCAAACTCAAAAGCTTCCTTTTACATCAAATAGCAACATTACAACACTTTTTTTAATGGCAGTATTCAAGCATGAAACTAGTGAAAAATCGTAAACATACCCATAACTCAATAACAACAGATGCCCTATCATACACTAACCATTCTGTACAAAATTAGTGGGAAAATGAGAGAATTCCGCAATCAAAAGGCAGTACAGAAACCCGCTACCGCCTCCCTAAAATGTTCTAAGCCAATGGAGGATCCCTTGATTAGTTTTCCAAATCGATGATGCTTGACTACCTCTGACAACCTCCATGCTTGACTACCTCTGACCAACTCCAAGTATGAAGCTCTCAGCTCGCATACCAGATCCAACCACCACGCCCCACCACCACTCCTGCTAACAAAATCAAAGGACATCCCTGAAGATCTCTTCACATTGCCAAGTGTATCCCTGCTCCAAACTGGCCCAAATGTGATCTTCCATGTTGACATGCATGTGGTAAAAAATACAACCAAACAAGGAAAAAATGCACATTGATCTTATTCACAAGAGCTCTTTATCGTAAAATGCAAGAAGTTGTTTGACGTGATTATGCCAAGCAGCAACATTTTGTCCATCAACTGTAACCCAGTCAACAACAGTAGACGCTGGTTGCTCCCACCACTCGTCAAGCTGCAGAACAATGTCAAGGATTTATAGCTAGATTTAGAACAGAACAATCATGGAATTCTAGGCGACAAACTTCTGCAATTAAAAGAATACATTTGACAGATAACCACAATTAACAGAACTGATCGATTCTTTCCATCACTTTAAAATGAGTATCAAAAGAAAAGGGTGAAAAAATAGGAATGAATGACAAGTAGCACAGGAAGGGGCAGAGAAAAACATTACCAACCTAGACTTAATGGATATGAACCGAATTGCGACACAAAACAACAATTGAGTCCAAACATAGCAAGCACTCTTAAGCAAAGTCGGAATTGTTAACACAGCCTTGTGCGTGATCATTGATGGGCAAGATCCTTCTTTTAGAACAAAATGAAGGATTTTATCCTTTGATTTAAAAAACAGATACAAACAACATTTACGTTTGCCTAAGCATTGTGTTAGGCAGTTATTTATGGATTCCTAAACTCTTCTAATATTTGCCTCTCGAGGGTCCAGCTGGTTAGCTCTTGGAAAAAAAAATGCTGCCCCTGTCCATACACTTTATTTAAGGTTTAAGATGAAATAGAAAAAATACTAGTGCCAGTGAATACACAAACCGGTCCATCTACTCTTCTCTATCTTGACTTTAACATTGTTATATCTGCCTGCTCCTCACTTTTGATTCTTTTATAACAACGTAGTACCCTTTGGTGGAAACTTCATCATATAGATATTTTGCAAGTTCTACTCTTCTTTTATGCATCCTTTTTTTATGGGAAAAAAAAATAGAACTTTTGATGAAGAGAGAAGAAAAACATATGCAAAGTTGAGCCATAGCATCCTCGAAAACAGCATATTATATCAATAAAAGGTGCTCTCCTATCACTTGGGATGTTCACTAAAATATTCTCCTACGAGCTCGGTAGGCAAATTAAACAACAGAAAAAAAATTATAACTCCACGCCAAAGTAATTGCTGAGATGAATAGTGATTTCAAAATCCCGGAACTCCTTCCTATACAAACATGCCAAATAGCAGTCAACTCCAGGCATCTCTAAGAAGCCTTTCATAATTCCTCCTCCCGTGCCCAAGATGTGAATGAATAGTAAATCCTTAATATTTGACAACATTCCTTTCCTTAATCCACCAAGACCAGCAATAAAGACCATTCTGCATATCTCACGCAATAAAATAATACAATGAAAAGGTGGCAACACCACAGGCATGCAACATCAGTATCCAAAGGAGATGTTTTATATGGCCACTGCACCTCCAACATCTTATCTTGTTAAAAACAGCTAACTAACAGCTTTTTCTTGGCCTTAGAAGCAACCTTAGCCTTCCGCATTTGATTCACCAAAAGAAATGGCCAAGAACAAGTGCTTTTCCTAATGCAATGACACAGTACTCTCCTTTTCTCACTATCTCAACTTTCTGAACAACTGAAAGAAAGAAAGAAAAAGGGGGTTCCTCCTATAACCATGTATACAAGAAAACCATGAAAAGACGTGAGATATCATCCAAAGAATTAACACTCCATCCAATCCCAAAACTACTATGAAAGACAATCTAAGTATGTTTAAGTGATCCCAACAAGGTCACAGGTCAAGTGTGAGCTAGAAATTCCAGAAATTCACTTCATTAGAGAGTCGTATATACTAAATACCTCAGCAGTCCCACCCACTACCAAAAAAAAGAGCCTACCAATCTCAACAGCTACAGCGACATTAACACAATACAAACCAAACATACTTCTGCAGACATCTTCAAATTTTGCTTAAATGACATCAGTACTCTAGTCAAAGTCCCTCCAATTTCAAATCAAGAATCAAGAGATTAAATGGATATTCAAGACATAGCTATCTTCATTCCAACCCAACCCAACCCAAAATCTCACTCTCTCTCTCGAACAACATGCAGGGAATGCAATGAAAAATAAATAAATTTTCAGCTACAGTTGTTACTCACCAAACCTCTCACGTATTTGCAATCTTCCAAACACTTTTGGGCATTCAAAACTGAAGTCTTAAGCTCAGGTAGCCATTTCTCCGAGACAATCTTGTCTTGCTCAGTGGCCAAATTCAAGCATAAATTTGTCGTCCTGCATGACACCAGCAAAAGTGAAACATCTCATAATGTTAAAAAAAGAAGTTCTGATAGGAAAGGAAATAGGGTCTGCCTAACAGATGTCCTTAAGACACCCTTTAAGAGATTATTTACTGGTGATCTAATTGTAATAATTAGATAATTTAGAATTTCAAACTTTTCTTTATCCAATAACGTTACAAATTCAAAAAAGATATCTTATTTCAGATAATTTACAGGTTGGGTAATGGTTATTCCTCAAAATTTCAGTATTTAAATTTGTCCAGCCATCACAACATTTAAAAGTACCATTAGTTATCATAGTTAGTCTCTTAAAAAGTGCCTCAAGGACACTTGTTAGCTTTTCCCAAAGAAGGTAAAAGAGAAACCGCATGCATGTCCATGTGATCTAAATGATTGTTTGCATGTATGTGTGTTAGAAATAGGGATGCAAATGAGCCAAGCCACTCATAAGTCGCTTGAAGCTTGGCTCGCTAAGGGCTCGATTTGAACTTGTTTGTTTAGGTATAATGAGCTTATTCAAGCCTATTTTTAAAGCTCGCTATATAAATGAGCTTAGTTAAGCTTAGCTAATTAAGGCTCATGAGTTGGCTCAATTAAACTTGAGAAGACTCTAAGCAAGTTTGTTTAAAAGCTTGGAAATAGGCTCATTTATATGCATGTTAAAATTTAAAACGATAAACAACTTGTATAAGATTTCATAATATAATCTAATTTAATAAGTAATCAAAAACGTTATTTTTATGAAATAAAATTTAATAAAAAGATTTATCAATTATATGTGTGTGTTATATGCAGGAGTTGAGAAATGTAGATATATTTTGTTTAAAAATCCATGAAATAAATTATGTTTTTAAGATCTTTCATGATAATGAAATTATATAAAAATTTTATAAGCATGTCAAAGTTTAAGCCTAGCTCATTAAGCAGAGAAATAAGCCTAATTTGAGACGAGCTTGAGCCAAGCAAATTTTAGACGAGCCAAGATTGAGCCTCATGCTTTAGGTTCATCATGAACATGACACGAGCTTGAGCCTTGCTAAAATTAGACAAGACAAGCTCAAACACATCAAATCTCAGCTTGGCTCGGCTCATTTGCAGCCCTGGTCAGAGAGAGAGAGAGGGACAGAGCACATGTAACACAAAACATACTCATGGCTTAGAAGTTAATTTTATCAAGGATAAAAATCAGGACAAGTTAGTCAGCTGACATAAAATGATAGAAACTAGAAACTTAGGTAAAGGTTTTCAAAGTCTAAGTCTAATAGAGGAGTTCAATGTCAACAACTGCGCAATTTAGAATAAACTTTTGTTGTCAATAAAGAAGAAAAGTGACAGCATAGAAAATATTTACTCAAAATGCAGACTGTTTGGATAACTACAATATCACAGTAAAACAAACATGCACAAGTTCAGCTGTACCTTTCATATTCTTGTTGGGAACGGTATGCATGGTTCAACAATGCATGACCACTTTCAACAAGATCACGCCGTATATGGACCAGATTGATTGCCTTTGCCAAGTCCTCCAACACACTTGCCTCAGAACCACGAAGTTTTAAACAGAACTCAAGGGACTCTAAAACTGATGCTAAACCAGCATCTGAACCCTCCAAACCTATTTGTCCATTGCAAGTCATTTGATTTGAGCATAAGGAAATAAAAAAAATGCTCATACTTGGGATGTCAGGTCACTGAATGCATTTCCAATTTCCTTTTATTTTACAAAGTTAAACCAAGTTATAGTCGACAAAATTGTAGGCATAAAATAACATGTGAAGCAACCTTTAGCAGACTTGGTACTCAGAAAAGCAAGTAGAACAGACCAGATTGCAACTAATTGGAAGAAGTAATCAACTCAGACACTCATTTCTACTAAATATATTGCCAATGCTTAAACTAAATGATGGGTATCCACATAAACATTCAATTTATCATTATAGTTGAGACCAAGGCACAATAGTTCTTATTTAAACACTAATGCTCAAAGGATGGTTGACTGTTATGCATTCTTGATGGAATTATTTATCTTTGACTTCAACAATTATTATGCTTGAATAGTATGACAAAAATCTTAACTTTGAATGTAATCAACCAAGCTTTAATGAACATTCACTGCAAAAAACACCCTATGAACTTTTCTTTCTTGAAAAGTTGATATTAGGATATCATAGAAAAGGCACAATTATGTCATGCTATGACATGTCCAGCTCTTAACCCAAATGGATTTTTTACTATTCAAAGATTCTTCAAAATTATTGCTCTTTTACTTTAGCAAGAGAGTGTCTATGCAAATCTTCCAACTTGTCAGATGAATCTATTTTATTTTTATTTAAAAAGATTAAAAAAAAAACTTTTGCATGGCAGGAATCCTTCAAGTGGATCCCTGACAATCGAGTGTCCCAACTCCCAACATCAGATATCACACCTGACACCCTGCCCAAAAGCTATCCAAAAGGATATACTATGACAAGCTTCGAAACTTCTACAGACAAGTAAGAACTTACCAGCAGGATACTGAAGGGCAGCAGACACACGGCATATTGATGGAATTGCTGATGGATCCCGAGCGCCAGCTCTTGCTGTCAATAAAGCAGCATTCTTCTCCGCAGCAGCAACAGCTTCAGGTCCTGTAGATCCATTAGAACCCATGGACTCCAGCAGTGCCTGATAGAATTCAATCAAGAAATAACTTTATTTTAGCATGAATGTACAGCTAAATTTACTGCAATATTTGATACCAGAAAACATGTTGCTGCAATTTCATAAACCTGTGGAGTTGAGGGAAGCATGTAAAGACTATTATCAGGACTTCGCAAGAAAGCATTAACTTCTTTATCAATAAGATCTTTTGCACTGTTTGCAATCTCTGCAACAATTGTACATGCTGGAATGATAGTAGTTGATGCATACTCCCTTGCAACCAGTGGTTGCTGTTTCCAGAATGCAGCCGCATCCTAAGAGACAAATGAAATTATTGTAAGTGTTAATTTATCCAGTGACCACGTGTTTCTTAGAGTTGATATAGGCTGAAATGCAATGGTTAACATAAATGGCATGGAAGCGACCCGAAAATTAACAATAAAATGTAACACATCCCCACTGCTCACATCCATTTCTAGTGAAACATGGATAACTTATTGGCTGAAACAGTAGAATTATCCACAAAGTTGAGTTTTAGCATACAAAAGGAGTTTCTACTCTCGATTTGTACAGACAGCCAAAAACAATTACATATGTTTAATTGCACTCACTCATTCTTGTGAAACATTGAAAATTTAATTGGCTGAGACATTAAAATTATTGGCATTGTTGAATAAGAGCATAAAAAAAGGATAAATTGAGTCCCATTCTTGTGAAACATTGAAAACTTAATTGGCTGAGACATTAAAATTATTGGCATTGTTGAATAACAGCATAAAAAAAGGATATATTAAGTTATGCTACAAAAGCATGCAGATAAACACACACTCGCAGTAGTGATCTCCATGAAAAAACATTTGACCTGCAAGGCTTCATTATTAATTCTGACTCATAAATTAATAATAACTACAGTCATTCGATGGTTAATATAATGTCAAACAAACTACTGTTTTGAGTTCTTCAAAAAATTTCAAGATCAAATACCTCCATGATAACCTTCAGTAGAGCAGTATATATTGCTTCAAGTTCAGATCTTCGTGCATCAAACTCTTCAATCTTCTTCCACTTCTTTCTCAAAGAATCTTCAGCCTCTTTCCTCTCTGCACACAATTTATTTAAGCGTTCTATTTCAGATATCAATGTATTCAAGCTTGCCCTCAGTCCAGCAGCTTCTCTCTCCTTGGCCCAAACCTCCAGCTACACAGAAAATATTGGAGAGTCCACAATTTTAACATGTATCTTCAGCATGATGAACGGATTACAAGTGTATTGGATAAAAAAAATATATGGCACATTTGCATTACGATGTCTTGGATGTAAATTTATGGCGCGTTTAATTGAAGGTACAACGGCATTAACTAGTGTTTTTTAAGCTTCTGTGAGGTCAATGCCTTGAGATCACACTAAAGAAATATGTAAATGAACTTCAAAGTGATGGTGCTGAGATCAAGTGCAGCCAGTATAGATTGTTTGTGGGTTGAGCATAAGCTTTGTTATGTTGTCTCCTTCAAGAAAATAAGTTCATGCGTGTGAATGACCTGTCGCATCAATAGTTAGAAGCACTATGGTTGATGTGAGATTTTCAGAGCAAGAAAGAAAGAATGGTTCTAGATATGGTACAATTGGAAACCGGCACTTTTGCATGCCAAGTTTATCTAAAAATCACAATCTGTAGGACAAAGTGACGGAACTGCTTGATGAAATACTCAAACTTCCATAACCAAGCACTGACAACAGACTAGTATCAAAAGCAAGGGTGCAATCCAACATTTCAGAATAGCATGATTTAAGGAACCTTGGTAACCATTAACTGCAAAACAAAGAGAGCAATTACCTCAAATTGCCGCAGACTGCCCATGTTCTGTGTTGTGACTCCAATACCAAGTGAGTGGGAAGAAACTACATCACCAGTTCCATGCAATCGTTTTAAGAGATTCTGACCCACGTCCCTGGCTTCTGCAGCTTTATTAAGTGCATCTTCAGTGGCCAAAAATTGCTGAACATGGGCTTTCTGTTAACAACCACACAAAGCAATGTCAAATGAAACGCTCCAGAAGCAAGAGAGCAGATATAAAAGCATTAGCTTAAAATAAGAGCAAAAACAAAACTATCGAATGCTCAAGCACCCACTATATATCTTTTTACAAGGGTATCAGTTTTGCACCCAAACCCCTTAATCACAATGGATTAATAACTTAAAAGAAGAGGAGGTAGGAAAAAATCAAATAAAAAGGATGAATTTATAGAAAACAGATTTTATCAATAAAACATTTTAACCTGTTAAAAAAAATCAAACTATTTTATGCTACTGCTTTATATGAAAACTAAAAGGTAAAATTGAAATACAAAAGCTACCATCTACAAAGGAAGAAAACCTGTCTTTCCAGAAGCTGATTTTGAGATCCTTTGTAAGGCATGTCTATTCCAATCGTCCCATTGCCATAAAGTTGATGGTGCAATGGTGAGTTTGTGTCAGTAGAAGAAACATCCATAACTCTGTTGTTTTCATATTTGTATCTGATCAAGCAATTTAAAATTATTGATCTAGTACAAGGAACATTAATGTCAACAAAGCAACTGTAAATTTGTACAACTGACATTTACAGGAATAAACAACAGAAATCCAGTAAGGAAGCATCACGAAACAGTATACATATTCTTTTAATGTACCTTCCATGTAACAATAACAAATATTAACTATAACATCTACGTGTAACAAAACTCATAGTCTTTTGCATGTAAATACAACATGAATGCGTGATGCGTGATGCGTGATGGTCCTCATCAATTTGAAGAGAATAAAAATAATCGCTTTGATGCAGCAAGTCAATATTCTGACTAATGCCTCGTCAGAAACAACTCCAAAACAGACTACATCTCACATAATATCCTTTGTCGATTCACAATCTACTAGCTACACATACATTACTAAGAAAGTACAGCTTTGGTTATAGGAAGGAGCAAATCAAGCATGTGATTGGCTTTAGGCCATTTGCACATTTTGTAATGGCCACAAAAAAAAACATTCATCTTGCAATTCATTGTGTCTTATCTCCATCATATGCACTCGAAGACCAAATTCCAATTCAGTCTGTAAGCAATTATGCATCAGTGCACATTTAACACGTACAGAATGGTCAAATGAATTACGGCAACCAAGCAATTATTACACTACAAGTAACAAGAAATTTTGGAGTGAGCAGAGTAAATGGACACTCCAACAATCTGAGGAAATAATGAACAAAAATTGCACTTGCATGAACCAACATGAAATGGAAAGAAAATATTAGCATACCTTAAGAGTTCAGCATCAGCTCTAACATCAATTTTTTCAATTTCTCTAGAAACCAAAGTTTTCAGCCGTAAAGTGTATGCAGTAATTGCCCGAAGTAAGTGAGGAGGGTTCTTCAAGCAATTCACAATAACAGTTCTTACATCATCAGGTATATCTCCATCAAAATCCATGCCCAACTTGGCTGCTTCTGATTGAGGATTCAAATGAATACCACTTCCTTCATAAGCAGGAAAGGAGTTGCGTATTCTCTCGACCATATAAATTGCAAGAGATTCACATGCCTTCCGGATATTTCTTTCCCAAGTTGTTTCAATAAGAATGACATCATCAGCAGATTTGGTTCCCTTAACAGTTGAATAAACAGCTTCCTTAATACTGTTTGCACTGAAGCTGCTAACTTCTTCATGGGAACTGTCAATGCTAAACCTTTGAGCATCCCTTGCTTGATTAACATATTGATGAAGACGCTTATGGTACTCTGCAAATATTTTTGCTGCCTCATCACATTGTTGGTCATAAGCCTCCAGCATGACCTGCTTGTGCCTGCAGCACAGGTGAGCGCACATTAGTAAAGGAAACATCAAGAGTTGGGATGGATTACATCCTTGTCAAAAGGATCCCTTCTTAACATTGTTATGCAATAAAACAAAATAAATCACTGTCACTGCCTAATTGTCCTATCTCATCATAAGGCGGGGTTTGCAGCGTCCAGACATCATTAGATCTCCAATGAATATAATCATGTCAGACTGTGAATTGCTATGCCTTTCCAAAATAATTGAAGTTCAATATCAAGTTTTACAAAAGCGCGCTTAAAACTATTATCATCAGAAAGGAAAGGCCTTTATGCAAAGCAGCAAAATGTTGGCTTCCACTTTCAACCAAGAATTGTCATGTCATTGAAATGGCCATGTACTTTATATCCAAGTACACCAAATTTCTCCTAAAGAATTTATAGAATGAAGTGAGCAATATTTCAATTTCAGAGGAACAACATGGTCCATAGCAGTGCAATAAGAAGCAACTGAAAATGATGCATTAATAATCCTACAGTTCAATATAAGACTTCAACCAAATATGTATGACGAACAAAAGAACAACAATAAACTGATGCCAACCGTCAATATAGGTATACATGCTTAGGAATCATCAATAGCGACAGAATTCACGTAATCCTAGTTGATATTGTCGCTAACACGCCCTCTTGAACTTTTTACTTCCAGAACTGAAACATAGATTTTTGTAGCACAAATTTTACATTGCCCATGTATCTAGAAACGAGAGGTTTCAAGGTGATTTCGAGCAGGATAAAAAAACAAAAATCTTGCATTCTTCACTATGTATGCATAAAAAAAAACATGTTAAACAAACAAACAAACCTATTCTTAGCACGCTCATCAAGCATACGCTTCCTCTCGGCCTCCTCCCTCGAAACCTCAATCATTCTAGCCCTCAAATCCTTCCTCTGCCTCCTAACAATACTCCTCAACCTCTCAACCTCTTTCGCTGCTATTTCCCTCTCTTGCAATGCCACCTCCCTACTCTCCGCAGTACTCGACCCACCCCCACCCTCCCCACCCACCTTCTCCTTCCTCCTCCCTCCTTTACTCCTCCCCTCGTCTTTCCCAACATTTACCAAACCGCCACTCTCCCCACCACCACCACCATGTACCAGTATATTCTTCCTTATATTCTCCACTGTTTTCTCCGATTTCACTCTCTTTATCAGAAACCCCCAAATGGGTATCATATTTCCACGACAAATCTTCCTTATGGCATCAATTGAGGGCAATTGAGATTTGCTAGTGGCCGCACTCTGTGGCCCTAATGGCCTATACCCCATCTCCTTGTGCAACCACTCTAGTATGGCCTCTGGTTGCGCTACTGCGCTCGATGACCCCTGCATTCTACAAAATATTTCGATACCTTCAACACCGAATTCTACTAGGACGACAGCAGCATTCTTCCAATTGAGATTTGAAACAAAACCCTAATTTCAATTACACACAACTAGATCTGACAACCAGGAGAAGTAAACCAAAAGAATTGCAGAGAGAGAGAGAGAGCTTCGGGGTTTTTTTGTTTGTTTATAATTATTTTAGGGTGTTAGATTGGAAGAATTTAAAAATGGAGGTCCCGCTCTATAGTTTCATTTTTACTTCGATTTGGTGGGGGGTGTTTTTGAGTAACTGTTAAGATATGTGGGGAGTGATTTGTATTATTGATGTATTATTATCAGTTTTTCAGTAACCGTTAAGACTCTTTTTTTTTTTTTGTAATTATTATTGGAATTATTTTTATAATTTTACATATATGCTTTTATTTTGATGGTACACTAATTTGTAAGATCTTATAACTTTATGATTTATTTTTCTTTTCTTTTAAAAATATCTTAACCATCCTATATTCTATTCATTTTATAATATTTAAAATTCTTTGTTTATCCAAAATATAAAATATAATTTTCTAAATTATAATGGGCAAATATAAAATGAACGAACTATACAATGGCAGAATTATTTTTTTTTTCTCTTTTTCAACACTGTAATAAACTAATTATTATATTTACATGTTTTTGTTTTTACAATTTCCAGTAAAAATATGTATGAGGGTGCGAGTATGGGGTTTAGTCCCTCTGTGATTTTATGTTTGAGTTTTGTGTTTACTAATATGATGATCACTAGAAATTTATATAATCGTTAATTTCAAGACTCGTGTGATTAGTTGATATGCAAATAAATTAGCTTGGATAATTACATTAATAAAAATATATATATAAATGGAGGAGATGAGGTTTTGTTAGAGAGAAGAGGAAGAGAAAACGGCTAGGGTTTGTTATTTCCAATTAATTACATGTTAATTAACTCGTATAATCTTAAGGAATGTCTATTGATTTTACTAATTCTATATTTTATTTTGTAGCTTCTCCCCTCATGATCAATTGGATGTGCCCAGCAAGGACATTTTTTGTAATTATTATTGGAATGCTTTTTATAATCTAACATGTATGCTTTTATTTTCATGGTAAACTAATTTGTAAGATTAACTTTATGATTTAATTTTTTAAAAAAAAAAGAATCGTGCACAATATTGATAATTTTATAGAGCTGTTTGTTTTTATATTTTAAAAGTATTTTAAAAAAATAATTATTTGATATTTTTAAAATATTTTGATATATTGATGTTAGAAATAATTTTTTTAAAAAAATATTATTTTAATATATTTTTAAATAAAAAATAAACCAAAAATATATATATACAGACACTTGGATCTTTGACTTCAAGTCCATAGCTTGATAAACAATCAAAACAACACAAAAACGGAAGAGATAGCAATATCCCACCTTTTTTTCACACAGGCATTAAATTTGAGATATAAAGGGTTGTCTGTTTGAGTAAACAAAAATGATCCAAGTAAGATTTGAGCCCTTCACTCAATTTTAAGGGTAGAAGTGATAAATAATATTTATGTAATTTTATTTATTAAAGGTAGAATAGTACTTTCAGTTTAATTTATATATATGTTATTTGTATTTAGGTTAAGACTATCCATTCATAATATACAGATTATTCAGAATTCTAACCTTCTTTATATATTTGATCTTAATTATTTTAACAAGAACCATTCAATTTGATTTTACATTTTAAAAATGTTTTTGAAAAAATTTGATTATATTTACTTTAAATTAGTTTTTTGTGTTTTCAAATCGTTCTGATGTACTAATATTAAAAATATATTTTTAATAAAAAATACTTTAAAAAATAATTACTATCACAGTATCAAATAGATATAGGGTAATTTTTTTCATGTAAATGATAATTAACATCGTTAATGTTTTAGTAATAATCCATAGGTGAAAATAAATAAAACATGTGGGTGGTTAATGTTTTAAAGAGAGGAGAATCACAGAGAAGTAAATACAAAAATCCTTCCTTCTCGCCTCTAGATTTGAGATAACCATGGAAGGAATGTCTTACGTGAGAATTACATGAGAATCTAGTCATTAATTTGAATTCAATCGTTCAGAGATATTCAACAGAAATAATATATCATATTCCAAGCATAATTAATTAATTAGTTTTTCCTAATTCCATAGTTAATCCAAAATTAGATAACGATATGAGCACGTAGGACTGAGTCAGCAATTATCATTAATATGAAGGCAAACAGCTTAATCTTCCAAGTTATTTATTTACTAATTTAGAAATCCAACACGAACACACATGGAATTCAAGATTAATCCAATTTGTCAAGCATTTTAATTAATTATGAGGACTCCAAAGTCTCGTAAATTATTGCAAAGGGCTTTTTATCCCTTATAAAGAACACCCCTCTTATACCTAGGCATGCAGTAGTTACCTTGTTTCAATCCTTCAAAGATGACTGTCATTGTTGAGAATCCTGTCGAGGATATAGAGCTATTTGGTATGTATCGATCTTCTCCTTTTCTTTTTCCTGCCACCTTGATTATCTTCTGAGTTTTTTCCCCCCCTCTCCATATGGATGCTTTTGGCGTGCTAAGATTTCTTCTAATTATGATTGTTACCCTTGCTTGCAAGAAGAACAGAAGAAGGAAATCCATGTCGACCCCGATGAGTTGGTGTCTGATGGTGGATTCACGATGCCAGATAGTAATGCATTTGGCCAAACATTTAGGTCAAAACATGTTCTAATGTTTTCTGGATTTTCAAAAGTTAATTAATTCCGATCTTGTTTATAAAGGGCGTGCATGGATATCTTACACAGATTGTGATTGCAGGGACTATGAAAATGCAGAGAATGAAAGGCACCAGATTGTTGAACGAACATACAGGCTGCAACACATTAACCAAACATATGATTACGTGAGAAAATATTGACACATACTGCTGTATAAGAACATTTTATAAATATAAGCCATGTTGTAATTGCACTTGGAATGGAAATCGATGCAGGTCAAGAAGATGAGGGAAGAATATAGCAGACTGGACAAGGCAGAGATGAGCATATGGGAATGTTGTGAGCTTCTCAATGACGTTGTGGACGAAAGTGATCCTGACTTGGATGAGCCACAAATCATGCACTTGCTGCAGTCAGCTGAAGCAATCAGAAAAGACTACCCTAACGAAGATTGGTTGCACTTGACTGCACTTATCCATGGTATATAATATACAATTCCTTACATGATTTCCCTCTGGTGCTAGATTACAATAAATGTATATATATTACTATTACTATATTAATTTGCTTGGGCCATGCAGATCTTGGAAAAATCCTCCTCCTTCCTCAATTTGGAGGATTACCTCAATGGTCTGCTGTAGGTGAGCTAGCTACTTCTTAAAATATGAGCTCCTTTAATTTATTTGTTTTTTGACTTATGAATCTCAATATTCAATCTGCAGGTGATATATTCCCTGTTGGCTGTGCTTTTGATGAATCCAACGTCCATTATCAGGTATTAAATTAATGTCGAAAGGCTCCATTATCTAATTAACGTATATAACTTAATAATTAATCCTGATTACGGTCGAGATAAACATAGTCAAATTTGTGATTAATGACAAGTAATCTACACATGACAGTTTTTCAAGGAAAACCCAGATTTCAACAATCCAAAATACAACACCAAGAATGGGGTTTACTCTGAAGGATGTGGACTGAGTAACGTGTTGATGTCATTTGGGCACGATGACTACATGTACTTGGTAATAAAAATATATTAAGATATCAGAGATTAATTAATTTCTAAGCATATTGCCAATTAAAAAACAATACTAATTAAAGAGTATATTGATCTATGTCAACTGTAGGTTGCAAAGGAAAATGGCAGGACCCTGCCTTCTGCTGCCTTGTTTGTTATCCGCTACCACTCATTTTATCGTAAGAACTACGATTAAAAATTCTATTTTTTGTTGTGGGTTTTATGCTGTTATATATGATTAGTTTAAAAATATAATAATTGATCATTTGAATTGATTATTTTGTAGCATTACACTCATGTGGAGCATACAAGCATCTGATGAACGAGGAGGATGTGGAGAACCTGAAGTGGCTTCAGATATTCAAGTGAGATTCTGACTACCTTTCTCCTTCCTTGTAATTATGATAAATTCTTGCCTTTTTCTCTCGTCAATTTCTTCTTCTTTAATTACATTATTATTTCTAAGTGATTTCTATCACAAAAGCTAATTTTTTTTTACATTATATACTATAATTGGGCAGCAAGTATGATCTCTATAGCAAGAGCAAGGTCCCAATTGATGTTGAAAAAGTTAAGCCATACTATCTTTCCCTCATCGACAAGGTGCGCATCGTTCTTCACTTTCTCAATCAATGATTTCTAGCCACATAACGTATCATTTTCTCTAAATTTCTTCTTCTTCTTCTTCTTCTGCAGTATTTCCCAGCAAAAGTCAAATGGTGAACCTTGGGCATTAATGGCAATATGGTGGTTTAATTGCTTCATCGAGTTGTTTGATAAATAAATATGCTGGAAATAAGTAGCTAGATATGGCATGGGATCGAGGTCGAGTGTTCTATGCTTCTAGTTTAGTTACAATTTTATTTATTTTTTTACCTTGCACACAGTACTTATGGAGCAATTATCTCTCGCAAGCCAACCTGATCACGTACAGAACACTAAAGGGATATGTTGTGTCTTTTCCTCGATTTAATAATAAATGAAAGTGGTTTTGATTTGATCATATGTAAATTAATCTTATTTGTGTCTTTGATCTCTACAATTTGTACTAATCCACAGCAAAGATTTTATTATGAAGCTTTAAGTGAATTAATTCAATAAGAATGATGTTATTCTCATTCAATAATTTGTTCGTCCGTAATTTATTAATTCTTATTACTTAAATCGATCAAAATATTCTTTTTTTACACAAATGATTGTGTTAAATTTTGGTTTTATATTTTCTTTTAAAATTACAAAATTTTCCTGTGAGATATTCAAATTTTACCTTTTTTAATATCTTCGCTAATCACCAAATTTATTTATTTATTTGAAAAAATAACTGATATATAATGCAGTACATTTTCTTTTAAATATTATGAGATGCATGCCCGCACGCTGCCGCAGACTTATAAAACAAATATATTTAATAGTCTTATAATTGTGAACCAGCGCTAAATAAGTAATAGAAATTAAAGGTATGATGGAGCCAATATTTCATGACGGAAAAAAAAGTTGTGTTGGTGATCAAAACTTAGAGATTGAACAAAATGATTTGTAGCAATCCACAGTATTTTGGAAGAAAAGATACAGTGCTTTCGCCACATAATTTAGTTTTTCTATTAATAAAAAGCAAAAAAAATTACAAAGTTAAATTCTCTACCAACTTAATATTAAAAAAAAACCAACAAAGATAATTTTGGAAGGAAAAAAACCTACGAGGAAAAACGTTGTAACAATTGACAATGCTTTGAGAGGAAAACTACAATGCTTTCCCCGATAAAATAAAAAAAAACTATTTAGAGAAATACTGTAGCAATCTATAGTGTTTTGTGAGAAAAACTACAACGTTTTCCCATATGATTTAGCTTTATTATAATTATAATTCTTAATCAACTCAATATAGAAAAAATAAACAAAAATAATTTTGGAAAAAAAAAATCATATGGGAAAACACTACAAAAATTCACAATGTTTTAAAGAAAAAAAATTACAAAGTTAAATTCTTAATCAACTCAATATTAAAAAAATCAAATCGACAAAGACAATTTTAGGAAAATAAATATTAAAAAAACACAAAAAAAATAGGGAAAAAATCATGTTGGAAACATTATAGCAATTCATAGTGTTTTGTGATGAAAGCTACAGTGTTTTCCCACATGATTTAACCTTATTTGTAATGACTTGTAATTGTAATTTTCAACAATGTTTTGTGAGGAAAGCTACGGTATTTTCCCTACATGAATAAGTTTTATTACAAAGTTAAATTATAACCAATTCAATATTAAAAAAGAAATCAACGAAGATAATTTTAGAAAAAAAATATTACAAAAAAAAAAAGAAAACACAAAAGGAAGCTGGAAAAACCCACTGTGGGGAGGAAAATTGTATCAATCCATAGTGTTTTGTGAGGAAAAACTTGTATTTACTTGTAATTGCAATTCTTAACCAGCTTAATATTTAAAAAATAAAATTAACAAAAAAAAGAGAAAGTTGGAAAAAAATACAAAAATAAAAAAAAAAAAAAGAGAAAAGCACTGTAAATTCTTGTTTTAATCCCCGACTGGTGGGGGGGGGGAATAATGATTCCCCAACACCATTTAGAGTAGTGTATAATCTACCAATGAAATATTCACTTCAAAAAAATTAATATAGTAATTAGAGTTTTAAGAAATCCAATTTCTATTTACTTCTTGTTTTTTATTTGAATTAATTCTTAATTTTAATGATTAGAAAAAATATAATCTTATAACATTTTGATACAGGTGTAGTTCAATCTGCGTCCACGAGGTTAGATCAGGGTGAAATCTCGATCGTCCCCTCCACCAAGCAACTTCAATTGTTCTCATAAAACCCTAGAACTTTCCTAACAACACGAATCTATTGCAGCAAGTCCCTAGATTATTGGCAAACGAGGTCTTCTCTTCCACGTCATCCTATTTATCAATACATGATGACACCATGAAAACACATCCAAAAAGCTCGAAAGCCCATGTCATGTGATTGTGTCCAATAATAGTTTGTTTAATATTGTAATTACACTTATTTTTCTAAATATTTTTTATTTAAAAAAAATATTTTTAATATCAACCCATTAAAATAATCTAAAAACACTTCAAAAATTAATTTAAATTAAAAAAATAATTATTTTAAAAATATTTTTATAACACAAAAATAAACATGTTATAGTGGTTAACTCCGCGACCTAACTTGTCTTCTGAGATATGCTTTGTCTGAGTTCATGAAACTGATGCACGTTCACCATTTTTTATTGGTTATTGACCTAAACCAGGTTGCAAAACCAGACACGGAAATCTACTTCTAGTTTTCGCAGCTCTTCTCGAATCACTAAGTGTTTCATCTCTTCAATAAGTGTCCTTTCTTCCTTTTAACTGGTTGACATTCAGCTTTGGCACAGCCAATGTGTGTTTAGATACCAAATGAATATATTGATGTTATTTCTCGAGTAGCTTTCAGTTTTTAGAGAGCGGCTGATTAAAAATATGGTAATGATTATTTTTTTAAAAATATATTAAAATAATTTTTTATTATTTTTAAAATTTTATTTTTTATATCAGTATATTAAAATAATAAAAATACACTAAAAAATTAATTTAAAACAAAAAAATCAATTTTTTAATAAAAAAACAGTTTTAACCACGGCCCAACATGACACTTAATTTTCTTTGAGACCTGAGCTTCCGAACCTGCAGTGATAGTTACATTCTTAAAATTTTTTTTGTTTTGTTTTTTTTTTTTTTTTTTTTTATTTTTTTTTATAAAAAAAAAAACAATTTTTTTTTTTTTTTTTTTTTTTTTTTTTTAAAAAACAAAAAAAAAAAAAAAAAAAACAAAAAAAAATATATTTTTTTAAAAAAAAAAAAAAAAATTTTTTAAAAAAAAAACACACACCGGTTTTTTGGGGCGTTACCTTACTTGGATTGGAGTCATCGATGGAGACGAAATATCGAATTATTATGTGGCCAGGGCAAGTCTTCTATTTATCATGACGCTCTGTCAAACATCAAGGATGTTAACCAGCAAAGGATCTCTTCTTTCTTAACTCTTTTATTAGACGACATCGTTTGATTTAGGGCTTGATAGCTTCTCACCATCCCAATCAGCCTCAACAGGAAACTTCATCACCTGATGACATGTTGAAGCCACGACTTTTAATGCATTTAAATAATTTGTTCATCCAAATAGCATCATTGTACACTTTTAAGCTGTGTTTGGGTGGGAGGTGTGGTAGTTTTTTTTTAAGATACCATCCTTTTAAAGTATACACTACACTTTTTAAAAACAAAAAATACATACTTTTTAATAAAAAATGTGATAGATTTTTAAAAAAAAGCTACCACACCTCACCAAACTATACGCTAAAGTGGGGAATTGTCTATCAAACCAAGTCATGGAAGGAAGAAAATCTTGGGAATAGGTGAAATAAGTTAATTTTATTTTTATGAGGTGATAAATAAAAACAACGATAATTTATGGATCAAATTAAAAAGAAAGATCACAATAACATGTGAAAAAGAAATATTTTTTTTTTAAAAAAAACATTGTAACTCAATTGCCAACCCATTAAATACAAAATTAGGTAAAAAATATACCTAAAAAAATTATTTAAGTCAATCCGAGTTGGCATAGTAAACTTGCAACCTTGGTAATCATGATAACTAGATAGAAAAGAAAGCAAAAACAATCATAAAGCCTTTTCTTTTAATAATAATAAAAAAAAACAATGTTAACTTGCATTAACTTTTCAAACCTGTGATTTGGGTCATTAGACTGTGAGCATCCTGTTTAAAAAAACCATGAAACTCAATTCTCAATTAATCATATATTGAATGATTAAATTGAAAAATAATTTCAATTATACAAAAGGATTTAAAACAAAAAAAACATGGCAATTAAAAGAATAAAGATTAAAATTGAAATACCAAGTAAATTTTATCTTTTATTGAATATTGAAATTAAAAAGAAAAATCAATTTAACAAAAAGACAAAAAAAATAAGAATCAAAACTGAAATAAGAAATACAAACAAAAATTTTATTTATGGGTGAAATTGAAAAGAAAATTAACTTCAACAAAAAGCCCAAGAAAAATAAAAAAAATAATGATCAAATTAAAAAAAATATATGATAAATTGAGATAAATTGAGATTGAATGATGAAATTGAAAATAAAAAAATATCTATAAAAGTATTAAGAATAAAAAATTTAAATCAAAAAAATAAGAATTAAAGTTGAATTAACAATAATAAGAAGAATCAAATTATAATTTTTGAAAAAAAAAAAAAGGTGACATGGTCAAATGGAATTTTCGGTTGCTAAGAGGAGCCGCATGTCTTGTTTAAAGTGCATAGTTATCACCTATGTGTTGATGCTTACGCTAATTCCATGTTCATATATTTTTATTTAAATAATATTTAATCTACACAAAAATACCTCCCTACCCTTCATAAATCTTGAAATAACAAAAAACAATTACGGTGAAAGGGCACTTGGACATATGGTTTAATTTTTCTGATTATAAAGGTAATTGTGCTTGAAATTTTAGAAAAGATACATTTACCTCTAGTCAAAGCTTTGATAATTAACAGGGCTTATAAAAAGACTAAATTATCCCTAACATCAAAGGTGTTGTTTATCAATAGACACATGTCGTCTCCCTTGATTTCTCCCGATGCGACCTCTCACCAAGTGGACTGAAATGGCTCATGGTCTGTAAGAAGATAAAGTTTTAAAGGGAAGGATCAAAATATGTGTCGTCTGATGGAATATTTAACCATGCAAGTTTGACTACTTAATGACCATAACCATGGCTACCGCACACTCCAGGCCTGAGTAAATTACACTGGAAAACAACCTTGCCCCCTTCAATGAATTGGATTTCTCCATTTCCTCCCACTGATTTGATCCTTTTTTTTTAATAATTGTTTGAGATTATGGCGTATAATTTTTTTTTTACTTAAAAATATACTTCAATAAATGTTTTTTTTATTGATATTAGTATATTAAAATTATAAAAAAGCTCTAAAAATATATTTTATGGTAAATTTATGAGATTTGAAATTCAAAATTCTAAGTTTTCCTTGCCTACTACTACATGTGAAATTCAATCCATTTCGAGGAAGGAAAGTGTCGAGCTTGAAATTTGAAGCAAAATTTTTAATATATAAGCCATATTTGAGAACTTAATGCAAACCGCGTTTCATAAAAATTCAATTATTTTGGTTAAAAATTAATTTTTTTTATATGTTTTGGATTATTTTGATGCGCTGGTCTTAAAAATAATTTTTAAAAATAAAAAAATATTATTTTAATATATTTCAGCATAAAAATATTTTACAAAACAACTACAACCACATTTCTAAACAAACATTAAAACTTAATACAAAATTAAATAGTTCATAGATGGTCAAGATGCTCTCGTGCCAGCACCACTTGTAACAATTGTTTAATGAAAAAAGGCAAGTGAATCCCTACCTCTTAATTTAAAGCAAGAGAATCTTAGTAAGTAATTAACAAGTAGCACACTTTAATTATAGCATGCCGCTCTAGCTAATTATCATAATTAGATTCTTACTCAAGTCCAAAAAATTTCACATTCTATTATACTTGCATAAAAGATGAATCAATTATAGCATGCCGATTGTAATTTTAATTCCAAGGGTATATTTGTCAATTTACTGCACAGGAATAGATGAAGACATTTATACCCCTATTGCCAATTATATATATATATATATATATATATATATATATATTTATATATATATATATTTTAGAGGTATTCAAGTTATTTTATTATGCTTAAAAAGATAAAAAAATATATATAATTATACTTATGATAACTTTTTAATGACCATGAAAAGTAAGTAGGGGTGATTATTTTCAGTTTGGTTTTGTTTTTGTAAAAAACAATAACCAAACTGAATTTAAAAAAAAATCGAAATTGGTTCAAACCGATCGATTTCGGTTCGATTTTTTAGAAGAAAAACTGGTTTAACTTGGTTTGGCTTGGTTTTTTTGTTTGGTTTCGGTTCATTTTTTTTGTTTCAGACCTATAAAACCAAAACTGAACCGAACCGGTCAGTTTTTTTAAATTTTAATCACTTTAATCGGTTTTTTTCATGGTTCGGTTTTTTCGGTTATTTTTTTCTGGTTTTCTCAGTTTAATCGGTTTTTCAGTTTTTTTCTCACTCCTAATAAAAAGATTAAAATACCCCTAATACAAAGAGAATTGACTTTTTTAGAAGGGTAAGAATATCATTTTATAATTATAGTGAATAATAAAATAAGTATGAGTAAAAAATGTAACAATACTCTTTTAACATGGCCTTGAGAAATATATAATAGTTATCTCATGTAACCTTAGGATTCATTTTATAGTGTGTTGAGTTAAGTCAAAACTGTGTTTTACTATAATTGTAATTTTAAAAATATATAATTAATTAATGCATACTATAATTTTATAATTTTACATGAATTCTATTTAATTTTTCTCTCTCAAAACCTTCAATATAAAAAATATAATTTATAATTTCTGTTAAACCTATTTTTTTTCTTCCGAAATGCCAAATATATGCTTGGTATCAAACCAAAAGGAAACGTAAAAAAGAAGAAGGATGCCCCACAATTAAATAAATTCATTAAATAATAAAAGACAAAATAAATTAAAGAGTAACCATTACGACGATAATAAATGATAAGATGACACAAAATTGTATTATTATACGTTAAAGTACTATTATTGTGTAATTAACAAGTTGGAAGTGGATTGATTCCACCACCCACCACGCACAGAGGACAGGCAAAGACTCACCTTTAATCCCGCAAATTCATAGCTTTTCTCGCCGAAACTGATATCGAAATATCCATTCCCTGTTCTTTTCTACAACTTGTCTCAGCTCTTACAAGGTGCTTTCTTTTTTACATCATTCTCAATTTCCTTTTCTTTTAAGACCTCAAATTTGTCTTAAACACGTGAAAATCTCAACAGGTTGTCTTTCATTTTAATGATCCATGTCTGTTTTTGTGTTGACCCTGTTGTTTTCACTTGGTTTTTTGATGGGTTTTGGACGTAATTGAGAAAGTTTTTTTTTTTTTGCTTGGTGATCGTTTATGGGGGATGTTTGTGGAGGTCTGTCTCTTGGTTTCTCAATTTCAGTTTTTGATTGTTCAAAATTGTTTCTTTCTATTAAAAGAAAGAACCCTTTATCTGATTTTGATAGGAAGTTTTGTAAAGAGCAAGCAATGATTGTCATTTTTCTTCCTGGAAAAAGAAAGAAAATTCTTGACTGACAATCCTCGGTTTTCTCTGAAACTTATCAAACCAATTTTTTTCACCATTACCTTTTTAGTTAATTTGGTAGTTGATTGAAGATTCTTTGTACTGATCATGCTCGTACAACTTGAATATAGCTATCAATTTAAGTCATTTTTTATTCATGGAGAAAGTCGTTTTTTTAATGTCTATGATGGGGTATCTGTTTGTAAAGCTGAATTAATTGAAGAAATCAAACTGCTTAATTTAGCTCTCCAATTTGCTCTAGTGATATCATTCTAGTGAATCTTTCTGATTTTTATTAGTGACACGATCTTTTTAACATGATTCTCTCCTGATTTACAGGCAGAAAAGTATTAAGCCCCACGAGTTGTTCAACAAAAGGAAAAAAAGAGGAGGCAATTGGCATTTGGAAACTAAGACAATGAGGATACTGGTTCGTGGAGGCTATTGAACTCCTACGAGCTTAGAGTCCTCTCTCATTCTCTATATAATGTGCAAGAGAATACTTCTTGATGCTTATGGCCAGTGGCATTAATCTTTGTTGGTGATATTGGAGAATTGCTGTAGCGAGTGAGATTGGAACTGACACAATGGGTTCTGTTTGTTGCTGTTTGCATGTTGATGATTTTGAGGATTATATGAATCCTGAGAATTCTGAATATAGAAACTGCTTGTGCCTCAGTTGCTTTGTCCAGAATTTCCTACATGTGGTATGCTTCCCCTCCTGCATTTCCCCATGGCAATAGGATTAGAGGTCTTATGCGGTGTATCATATATTACTATATTTTTTTATGGCTGTTGACTGGGTTTTTTATTTAACCTGTGAGGTATAAAATGGATGAGTGAAAGAGTGTGAAGGAAAGAATGATGCCTAAAGATGAAAGGCATCTGCATTGTTTTGCTCTTGAATGTTGGTTCTTAATGGTTGACAAATTAATGATTGTTAAAGGCATAGATATCTTAGAGATTTAAAGGACGAGCTAAATACACCCATTAGCTGGTTAAGGTACTTTTTTTTTTTACATGTAACATTGTTGCTGCCACTTTTGAGCACATGACTCCTCTATATTGCTATTGGTATTTACCACCATGGTAATGCAATGGGTGGTAGAAGTTGGAAAGAAATGAAAGCATAGTGGTTGGTGCGCTTCTTACCATGTAATAATCATTTAGCAGATTATTAGTTTTAGCTAAAGTGAATTTTTGATTGCAATGCATTTGTTTGATTTTATTTGTACGAGCATCACGTTTATATGAAAAAGTGTTTATTCAGAACTTCCAAGTTGATTTGCATGGAATTAGTAATGCAATTCAATATTAGTTCATATTCCTTCTAATGGAGTTCTAAATATTATCTTTCTTCTTTCTCTTCCCTCAATGTTTGTAGTATACCTCAATATTTCGTAGAGGGCAAGTGCATTCTGTCCCTTCATCTATTCAAGGGGCAGCATCTCTGACTTCTTCATCTCTTGACAACTCTCTTGCTGAAATGTACCGATCTCCTCCGCGGCCCTTGCCCTATGATGCTGACCCCAGATGCTCGCGCTTGCAGCGTGATGGTCTGGTTTCAAGACGAGAGAAGGGTTCCAGTCATTCACACGAGGAATCAGAACCCTTGAGAAGTGATAATGATGCTGATTCTGAATCCTTCAGCACAGGAGACAAATGGAATGCATCTGCTTGTGAAGGAGGCAAGGAACAGCGTTCTAGATCCTCATTAAAGCTCTTATCAGCAAAAGCAACAGTTGGAATTGGATATGTTTATTCTTCCTCGGAAGAAGAGGATGTCTGTCCTACATGTCTTGATGGTATAATTCTTGATTTAGCTTTAATAGGTGCTGCATCCATTATTACATTCTATGATAACTATGTTTCTGTTGATATTGTTAGTCTGACATTTCTTGAACAATTTTTTTTCTCCTTCCTTGCTAGCTTGTTGAATAAGTATTTCATACATCTCCTAGCACAAGGCAACCCACCTTGTATTCTTTTTACTTGTTTGTCTTTCGATATCTCTGTCTTAGGTGGGAATAGCATCCATCATTTAAATAGTGATATTATTACCCTATAGGCATATTGAGAACCCCACCTTCCCAACACCCTATACCAAAGCTGCTTTTAGTGATAAAAGACATTGGCTAGTCTTTCTAGTTTAAAAGCTAAGCTAGCTATCTGCATTTTTAGCTGATTTTATCAAAACTATAGTGGGAGATGGTATGAGTCTGAACCAAAAAAGATGGAAGCTTTGAGCATGTCAGAATTTTGTTCCACCATTTTGTAGCTGTTCTTCCATTCCATATTTACCTTCCACATCAATTGGTTCCAACCTTAGAAGCAAACTCTTGTAATTTGGAAGTTTGAAATTCTGTTAAAACCATGTTGGAAGATGCTATGAACTTCAGAAAAAAGGGGGAGCTATTAGCATGTCACAATTATTTTTTAACAGACTGTAGATTTCTAACCAGTCCTACTCTCAGAAAAAAATTGGATCCAACCTTAGAAACAAAAGTCTGGTAGTTAAGAAGCTGCTTCTACAAACATGCAACCTTGGCCATCAGTGGCAAAAAAGTGAAATCTTGGATCAAAGCCTGCGTGCTGATGGGGAGTGACTCCTTTTTGCTAATGTTTTAAAGATGCTTAAAATTTTGCTCTTATGGACTAGGAGTATTAACAATTTGTCATTGTTTTTACCCACTTACTTTACACATGCAGAATATACTTCTGAGAACCCAAAGATAATGACAAAATGCTCTCACCATTTCCACCTTGGTTGCATTTATGAGTGGATGGAAAGAAGTGATAGCTGCCCAGTCTGTGGAAAGGTAACTATTGTTGCTTTATTTTCTTCAAACTTGCTCATTCAATTTTCAATATTCATTCTGGAAATCTATCAATCAGTACATTTCCTAATTCTGGAAATATTTCAATATTGCCTCACCTCTCCTCCTGGTTATTGGAATCATTTTTATGAAGCCGAGACTTGCGAGGTTTACAGAAAACCTAATTTTTTTGTCCCTTTTGGCTCATTAAGTTTTGAGAAAAACTTCAGGTTGTTTTTTTTCTTTTACCCTCAAATACATGTATGCTTACACACATTTTGTTGTGAGGCAAGCCAGAACAGGTGAATAGAAATTTTCTTTTCTTGCCATTGGCCTTTTGCTCAAGTGGCATAGGCAGCAACAGGTGGGAGGAATTTGTGGGGTGTGAGGGGTTAGCCAACGTTTGTGCTTAACAGCCAAAAAACTAATTAACAAAAGTGAGATTTAGGATGTGATGTATTCTAATGCATACCTTAGTAAACTGAAGGGGCTTACAAATTGCTTACGAGCCATGAAAGGCAGCTGTGCCACAAGTTGGTTTGCCAGCCATGGGGCCTTGAGAAGCCACAATTTAAAGAAGATTCATTTCTCACATGATTTTACTTTGAGTGATCACTTATCATGTCTACTGAAGCCATGTAAGTCTCGATAGTTTGGCTGAAATGTCCATCTTGTTTACTGCTTGTATTTGTTTATACTTGGAATCCATGGATTAGTGGATGGTCAAAAAATGTTTCATTGATTCTATCTGAAGATATCACCATGTCCGATATGGAGTTGAATATTCAGAGATTAGTCTGGAACCTCAAATCAGCCATATAATCTGCGCTCTCTTGGTGAATCCATTTTGAAAGCATTATTTGGACACCTTCACCATAACTACTCACATGCAACTTCAACATTTAAATATGAAAATGATTGTTGCATGCGTTTATTAACATGAAAAAAGAAAATTGAAGTTTAATATTATGGCTTTTTCCCAAAATCTTTTCTATTTTGACTTAACAATGTCTCCTCTAGGTGATGGTATTCGATGAAACGACTTGATCTTGCTTCAAAGGTTACTGTCATGGATGAAACAAAAGCTACAAGACGAGAAGAAAACAAAAGAAGACTGTATAGAGTTCTTTGTGAATACCGCAAGTGTTAATTTGCTGTCTATAGTGAAGATGAACAATTGCTCTTCATAACAATGGTTACAAAGCACATTCTCCTGGAAAAGCCCCGTTCTTGATTTTTTTCCTCCATCCATATGAATGAGAAATCTGCATATGTGCTTATAGTCGCTCATAAGCATTAAAAGACATGACTCGATGTTTGCTGCGTAGTTTTTTGAGGATAGAATCCAGCAAAAGACATCCTTTTGCCAAGCTAACATGGATACGAGTTAGAACAGGCATTGAAGGGCTGAAGATTCGACGCCTCCTCTGGTTGCATGCTATTATTACACCCTTCATTTACTGTTGAGGTTTCAATTTGGTAGCTTTTTAACTAATTTGCACCAATTTTGCTCTCAACATGTCAAGATGGTCGCCAGTCTATCTTACTAAAATTCAAGTCACACGAGGAGGTCACGTGCCCTTCATTCCTTCCCTTCTAATCCGTTAAATCTTATCTACTCTATTTTATTCTTAATAATAATTATTATTTTATAACCAAATTTTATCTAAAAAACTTTTATTTTCTTTTAATACACTTAGTACCAAATTTAGAATACTTTAGAACATATATAGATCAAAATTGAAGGTTTAAGATCATGAAAATTGGAGGTGAATTGACTCTCTTGTAATCATATTATTGAAGATTTTTAAATTTTTTTAGCTACAAATTATTATTTTTTCAAGTTTTTTTAGATTTTTTTGATATCAAAATTAAATTTTAAAAATAAAAAATTATTTTAATATATTTTTAAATAAAAAAATTAAAAAAATAATTTCTACCAGATTTAAATAGGTAAGTAACAGCTAGTATATGGAGCTAATTAAAATATATCTAATAAGTTGAGGACAACATTGTAGTTTTCCTAAAACTTAATGGGAAGGTCGCTAGTCAACGTCAGCGGTCAGATCTCGTAGTTTGGCAGCGGACAAAGGGAATAATGAGAGGGTCCCGATGACGTCAAGTAAAAGTTACAGAATTGTTTTTATAAAAAAACAAGATTCGATAAAAATTCATCATATATTTAGAAAATTTAGTCAACTCAACGCTATCAAACTAAATTATATTAAATTGAAACATGAATACCAATTACAATTTAAAATAAATAAATAAATTAAGAACTATTTTTTTTTATTATATGTTTGAAAACTTTATTTGAAGGCGTTACCAAATTTAATTGGTCATAACCAACAAACTTATTGTAGAACAATGTCTATAGAATTTTTTGGAAAAAAATAAGTCTAATGATCAATTTATTTCTCAGTCTATAAATATATTTATTTGATTTTTCATATAATTCTATGAGCCTTGTATAGCAAGACTAAAAAGAAACCCTAACAAGAGTGAAAAATGTTGCCTGCTCTATAGAAATGCATTGCAGGGGAGTGGAAGGATGCTTTGAAAAAAAAACAAAAAAAAAACCTAAGTCTCTATTTATTGTAATCTGTAAACTTTATGATTGTATTTGCAGGACATGTAAAACACAAAGGATCGTGTATGGAGGGAGTATTTATTCTCCTCTAGCAAGTTTATTGTTTCTAAGGAAAGCAGATGTTACATTACAGGAATATAAATTTTTCGTAGCGAGGAACAATCATTTTGTGGAAACTTCAAAAGCTTTCTGGAAAACCTCAGGGGGCTGGCCACCACTCAACTTCTGTTTCCCATTGATCTGCTCAAAAAATTCCATGTCAACGGACCCTTTGCATGCCGAAACAAAGATCTAAGCTAAATAAGAAAGGATGCTTTACCACGTAGAATGGGACTCCTGTGATATGTGCTGAGTACTTCTCAAGCTCCTCGTTAACCTTCAGATGATCATAAACAGAAAGTTCAGCCCAGATCAAGTTGCTAGTCAGGCTAGTTTTCAATTTATGAGAATAAGGAAAGGTAACAAAGGCAATCGATTTCATCTGAAGAGAGCTCATGACTGGTTTGATTGTGAAAATATGCAGTAAAGTTACATATTTTAGGGGAGATGTGCCTGCTGTCAATCAGGATTCAAAAGAAGCGTGATGGAAGACTTAGACACTATTACATTCCATTGTTTTTCAGAAAAAAGAAAGCAATGAAATTAAACCTCGAATGCTTCCCAAAAAGAGAAAAAACCACCAATCTTTAAAATTTGATTTTTAATTTTATCTATTTTCATGGCAACCAAAGGGAATATTAAACAATTAGGGGGGAAAGACCTCCTTGACTCCATTATTAGGATCTTCAAGAAATTTAGCTGCTCCCTCTACCCCAACCTTTTGAGCACATTCTAGAAGAAATTCCCTGCATCCAGTTGGGAGCGTTAGAGGATTCCATAATGGGATGTAAAGATGAATAAACACTATTAACTTTGTTTTACATTTTCATGATACATCTCAATGGCCTCAGACTGTTATATTAGGATAAGAAGAGGTGCTATCCTTGTTAGAATGCAGAAGCATAGACAAATCTTTTTATGACACAGCAAGACTAGTGACGGCTTAGCGGAGCCCCTTTCAACTATCTGAGAAAAGCATAGAAATTGAGCTGCTTTCTCAATTACCAAGCAGCATCAACCATACTAATAACGAACGCCTCACAAAATTGGGTTCATCTGCCATATGTTCATGTGAAATGTTTTAAGGCTGCTATCTCATTTGATTCTGAACAATTCAACAATCAATTTATTGATAATGCTTCTTAGACAGCGTCATGCTGTGTCAAGGTGACTTGGTTGAATTAAAGCTAGAAATCTGGTTGAAATCCTTGAGTAATAGATTCCACTTGCAACTTCTCGAAAACTATGAGAAAAAAGTCTTGGAAATGCAGCTATGGAGTCTTCTGAAAATGGTTAGACGCTACAAAGTATTTGGATACCATAAACACACAAATGCAAAAGAAGATATGATAAATCTCATGTGTGGAGGTGAAAAGTTCTAAGATATGCACTTACCTATCACCAACATATTTGGCCTGAGTGAAGTATCCAAGAAATAGCTCCTCAGCAAGTTTATGTTGCTTATCAAGACCCTGTTGGCCGGCAAAATTTATAAGTCTGTGGCTGTCTAGAGTATTGCCCCTGTTCACAAGACAATTCTTACAGTTTCACCATCAAATCAACTACTTGTACTTGTTTTTCTTATATGACAATGTCCATTTATGAATTCAAAATGAAATCTTACGTGAGTCCAGACAAGTTATATTCCAGACCAAGACCTTTAAAAATCTGCAATGATCATAGTGACACAATTACATTCTAACCAAACCCAAAGGCCACACAAACAGTAACATGTATGTAAGAGGAGAAAGAAAAAATGGTAAAAAACCTCAGTCATCCGAGCCAAGATTCCTTCAGCTCGAGATCCAAACTTTTCCCTGTAGAAATCTAGCTTATTCACACCTTCTTTAGGGGCAGAAGGATTAAGAAAAAAAGGATGCCATTTGATCTGCAGGGTAAATATGATCTTAAAGTTAGACTGAAACTCTAACGCAAGAAAGAGAGGCAGAGAGAAAGACAGAGAGGAACCTCAAAATCAAACCGATCCTTAGAAGCAGCTATAGCTTTGTCCAAATTTCTCTTGCCAACAAAACACCATGGGCATACAGTGTCTGAACTGACATCAATTCGGACAAGCTTCTTTCCAGTGTTGTTACTAACTGACTCAGCCATGATGCTTAAGTATCTGCGATCTTTAAACTATACAAAGTACAAACATAGAGTCAGGTTCACATATTTTAAAGATTCAAAAAGACTAAGGTTGTATTTCTTCTGGTTCTACGTCCCAACACATCGAAACCTAATACAAATTCATTAGAAGACCAGGAACAAAACGCTGCAAGGGAAAAAAAAATCCTTCCACTGTTTTTCAGCAGTGAACTAATGTAAGATCGATTGTAACTATTACAGTCTGTGACAATGAATAAGCTTGTTAGTTTCTTATGGTATTCTATTTAGTTGCCTAAAAGAGGCAATAATGTCTACCTTTTCTTCTCTACTTCCTAAACTGGTGCTTCAAGCCCACCCCACCATTTCCTCTTAATTCTGTTCCACAGAGAAACTGATTTGTTGGATTGTCGAGCTATTATACTATTATATCATTGCTATTTCGACACAAAATGGAATGGTTAAGCTTTTTGAAGTCTTTTGAAGGAACAATCCTAGACTAGCCTCATCCAATTTCACTCGTAGCAACTACCATCCCTTTATCAAATATTTATCCTTTCTGGATCGATTAAAAGCTAGGAACAAAACCGAATGCTAAGCCAAGTAATGAAGCAGAATAACCAAATTCACAAGTTCTTCATTTATGATCGCATTAAGAACTGAAAGAAAACCGCATAATAATAGAAGGGTTTTCTTTATTTCATAAAAAAAATTCCAAAAGCAAGAATAGGATTGCCAACCCAGTTCAGAGATGACACTAACAGCGCCAAAAACAATAATAACAATGATGACAAAGAATCATTTCAATCAACTAGGGTAACTCAAAGAACAAAAACTTGACAGCCAACAAGGAAGAAGAACAAGACTTGGTAAAATCTATTACAACATGAATTACTAAAATTGGAAATAAAGAAAGAATTGACAAAAATGGAAGAGAGGTTTGGTTTCTGAAAGAGAGAAAACGCGTGTACCTGGAAGAATGAAGGAGCTGTGACCTTCTCAAGAGCTACCAAACAATTGAGAAACATGGTGCTTATAAGTAATTTTTAACGATAAAAGTGGACTTTGGATCATTCGACTGTTTCAAGTGTTTTGTCACCTACTGGAAAATTCAGCTGATCAAGAAAAAATAAAAAAAAAGTATTTCCACCAACCCCTTAAAATGTGACAAATTTTAACAGTTTGTTTTTTTTTTTGGAAATTAATTTCACACCACACGTTTAAAGAAAATGGTTACATACTACCCGTCCGGCTTTGACTCTGCAATTTGATCTCTGGATGCTCAATATGAAGCTATGAACACAAGTGTTGTTGAAAGATTCCCTTCATATGCCTTACACAAATTACACACAAGCATATGACATTCCTGGAACGTAAAATGCTCATAATTCTCAAGGAAACTGGTTAGATTTCACCTTTTCTCTTGGAATATTAAAACAAATAATAAATATTTATCTGAAGTTGGGTCATAATCATATGTTCTATAACTTATTTTTTAGCTTAACTTACTTAATATATATTTCAAATTATAAAAAAATAGTTTTGTTTTTATCAATAAAAATGGCTAAAAGGAAACAGAAGACAAGAGTTCTTAGTTCAAGATTTGCTATACAAATTCATTTTAATTTTATATCATTTTACAATTAATTTGACCTATCCAATTTATACAAACTCTTTACTTTTTAGGAGATGAACTCTATAATGAAAGTTGCTAGTGAATTATAGTTAGTTATATTAATCTCTCATATTTGTTATAATTATGAAATTATATAAAGTTGTGTTTTGATAGTATTTCAAAATGAAAACATAAATAAAAGAATAAACTTATAAAAATAAAAACATAAAAATAAATGGGATAATTTTAGAATAAACTTATTTATTTTTAAAACAAAAAAAAAAGAATATAAATTTCATGTCTCTCATGTATTTCCTTTTAAAAGAACAAAATTTAACCAAAAACTATCTCAAATATTAAATTTATTACTATAAAAGATTTTTTTTGGGTTAAAAAAAGATAAAAAAAGAACACATTTATGATTGAAAAAAACTCCATTTGAATACTCTTATTTTTGTATTAAATGTGCAAATTAAAATTTGGATAAATAATTTTGAAAATTCAAATATAAGATATATAAGATTATAGTAATAATTTTTTTTTAAATATTTTTTATTTAAAATATATACAAAATTATATATATATATATATATATATATATATATATATATATGTAATTAACATGTCAAAAAATTAATTCTAAATAAAAAATAAATGTTTTTAGAAAAAACACAGTAAAAAAAGCAACAGGTACAAAAGCCTTTCAAATGCCATGAAAAAATAGTAAAGAAAAAACAGAAAAGGTCAACCATATAACCTGGTTCTAGAAGATTCATGGCCCATACAGCTCTGGAATATAGAAAACTCCCAATTTCCGCACGCAATGTCGAATGTGAATTCCTTCACATTCTCTCCTCTTTCTCCGAAAGACAACTCCATACATAGTACTCTATAATCTCCTTACTTTATTACAATATTACATCACATTTTCTCAACAAAATCTCACTGTAATAACGAGAAAAAAGGTATGCACCGTTGCTACATTTTTTCTTTTCTTTTCTCCTCCTTCAATTTTCCCAGCAATCAAACTCACACTTTCACCATGACCCATTCAATCTTTGTATCAAAATTTGAAGAATCGCAAATGGGTCATCAAGAGATTTGGTTTTTCCTAATGGGCCATCAGAAGTTTAGATTTTTTCTGCCTTTTCATTAAGAACTGATAAAATTTCCATCTGTCTCATTTTGGGTTTATTTGTTGGTTTTACTGTTAGGGGTTTTTAAAAGACGTGATAGAATAGAAATGGATATAAATGAGATAGTAGGAGAGACGAAAAGGTCAGTGAATTTTCCAACAAAGAGTGCAATTTATGTGTGGGGATACAATCAGAGTGGGCAAACAGGGAGGAAAGGCAAAGATGGTCAATTGAGAATTCCAAAACAGCTTCCTCCTGAGCTTTTTGGGTGCCCTGCAGGAGCTAATGCTAGGTGGTTGGATATAGCTTGTGGCCGTGAGCATACTGCTGCTGTGGCTTCTGATGGGTCACTTTTCACTTGGGGTTTGTTCCCTTCTAACTTTTTTATGGTATTGTTTATTGTATTATCTATCCTTTAATCGCTGTTCATAGTGGATTTTTGTGTTCAATTTATTATGCTGCACTGATAAAAAAAAAGCATGGATAATAGGGTTTTTTCTTCTCAATGAAGCTGTAATTCCTTGTTGCCGGGAGCATACTTTGGCAATCACTTGTGAACCTTTGTTCTTTACCTGGGGTTTGGGAATAATATCCTCATTTTGTTCAATTCCTTGGTGATGATTGTGCCTTGGAATTCTTCTAACATGTAATTGAAAATGTTAGTGATTTACTTATTCCAGTGTTTTTTACTGTTATTGGTTGGATAGCGGATTTTAATATTTTAGCAGAATAGCTGTACAATAGTTTTTCTTTATGGATTTAGATGTTTATCTTCTCAAATTTGTTTTTGTGCCTATATCTATTTTCTTTTTTCTTGCATTAGCAATGTACCCTGGTTTTGGGTGCTTGTTCAATATATCGTATCAAGGATCACATTTGATAGTGTACGTGTATTTCCTATGAAGAAAGGCATTATATACCTCTCTGTGAATTCAATCAGGGGCTAACGAATTTGGTCAACTGGGAGATGGCACTGAGGACAGCAGGAAGTACCCGAAGAAAGTGAAGCAACTGGAGACAGAGTTTGTGAAATCTGTATCTTGTGGGGCACATTGTACTGCTGCTATTGCAGAGCCTCGTCAAAATGATGGAACCATCTTGAGTAGGCTCTGGGTTTGGGGACAAAATCAGGTTGTCATTTTATTCCAGTTAACTTTGCTTTCCTATAAACATCAATAAGTATTAATCCGTTCAGTTTTATTATGTTTTAATGAATTTTATACTTCTCATTACAGGGATCAAATTATCCACGTTTGTTCTGTGGAGCCTTTTCACCAAACACGGTATGTTAAAGATCAGACTTTGCATTTTCAGTTATAAACAAACTAGTTTAAACAACTGCTGGTATTCTAGTACTTAAGCTTATTCATTATGAAATGCAATATATTCTGTAGTCCTTCAATACACTATTCTTCTTACTTGGATATGGCATTTTGGCCATTAACTAAAAGTAATTTCAGTCTCTGTTAATCTTTAATTTTTTGGTTTTTACCTATCATCATAAATCTGTTTTGTGTTCATTGATAAGAAACATTACTATCAAGCATCAGCTGGATATATCTTCAATTTTTTATCGACTCTCACTTTACTGGATTAATTTGGATTGTGTACATCAATTGTTTCAGATCATCCGCCAGGTGTCCTGTGGTGCAGTTCATGTGGTGGCTTTATCAGAGGATGGCCTACTGCAAGCTTGGGGTAAATGGTCTTCTGGTTGCATGAAAAGCTATTGTGAATTTTTCTAGAAGAATGTGGATTTTTTGTTGTTGTTTTGTTTCCATCAACTTTCATATAATTTGTCGATGATAAGGCTTAAGAACATCTGGTCAATATATGCGCCAATTTTTAATTGGTTGACATTTGATCTAAGGTAATGGAAGAATTTGCACCATTCACATCCGACCTATTTATTAATCAGTATATTATTGCTCTTCTGATAAACCAGGCTACAATGAATATGGTCAACTTGGCAGAGGTTTTACTTGTGACGGACTACAGGGGGCTCGTGTAATAAATGCTTATGCAAAGTTTCTTGACGAAGCCCCTGAGCTTGTGAAGATTACCCAAGTGTCATGCGGGGAGTACCACACAGCTGCCATATCTGAAAAGGGCGAGGTGTAAGTTATCTGAAGGACCTCTTAAATGGAGATAGCTCTACATTTAAGCATGAGAATTGTGGTTATCCGCATGACACATGTAACTCTCTTTGAAGGTTGGGAAATATCTTCATATGGGAATCTCATGTCTAGTCAGGAGATGGGGTGCAATGGAAATGCGATGCATTCTGATCCACAAGTCTCTTTCCCCAACCACCTTGGTTATCCCATGAAAAGCTTAAAGTTATTGTTGATCCATTATTTCTTCCACTAACTTGTAGCTTTAGTTGTTTCTTGCGTTCTCTACTATGATGCTCAAGCCTCTTTTCCCTAGCACAAATCTGTCACAGATTTTTTTTTCTGCGACTAACTTATTGTGTGGTCTAGCAATTTGTACAATTTCATGTGCTTAGGATTGTTACATTATCAATCATAGTTTGGTTCTACTTAGCAGAGAGCTCAGTCATAGCTGAAGTGGAACATAATATAACTGAGAAATGGGGGTAGAAACTAGAAAGCTAATATGTAGAACTAGATATTGATTTATGCCAGGAGATGGAAATGGGTTATGAGTTTTGCGTACATGCTGCTCACAAAACTGGTAAAGCAGTTGCAGGAGGTGTCACATCATCCAGGATGACTAGCATAAATTAATGTTGAGTGGCATATGAGTTAATTGCATACTTACTAGATAAGGAGCATATATACAATTGAAGACCCTTAACCAAACATCTTAAGCATTTGGTCTGTATCAATATTTTGTCCAACTTGTTTGTTGAACTTGCAACCCCCTCAAAATTTGACTTATCTCAAGTAAGTCACTTTCCTGAAAGGTTCAGCATGTGGTAGCACATGTTTCCGACTGATGCAGATGTTGATTCTTCTGCTGAGAGAACTTCTTCATGTACAGGGACTGTTTTATTAATGTTTGTGTAGCCTTGAGCATACCCTATCTGATGTCCTATCACAAAAAGAAGAAGAAGAAGAAGAAGAAGAAGAAGAAGAAGAAGAAGAAGAAGCAGCAGCAATTAGCATTTGTCTCTAAGAAGAAAGATTCAATATTTAGCCCTTCACTGACATCCCTCTCTCATCCCTTCTGTATGATGGTCTTTAATCGAGAGAAATCTTTTAGTTTTAAAAGCCTATATTTGTTTGAATGGCTTATCCTATGGCCATACTCCAAAGACAAGTCATAGAAACAATTGGATTGATTCTATATACCATTATCTTTGTTTTTGTCTGCAGAAAATTGATCATTCATGATTGTTAACTTCTTGCCATGCAGCTATACTTGGGGGCTAGGAAACATGGGCCAACTTGGGCATACGTCTCTTCAGTCTGGGGATAAAGAGTTGCTGCCGAGGCGAGTGGTTGCCCTTGATGGAATCTTCATCAAGGATGTTGCATGTGGAGGTGTACACACTTGTGCAGCGACTCAAAAGGGAGCTCTTTATGCTTGGGGTGGTGGTCAAGCTGGGCAATTGGGCCTTGGCCCCCAAACTGGATCTTTTTCTTTCATTCCTAGCGAATCTGAATCCTTTCTGCGAAATATCCCTGCTTTGGTGGTCCCAACTGATGTGCAACATGTTGCTTGTGGACATTCTCACACACTTGTTTCTATGAGGGATGGAAGAATACATGGATGGGGTTACAATAGCTATGGTCAGGCAGCGAATGAGAAATCTACTTACGCTTGGTATCCATCACCAGTTGACTGGTATGTTATAGCTAAATTTCTTCAGTAGCTTCTGTTGATTTATTTAGTCCTGGATTTTGATGGAAGTACCAAATTGCAGGTGTGTAGGGGAAGTGCGGAAACTAGCAGCTGGCGGTGGCCATTCGGCAGTGCTGACTGATGCTTGTTCCTTGAAAGAGTTGTGCGAGTTTAGACTTGCAGAGAATGTAACTTTATCAAATGCCTCTGAGATTGAGGATGTTGCATCCAGAACAGGAGCAGATGCTTTAGCACGCCTCTGTGGAAGATTGAGGTATTCCTCTTTTGTGGATGGTTGATAGATCTGCCTCTGACTTGTTATTTATAGGGTTAACCACAAGAATACATGGGGTTGTATGTTACCCTTCTTGAATCACATCCATTTTACTCCTAATGTTACCTAAAGTTATCAATTTCACCCTCCCTTCAACTTTCCATCCACATCTGTTAACAAAATCTTTTACACCCCCATGCAGAAACTTAGAAATTTCAAGATTAATTGAATTTTTTGTTTAAAAATGAAAAGTTAATGATAAAAAAGATAACAGTTAATTTAAACTCAAAATTTTGAAAAACTTGAATCCCATTTAGACTAAAAATTTAAAGTTAGTTGTTAAAAAAGAAAGAAAAAAGAACCATTAAATCCCATTTAATTCAAAATTAAAAAGAATTTAAAAATTGAATGTTTCAAGTTCAATTATTTTTTTCCAATCTCGTACTGTTATTTTTCTTTTTCCGTTCTAACTTTGATAAATCTTGAAATTCTTAGTTACCACATGGGTATCTAATGGAATATGTTAACTGATTTGGATGGGAGGTGGATGGAAGGGTACCATTTAAAAACATGTGGTAACCTTAAGGGTATAATTGATGGATGCAATTGATGAAGGGTTAACATTGATAACCGCCCTACACGTAAGGGGTATTTTTGTAGTTAGCCCTTGTTTCTATTTATTCTTTCTATCTGGTTGCTTTATTCTGGAGTTCTTAGTAGCACACCATCTTCTGCTTGTAAAGATGTCCACTATATGCTGTGAGTCACTAGAATTTGATTGGAAGCTGAAATTCTCTAAAATATTTGGAGTGACATGGGAGGTGATCTCATGTATTTATATTTTACTCTTTCTAGAGTGTCTGAGATGTGAATTTCACATTAATGCGATTCTTCAATGCCAACCTTCTTTAAAATACCGAGTCGAGCTACTGTCAATTGACTCATTGTTTACATTTTGTTACAACTGCACGTGTGCAATTTATGCCACCTTGAGTTTTGCCACTTTACCCTTGCGATGGCTTGGTGGATGTACTATCTCGTCATATTCCTATTGTTTCATTTGGAGATGCTTAACAAAACAGCTCTTTTTACCTGCAGAGAGCATTTGCTTGGTGGCGATTTAGATTATGAAGATATCAGCAACAGGAAGGACGAAACAAACAATTAGGACTGGAGGTTGCTGCTCACTGTTGTGGTCTGTATTTTCGTTGGTGATCCAATTAGGACTGCAATTAATAACTATATTATTGAGATGCCAATGGGGAATCCCTGGTGCTCTATGTATCACTTCTCGAAGGTCACCTTGATGATCAGTCTGGTTGTGACCATTGAACCAAAACCACATGCTTGATATTGAAGTCGATATTGAACTTCTGATTGAACCTTGTATAAAATTCAGTGGTGGTTGGACTTAAAGCGTATGCAAAAGGATTCTTGCTCTAAAATGTTGCTCTCCTTGATCATAGATAAGTGACGTTGTGCTATGTTAAAGATCTAGCCTCCTGGGAAGGCTATGTTAAATTAAATTAAAAAAAAAAAGAAGCTTAAAAGCCATACAAAACTTGCATTTGGTGGTAAAACCATCTTGTCAAGGCGATGTGGTATTACAATATTGATTAAGGATAAGGTGGTCCTATAAGATAAAAAAAAACATTAAATTTGCATAGGAGGGGTTTTTCATATTTTTATTTTATGAATAATGAAGTTATGAGATTGCCCTTGAAATAAAAAAAATTATATGCATGGTTTTAAGGGTAATTTGGGTTTTTTCTTATATGTATATTTTTTGTTATTTTTTGGTTGACTTAAGAAATGTTTAGTAATTTTAAAAGATTAAAAATTATTAAAAAATTTTGTTGATGCATGCAGCAATTCCTGCACCTTCGAGTGGTATATGTGGGCTTGTCCGATTATCAAAATTAGTTGTCTGCGATGGCGTTTAGAGCAGCAAGTTGTCCTTTCTGTTTCGGTGGAGCGCGTGTAAACGATATAATTATGCTTAACGGGTTACCATTTCCTATATGTTTTGAGAAATCTAACACTTAGTAAGGTTTGTTTTTTATTATGTTATTTTGATTTTATGATTCAGAAATTATGTTTAATTGGTTAATTTATGTTGATTTGACTAATTTTTTGTGTTATTTTTTTAATCAATTTTTTTACAAATTTCATCTGACATGAGCGATTAAGAATTGAGGTTCATAATTTATTTTATTTTGCTTTCTATAGGGTTATCTTAGTCTCATGATCAATGTTGTGGATTTGATAGATTAATCCAAGTTAAATGAGGTCTTTTTTTTTCCTACGAGTCTATCTCTGTCTAATGACCTGAGTCATGAGTTTGACGAATTGACTTAGATTGTTTTTTTTATGTTCTTTTTGTAAATGATTTTTTTTTTAATTTCATCCTTCAATATTAGATTAATTGAGGATTGAGATTCGTCAATTTCATCTTTCAATATTGAATTGATTGAGAATTAAGTTTCATAATTTATTTAATTTGATTTCTATGGGGTAATCATGATCTCAAAATCTGGATCGTGGATTTAATATGTTAACCCAAGTTGACTCAAATCAATCAAATATGTTGTTATTTTAATATTAAAAAAGATTTCATTTTGAAAAACTTTTTAGTTAGACTATGTTTTTAAGGATTGTATAGATTGTTTTCAGACCCACAAAATCGACTAGGTTATATCAGATAAATTCTCATTTCATTTAATTTTTTTCACTAATTTTTTTTATAATAATATCTATTTTTTTTATATTTAAAAAAACCTTGACCTGATCATGATAATAAAATATATACTAATCCATCAAGTTACTTAAAAGTACTGTTTAGCTATATAGTGATCCTTGTGCAATAACCACCAAGTCCAATATACTAGCTAGCTAGAAACCAAAATATAATAATAATCACAATATAATTATTATTAGCAATAAAACTAAAGAGTTGATGCTTTTATTTTATATTATTTTACAAAATATTATTTATTAGAATAATATTTTTTTAATTTTATTATTAAACATTTTATTTATTAAAAATTGGGCTTTATGAGCTGTTACAATTTACTTTTTATGTGGTTATTTTAATTTTATTACCCATGCTGCATGTTTGGGGGTTAATCTAGTTAATTCAAGTTTTTTTTTTATAGGTATTTTTTCCAGTCTCATTTTTCAATATTGAGTTTATTATATATTAGACTTGATGATTTGTTTCAGTTTGCTTTTTATGAGGTTATCCTAGCTTCATAACTCGAATAATAAATTTTATCATTTAACTTAGGTAGACTCAGGTTATTTTATTGTGTATTTTTTTTAGATTGATTTTTTTTTAATTTTATCATTTAACAATGAATTGATTGAGAATTGAGTTTCATAATTTGTTTCGATTTGATTTTTATGGAGTTATTACGGTTTCATGACCCGTGTCACGAGTTGGGTAGGTTAATTTGAGTTGAATCAGTTATCTTTTCGGTTTACTTTCTTTGAAGTTATCTTAATCTCATGACCCCATGTTAATTTTGTGGGGATAATAAAGGAAAATTTTAAAGTTTTGTGCCCTTCCCTCCTTTAAAAAAAAACATTAATTCAACAATTTATTTTTTTTCCTTTCCCTTTTAATTCTAGATCACAAATATATGTTATTTATTATTTTATAATTATATTTAATTAAATTTAAAAACTGATTTTATCAGTTTTGGGATTCACTATTATCCATCATTTTTCTATTTCTTATCAAGCATCCTTAACATTTTATCCCTCGATATATTTTTTTTTTAAAATTAACCTCCTATGAAACACAACCTTAGTAGAGTAAAAAAATTAACCTCCTATTAAACACAACCTTAGTAGAGTAAAAAAAATTAACCTCCTATTAAACACAACCTTAGTAGAGTGGTGTTCTAACCTATCCCCAATGTCTTTAGTTCTCATTGCTAGCATGCATAACCAATTCAAGGAAATTTTTTTGGTACATTACAAGTCATATTCTTGAGCCAGTTAATTATAATTTAGTTATTTTAGTTTATGAAAAAAAAATTAATAAAATAGTTTTCTGATTAATGCTGACCAAGCTTAATTTAATATTATTTTATTTAAGAAAATAGTTTTCTTTTCTGATTCTCGAGCTGGTATATCATCACAGACTACTTCGATTTGTGGTTTATCATGTCGCAATTGGAAAATTGGCATCACTGGAGCTGTAGCTTGTGGTGTTAAGTTGACTCAAGAGGCGACCGCGCGCTCAATACTAAATCTAACCCCCACATGAAAAGCAAACCAATCAAGAAGGGAAAACAAAGAATTCTGTCTCTTGTTCTGCGACAATAGGAGTCGAACTCTTTACTAAGTTTATTGTTTATAGCTAAATTAGTTCACATGTTCATCTTGGCTAGGCCAGCGATGGCAGCGTTGCCACCAAATAAGTCAAGATAAAAGCTCTTGATCATGATTCATGAATGAGATTTTCAGCTGCCAAGTCAGGGTGGATCACTAAGCTTGTTGAAGCAGAGATTATACTGGCACACATGCAAAGTGGAATCTTTGCCTACTTAAGGGATATGACAAGACACGGAGCTGGTTTTGGTCTCGAAATAGTTAAGATTACAAATTCAATTATTGTGAATGAGCACTTGAAATTGTCAGCATATTAGTAGAGGTAATTATGCGATGGATAAATTGACGGCTATAAGAACGAAGTGATAAATACTCTTCTTCACCTCAACGCGCCATTGATTTTCTGATCTCCCATCCCATGTCTCAAATTCTATCATTGACATGGCGAAGCATCCAATGTGGCATGGTGCTAGATTGAGTTTGAACTTCAACATCCTTGTTTCCGTTCAGGAATCCTCTAATCTGGAAACTGCCACTGCATCATTTTGCAACAAATGGTTATTTTCTAGTCTGCAAATCAACTAGCAAAGCATGGAATTATAGTATCCTCGCTTAAATTGACCACGCATCCTTTTTTCCCTCACTTCCATAGATATAATGTTTCTCTAGAGCAAGAAGGGAGAGAGCATACCCTAGAGTTGGTGGAGGATGTGATAGCATCGACGGCTGCAGTGGAGGTTGTGCTTGTGGCAGCATAAAAGAGGATGAGTTCTGGCCAAGGTTTTGCTGCTCCCATTGTGCTTGCTCAGTTAGCGCCTTCAGTTTTTTCTTGACCTTTTTTTTCTCACAAAATTTGCCACTATCAGTTTTCAGATATAATGCAATATAGCCTGTTTGAGTATGAAAGACCAAGCCTGACAATCGTATTTGAGCGACTTATATACCTGTTCTACTAGTATGTTGTTCTGGTCCTGAAGTGCCTTTTCCTGCCACAAGCTTGTGTGTTAGATGACACATACCATGAGTATGAATTAGGGCTAAGATCATAGAAATTAGGGCTACAAACCCTAGGCTCTTGAGCTAGTGTTTTGGTAACAGGCTAGTGCTATATTAGTAACTTTTACGCGGCGGCTCAAACATAAACAAAATTTTCACCACAACAGTGAATAGAAGTGCAGAAATCGTACTATATAAAAAAAGAAGTGCAGAAATCTTACTTTTTTCTGCATTTCTGCAAGGGATTCATGGACGAGTTGGTTCTGCAAATTCGAGATTAACTTACACCATGAGCAAGCATTACAACATGTATATCTAAACAAACTAGCATCTCACAACACAAACATCTTGAACTTCACCTTTCTTGATCGTACGCTCTTAAGAGCAGTATCTATTTTTTGCTCCAGGTGGTGAAGTTCTTTGTAACTTAAAGGGTCCAAATCTTGTCCTGTATAGTTCCTACATAGGCAAAATGTGAAATATATCACATCATTTTCTTGATTATTGGCCGGTGCTGTATTGCCATGTGAGAAACAGTACAAAAAGGATGGTTTCAAGCATCTTGGATTTTGTTCAGATTTTTTTAAGGAAAAAGAATCTCAAAAACCAGTAAGCCACGGTTCCAATACCTTTTGAAAAAAGAAGAAGAAGAATTGAACGAAATCCTTTGGTTGAGTATTTTTGTATAGTTGATACAGAGACTAAGACTTCAGCATACCACACGGATAAAAGTCATATTTTATGACTTGACAAACATTACTATAACTCAAATGAAATCATAAGTAGCACCTTAGGTTTCTCTGCAAGAGTTCAACCCTAGCCCTGAGCTTTGGGTGCTCCAAAAACCAGCTTCCCTAAAAAGGATTCACAAAAATATCAAGAAACTTTGACACATACATATCATATTCAATGTGAAGATCTGAGAAACCATAACCAACAAACACACAACCTATGAATCAGGTCTTAGGCTCCTTAAACAAAACCTTACTTGCTGAAGGGTCCATTGGCCCTTCTCTGGTCCAACCACAAAATTACAAGATTAATAACTATGGACTCATTCTAGTAGATCATATTCATATAATACCTGATGTTCAGGGCCATGTGGTACAAACTGCTGCTCTGCATACGAGCATCTTTCGTATCTTTCAAGGATCGATTCCATGCTGCCAAAAATGGAGAAGTTTTGAAGAATGCTCAACTAAGATTTATGCAGATGAACTACAAGTTTTAATATTTAAGTAACATCCATGAGACCTAAACAAGAATGACTATCCACCCAAAGAAAGAAGTATTTCTTTTTTAAGAAAAGAAGTACATGACATGAGAATCTAGTAAAAACAATCTTAAGATATGATTAACTTATTCAATCTATGACCTTTATTTAATGTCAGCATTGCAGTCAATTCGAATGTTAAAAGGCATGTCTTTGTGATTATCCGAGAAAAATACTTAATCTCTATTGATGCATGCGTTTAGTTCGAAGACATCCCTTATCGTTGAATAAGAAAAAATCATAGTTATGCAGAATTTTTGAAAGTAAACTTCTGTTGTCTAGACTAGTAGCAATGCCGACAAAACACTATACCATGACGAACTATAATATCAGTTCAATCTAAGAATTTAAGTGGGAGATATTAGAGGGATTGAGTTATGGAGATGCAAACAAAATCCGACCAGAAATGTTAAGCTACTAGATGGACAACCATTTCACATCTTAATTTGACAATAATAATTGAGATGGAACTAGAGGTCGTGGTCAAAATTGTTGTAAATGAATTCCTTTCTTACAAAATCTCATTATTTAAAAATATTTTTTAAAAAATTAAACTAGATTTAAATTTAGCTACCAATGCAGGTAATCTTAACACATAAACTAGATTTAAATAGGGTAGCTATTGTATTCCAATTTTTTTCAAATAATGAAATTATTTTGTAGTTTTTAAAGATAAAATCAACATAACTCTCTTACAAGAACTTTTTATTATTATTTTACATTGTTTTAATAGTTAATTGTAAGGTTATCAAGGAGCATTATTGTAATTGACTACTTATTAAATATTATTCAAAACATATGCTGGTGCGTGCATATGCCAGTGAGTGGATGACTCTCGAGTGATTTTTGAGTGGAGTATGCACGGTTGTCCAGTCACCAAACCCTGCCTTCCACGAAAGCGTTCAAAAAGCCTTGGTGCCCCTTATATGATGGGGTGGCGCGTGCGCCAAAAGCATCTTTGGTTTGGCATTGAAAACTATTTTTTTTTTCCTTTCTCTCATTTTTAAACTTAATTTTAGCCCCTACAAGAATTCAGACCAACCACTGCAATTTATTTTTCCTTTACGTTTGATTCATAACCTTATGATTACTATTTATAAAATTTTAAATGATCCATAAAATAAAAAAAATATTTTTCAATTTCATCCCTTACTATTTTTTAGGGTCCTTATTCTTTTGATATTTTTTGTTTTTTGTTCAATTAATTTCGCTTTTCAATTTCACCCTTCAATCAAAAGTAAAATTTATTTTGAATTTAAATTTTAATCATTGTTCTTTTAATTTTAATTTTTTTTTCTTTTGGATCCTTTTGTGTAATTGATATTCTTTTTCCACTTTAATCTTTCAATATTTAATTGGTTGAGAATTGAGCTTCGAGGTTTTTCCAGATATAATATTTTCGTTCTACTTTCCCGGGTTATTGGTTTGGAAAGTTAATCCGAGTTGATATTTTAATTTTATTATTTTTTCTTTATTTTCTTTTTAGCTTTGTGATTTTCTACGTTTTCTTTTCTACTTGGTTATCTTGATCTTATGACCTGAGCTGCAAGTTTGGCGGGTTAACTAGAATCCTGAATTTCATTGGTTGTGATCAGTTGTAGAAATTAAACCAGGTTTAGAAGGATCACTTGGATTTTATTGGTTTTTTTTTAAATTGATGTTTTCTTATTTTATCTTTTTTTTTAGAGTTATGTCTTGTTATTTGTTATGATTTGCCTTCTATGAGATTAGTCTCGAGTTCATGATCAGAGTCACTGGTTTCAAAACTTAACGCTGGTTCACTTTTTTTTTCTTTTTTAAATTGATTTATTTCAATTTTATCCTTCAACTTTTATTTTTTAAAAATTGATCTTCGCACCATTTTTTTCCTTTTCTTTTTATTATGTTATCCCATTCATGTGCCTATAATCGCTAAGTTGGTGGGTTAACCCAAGTTGACTTATATTTCTTTTCATTGCTTTTTCTAATTAAATTTCTTTATTCGATTTTGTTTTTAAATATTGGATTGTTTGATAATTAAGTTTCATTATTTTATTCAGATTTCTTTTGAACGTGGATACCTTGGTATCACAACTAGATCAAATATTTTTCATTTTGACCTGTAAATGCTAGAATCAAGTTTTTTTGAACTTTTTTTAAAATTATATATTTTCTTTAATTTTCATCCTAAAACATTTTATTTGCTAGAGATTAAGCTTAAGCTTTTTTTTTTTCATTTTGTTTTAAATGGAGTTATTATGTTCTCATTTGATCTAATAGAAATTAATCTTTGAACTTTTTTTTTCCTGTTTTTCTTTCTATAAGATTATTTCAATCTTATATCCATTATTACAGAGTTTACAAGTTAACTTAGTTTAAAATATTTTTTAAAAAAAGATTCATTTTCATCCTTCAACATTGAGTTTTTAGATACTTTGGATGAGCTAAGTTTCTTTTTCCTTTCTTTTCATTGTTATTTTTTGTTATTAGTTTATTTATTGCTGTTGTATTTTTTTATTTATATTATTTAAATTACCAATTGAATCAATAACTCTACTCTTGATTTGTTTTTTCCTTAACATTCTTTTATTACTAGCTAGCATGTAGCAAAGCACGAGTAACAAATCTAGTTCTTGCATATAAATACAGGTGTTTTGTTTGGTACACCTACCTTGTTTTATGCCCATTTCTTTTCTTTATTTTTAACATAAGACAAACAAGGTAATCATATTCTATTTTGAGAATTTGTGTTTTAATAAATATATTTTCTTAATTTTCAATTACTAAATCCTCTTAGAACAAATAATAAATTTAGAGTTGGAAGATAAAAGGCTATTATTTAATTAAAAATAAAAAAATTTTAATTTTTTTTTAATGGAATTCAACTAATGATTTAAATGAAGTGAAATTGTTTTTTTTTTTTAATAAGATAGTGCCGGGATGACATTTATATATATCAGCGGTGTCGGGAAGGTGGCGCGGCGGAGATGATAATAGTTATGTTGTAGCAGCATTGACGAAATGCTGCCGATGAAGGCGCAAGTGGCGGCGATGATCATTGAAATGATTAGACGTTGATATTTATTAAGAATTGTATATCATCTCTGAATTTTGGGTATGGATTTACATTTTTCATTATTTGAGTCTTGCTGGGCATTATTTTCAGTAATTTTTATGGGTTAGGTTTGGGTTACATGGGCTGAATTTTAGACTTGAGCAAGGCCCTCTTTCTGCACAAATTCATTAATGGCAGTTTCTACCTTAGCAGAATTATCTTCTTCCCCACCCACCCCATGATTGTATCTATAAAATTAGCCTGATGAATCCCAACGTTATTAAAGCTTTTTTTTTTTTTAAGGAAGCTGAATCGAAAACTACAGAAACCACGATTTGACTTAGCCGAATCTTTTCCCTTGACAAACCGCTGTTCCCTGTTTTCCCGGGTCTCTTTTGGTAGCATTTTTTGTTGTGGCTAGTTTTTGCGTTTACAGTGGAACAAATACAGTAAAATATTTGATAATAAGTTAAATTGTGTTTAATACTGCGGATCTTATTTAAAAAATTAAGTTTTAAATGCAGTTTTTATACAGTAGTGTTTACATATTTTTTAACTGTGTTTTAACCAAATATTATATACATATTTATTTGCTACATATAAATTTCAATCATAATTTTTTCCAAATATATATATAAATTCGCCAACTTTTAAATTTAACCACAGCCACCTCACTATATCATTTTAAAATTTATTTTATTTAAACCATAACCATTAAAGCTATCTAAAAAAAATTAATAAACACGTCATCTTTCATTATTGATCAATCTCTTTTTGAAGGAAAGGTAGCTGATGTATGTACTTGAAAACGACAAAAAAAACTATAGAACTAGATATTTGGTTTAATAATAAGATTAAAATTATATATGTTTTTTTGTTATTACAAAATTCGTTTGATAGTTCCGAACTTTTTTTATGATCTAATATGTAACTCTAAGTGCTAATTAATGATATCTTTCTCCTCTCAAAAAGTCTCAAAATGCAATCTCTAGTTTGCTTAAACAACAACCAGCACCATATATATGTCCCAATATCCTCGTATATATGCTAATCAAACGTTGTCGTTGAAGCACAAAACCCCATGCGCAGAGCTCTATGGCCTTTGGCTAGACCTGACCTGCTAAAATTCTATATGATCTTCAGCTTATAATATATGGAAATCCATATCACTTCCTATGCCTAAAATACTGCTACTTTGCCGCTACTAGCTTCTTGTAGTATATAGACATGGGAAATGACAGGCTGTACTGCCGAGATGCACATGCAGGAGTTAAAACTTCAAAATGCACAAATTTGAAGCTTCTCCTTCTCATCATTTGATTGAGTGATTAATGCCGTACGTGTACTAGCTCTAGATGCAAAGAAAACAAAATTGACGAACAAGACAAAAGGGAATCATAAAGGACATAAAATAAAAGAAGGGCGACCAGTAACTATAAATATTTATATAAGAAGATAATTATGAATACCAAGGATTTTTTCCACAGAAAAAACTTATAAAACAGTCAACAGTATGTGATGTACACAACTGTCACTGTTCATACATCTACAATAACATCAATGTTCTCTATAGCAAGAAAAATGTGTACTGTAGCATTATTTCTTGTTTGTATCTGTGTTTGTATGTAACAGGCATCAAGACTCAAAGATTGTTGCAAGGAAAGGTGCAATGCAGACCTTGAACAGCATGAAAAATGATTACAGGCAGAACCATCTATACGAGAGCGAAAAATAAAGAATGTGAAAAACAAGTACTAGATAGTTTACTATAGAGCAAGATCAACGTGCAAGAACAAAAATGGAGATAGTTTAAGCGGAGTTAAGCAAGAAGAAAGAAAAAACCTGGAGTCAGTGGAGTACTCAAAGAGCTTCCCTTTTGTAGAGAAAACAATCACAGCGACATCAGCATCACAGAGAACAGAGATCTCATGAGCTTTCTTTAGTAAACCAGTTCTTCTCTTGGAGAATGTCACTTGCCTGCTAATATTGTTCTCGATCCTCTTCAACTGAACCCTACCTCTCCCCATCTTTATTATTTTTCACTCTTTTCTTCAAAGTTTCTATTTCTGTGATGGTATGGTGAGCTATCAAGCCAAAGCCCTCCTTTGTATGTATATATGGAAAAGTGTGATGTGGGTCTCGTACTTTTAGAGGGGTGGTTTTGCGAAACAGAAGTGGTTTTAGAGCTGTTTTCTGTCGATCTGTGATTGGTGAAGAGTCTTGCTGTTGGTTGACGTGTCGTTCTGAGCCACAGGTTAATGGAAGAGCAGTCTGTGCACAATCTTGTCACCAATGGCGTGGAAACCTCCCTGCTTCTATTTTTTATTCTTGGTTGTTTTAATGACGGCGATCCTTCTACCTCTGTAAACTTCTTATTGCCCCCTTTGCTTTTCACGTTTGGTCACACATCTCAATAATGCATGCGTACCTATTTTTGTGTATTTTGCATGAAAAACAAAACTCGTTTAATATTATTTCTTACATATTTTTACTTATTTATCAACATACAGTGGTGTAAAGGGGTTTTTAAGTGTGGGGGTCCACGTGGACCATCCTAAAAAACCTCATCCCCTTATATTAATTGTGGTATTAGCTAAACTGGTATGAGATGGCTTTTCGGACATAGTTTTATAAATTTTAGGGTTATTAAAAATGGTTATTAATTAAGTTTTATAAGATTAGTTAAGATATGCGCACAAGCTAATCTGGATATCCATATTAATCTAAAAACAAATAATGATATTTATACAACCTAGAAAGTAATTCACCTAGTAAGGTCTTGAGTTTACTTTTTAATGGTCATAATTTCGAGTCCTTTCAGGGCTATTAAAGGTTTACATGATTGTTAACATTAGAACCCATAAGATTTGTCAATATATACGCAAGCTGGTCCGAACATTTTCGATTGTTCTTAAAATATAATCTATATTTTTTTAAATAAAAATATCATTTCAATATTTTTAATTTAAAAACACAAGTTGTATGGCAAATGCACGTAACTGCAACTCTATCCCAAAACAAGCTTTAAATTTCAATAACTCGATGTCCAAAAAGGATTTAACATTGCAATACTGTTTAAATCATTGTATTTCAATGAAATAATAATAAAAAAATCCTCCAAGTAAAATCCAATGAGTAATAAAATTATTCAAATCATTTCAAATTACTGAACGAGATTTAATAATGGGCGAGGTGCCTAAAATGGCTTTATAATAAATCTTTAACGTGTGTGTATATAAAAGTAAAATTAATTTTAATTTTAAACTTGCATATATCTAACAAGATTTTATACTTAATTTTAATTTAATTCAGAATTAAAGATGGTGAAATTCAAACTCTTAAATGCTTGTTTATGAAAACTATCATATTATATAACAAATCATTTTAAAATAAAAATAAGATCTCAATAATTGTTTTATATCAGCTCTCTAGTAATGTCAAAAACAGGGTTAAAAGAGGTTATTTATATAGAATAATAAAAACCATTAAAATATATTATTTCTCATAGTCGTCTAATGAGATTAATTAAGACTTTTAATTAAAGAGAAAGTATATATTTTTAATCGTCAAACTAATCCTCCTGATTCTTTTGCAAGTCTAAATATATTCCTCAAATGAAAAATCGATTATATCATGATACGATACCTCTCTCTTCCCCCTGTAATTAACATAGATTAATTCACTTCAAACCCTAATGAAACCTGGGGAATCTCTCTAGGAGTTATTGCACCTAGCTGAAGTGGAATATATATTAACATATATTTATTATAGCACCATATATAAGAACCAGCTGGCCAATCTTCTTCTTCTTCTTCTTTTAGAGAAGCAAAACCAGACAGAAATAGGAAAAAAAATGCTGATTTTGCAACCAAATTGGCTATCTCTTTTCACATATATTTGATATGATGCCTAATATCTACCACTCTTGAGTGATCAATTTCTCAGTTTGAAGATGATCTGCTCTGCTATGGCCTTCTCTTCTTCTCGAGATTAATGCTTTAATGTGATTATGTCCAGGCAGCGTATATAAAAAATTAAATTAAAAAAAAAAGAGCTAGAAATGCAATGAAACAAACAGTGTCTAAATTCTTTGAAGATAGTAGAAACATCATCATTAAACTCTGATCAAATCAAACCTTCTTTATGAACACTCTACGACCACTTAAATGTACTTTAAACCCTCCATTAGAAACTTCCATTAATTTGATCAAATGCAATTAATTAGCAAAAATATATGGTAGTATATCGATGTATATGTATTAAACGTAATAAACAAACATAAAAGTAATTTAGAAATATATCAAAACAAATATAATAATTTTTATATTAAAACTTAGTGCCAACAAAAGAATAGATTAGTAAACTAGATATAAATCATAAAAGAAAACAGTATTTGATTTACAACTAATATTAAATAACATTTAAGTAATTTTTATTATATTTATTACAGGAAAAATATCTTTTTATTTGTAATAAATCTTTATTTATATTTTACTTTTTTTATAGCCAACATTATTGGATGTCGTTTTAGTTAATGTTTGTGCAGGATTGTGGTAATCATTGTTTTTTAAATATTTTTTTATTTTATTTGTAAAATTAAATCAGTAATTTTTTATATATTGAAAACAATCTTAATTAGGGGGTTTAACGTAAGCCAGACACATAATCGGTGGTTCAGACCACGTGCGAAAAGGTGAAATGACTTGATTTTGTTGTTTTTGCCGAAGAATATGAAGAAGAGGACTAACGAATGCAACGGACAAAACTGTCGGGGCCCGGGTAGATTTTTATCGCCAGCGTTTGATGTGATAGGCTTCAACACTACAATCTTGTCCTTGTCCTTGTCCTTGCTGACATATATATATATATATATATATATATATATATATATATATATATATATATATATATATATATATATTATATACTGGCTGTTTTTCCATGCCATGCGCAAGGGAATTTTCCAAAATCAATTTTGTTATAATTAAAATAGATATTTGCAAGAAAGATATATAATTTGAATTTTGTGTGTATATATATATATATATGGGGGTGGGGGGTTTGATAACGTGTCCTACGTATAGCGTATCTCGTATATATACATGGGCTGATGGATGCAGTTTAAAGTTTAAACGTACACGCTTTAACCGCCTATTAATAAGCGGGGCAGCTACTCTCCCACGTGTTATTTCTTATGGTAGTAAATGTAGGTCGCTGCTGTCATTGTCCTCTGGAAGACACCAAGACACCTTCCGCGTTATACGAAAATTTAATTTTTTTTATTTAAATTTAGATTTTTTAATATTTCTAAATTCTTTTAATAGAATAATATTAAAAATAAGTTTAAAAAAATAAAAAATATTATTTTGATATATTTCTAGATAAAAAACACTTTGAAAAACAACCTCTAACAATATTATTTTTAACATTAGTCTATCAACATAATCTAATTATAAAAATAAATATTTTGATATATTTTTAAACAAATATTAAAATAATAATATATTAAATTAATTCCAGGTTAATTATGATTATATTGAATTCTTTTAAATCCAACAATTACGTTCTATTCGGATGATTCTAATCCTAGTTTATATACAATAAAAGCATTGGCACCGCAAATAATTTAATCACTAAAACAATTTCGTTCTATTTGGATGATTCTAACCCTAGTCTATCATGTACTGACTGTTTGGGAGTTGAGAACTTTCATCTGATTCAAACTTGATCATGCCTGGGATAGACCCCAACACTTGGGAGTTGGGACCCAGTTCCTATGTGAGCTAAGGTGTTCTGAATCAGATTTAAGTTTTTAAAGGGCTCTTTCATATCGTTTTTTAGAATAGGAAAAAAACGATATGAAACAGCACTTCAACAACTCAATTGGAATTATAGTTTGATGGTTTAAGTTTCACTCATGATGTGTGATTTAGGCTAAACACACGGATAAAATTTTCCTGGCTATCAAATGTACAAGTGATCAGTGATTTGTATCATACGTATGTGTAGGATGGTTTCTGTGAATCCAGTGCTGCCATGGAAGGGTCTGTGTCATGGAAAAGAAAATGTCAAGATTTCAATAATGCTTGCTCTTTTAAGATGCTTTAAGCAATGACCATGAGGAACCATCATAAGCGTTGTCTATTCTCACAGGGAGAGCAGCTCAGTGAATGGAATTGTTAGAAAAGGAGTTCATAATCATAGAGAAACAAATTAAGTCTTCCGGAACTTCTTGCATGCCTCTTGGATGTAATTAAGCAATTACATAGTAGGTGTCTCTTTATGAGCAACCAAGAGCACAAATTTCAAAGCATCCACCCTGGAATGAACCCATGAACTTGCTGGGCGGCATGTGTTGCAGTTATCTGGTCTGAACCAACAGAATTATAGCTGTTTTCACAATATGAATAAACAGAAAGGAGATTAGGATTGCTGTCGAATTAATGATTCAATATTCTGGACACAGGCCTAGTCTAGTTGATCTGAGTACACATCAGATGAAAGGAATTGAGATATCTTGAGAAGTTGAATGTTTACCCTATTTGCAAAGTGGGATTGCATTCTAAATGCTGGAATAGCCCCTGAGACTGTGCATGAGGATGGCCATAGGACATACTTTGCTGATCATCACCTTCCCATGATGGTCGGAGGTTATTTCTTGCACTGATTTCATCCAGCTGCCGAACATTAGAAAACAGAAGGCAAACCACATTAGCTGACAAACATGAGTATATCAGCAAATTAGTATGTTTAGAAAGAACGTATACAGAATTTATTTTGCTATAGAATTGAATTTGTTGCAAAATTCGAAAAAATGGAGTATGCTAGCCAGCATTTTACTACAGGGAAAAAATGAAAACAAGGAGAGTGAGAACAAAGAAAAACAGGAAACTCCTGAACTTATACACATGGTTTTGTTTACTTTTTCCCACTTTTAGAATGTAAGAAGAAATACTTGTAGCTTTTGAAAACATTCATGAAATGATGAACTATGCTATTTCTTAATCATGAGAAGCAGTAAGGAGTTTGGTTCTAAGTGTCTCTGTAGATGGATTCTTTATAATATCCTGATTAGCATGAGAGATACAGGGCCTTTAAGAAAATATAAGAGTAACTCCTGACAACCTTGCAGAAAACAAATTTCTATATACCTGGGGCTAGCAAGTCACCACCAACAAGTCTAGCCTCTTATACAGTATAAAATCAGTTTGGATATAAGAAGGTGAAATATTACCTTTATTGTCAAAGCTCTGTTTGCTTCCAGCAACATATGTTCCTGTACTCAAAATACTTTTCAGTTAGCATTGGAAGTAACATAAAGTGAGTTGCACTAATTATACACTAACTGTCACTTCATATACCTTATTTTGAAGATCACCAAGTTGGTCGAGCATATACTGGGTCTGCAAAGTGGCATGGAATGATAATAATATCAACAAACACAATGTAGAAGAACTACTATTTTCTTTTCAGCAAATAAACATTAAGAAACAAGATACACAAAGCACTATGAACTCTCCATGCTTTTCTCAAAAGATAAGACCAGCAGGCTCTTAACCTATGAAAACCAAGCCAAGAGACAATCTCATAGTCTATCGTTTTCTACAGTAAACTCACAGCCGATTGTAATTGCAGAACTATATGGGAGGATTCTATCAGCCCGTCCTAGCAGGAGCTGCAGAATCAAGGTACCATTGATCTTTCCTAACAAAGATGGGAACATCAAATTCACTACTATACAGCTAGAACAGGCGGCACAAACAAATGGCTGAAAGAAAGATAGCCATTTTACGCCAATCTTAAGGCCGTAAAGGAAAACCAGGAAATGATAGGAAATAAATAGCAAAAGAAAGCTATAACTCAACAATAACTGAATTAAGAAAAAAAATCCTAATACAAGAATTAGTTTTGTCGCTAGAACACCTTGTTGCATCTATCTTCCAAGTACCCTTGTCTTGATTTGTGGTCCAAGAAATTTTAGCATCATAGAACATTAATGCTTGTAATTGATACCCAGAAAATCATCTTAATTGTGAAATATGAAGTTGATTTTTCCTTGATGATAGAAAGAAAAATATAACCATAAAAACTTAGATTACCTTAGTTGACCGAACTTGCTTCAATGACGACTCTAAATGACGCTCGAGCTGCTCGAGCTCTTTTGTATTCAGAGGTCCGAGGTCCTCTCCAAGAAGGTTCCTGCAGTACAAGAGGAAATTTATCAAGGATAAGAAATCTGCATATATTTGATAACAAGGCAGCGTTCACTAAACTTTTACAGTTTGGCAAGAAACTTCAGCTTTAACCACATCTCCAGGTGCATGGCGCAACAAAATAACTTAAGAAGTAAAAGTTGGTAAATAATATCTCCCGGATGCTTGTTATTGTGGTTACCTCTGAGTTCTTTGTAGGGTCTCAAATTTTGCTTTCACTTTCAGGTACTCCCTGTAGCTGCTCTGCAATCATAAACCCAAGTCATATGAAACTACAAACAAAGAATTATAACTGAAGTTATTAATTCTAACGCGAGTCATCTCATAAATGAACAAAACATGATATGTCTCAAGCTTGGTTAGAACACCATAGCACCCATGAAGTCAGATATTAAGTAGAGCATAATGAACACTTAATCGTAATTCTTCTTCCGTTCTTAATTAATATACCTAACCTTTTTATATATTGTGGGAACAACAGCATAACCTTTCCATCCATATAATCGAATCATTTTCTATATATATTGAATGAGCAGTCTCTTTCATTTGTGCCCGTTATGATACGATAACCCAGCTAAATTGTTGCACAAGTTTTTGAAGGATTTTCTAAATTTTAAAAGACTTGAATATCCTTAAAAGAAATCAAGATATACATGCCTCAAATTGATTTGTTTCCTCAACTATCATCTATCATAAAGGTACTGAGCCAAAGTAATTCAACTGATATTCTTCCTAAGAGGTCCTACAGTTCAAACCTTCCTTTTACAACCGAAAGAACTATAAAACACTAATATATAATTAATAAAATAGACCAGGCAAAAAGGTACGAACACCTCGATTGCTAGTCATAAGAACATTCAAGCCTCTGCGATTTGGCAAAGCCTTAAAAAACTGAAACAATCGACAGACTTTCTCTTTAACTTGTTTCTGATACAAAAATCCAAATAAATCTTCGTGTGGGTGGTACATTCTCTCTATAAAAGGTAAAGCCTAAAGCTCTACATATATACCTTTTGGCCAATAAAATTCCCACCTGAAAATAATGAGAAAATACTTCACTTTTGTTTTCGTTAATTTCTTTCAATACATCATACAATTTGCATAGATGAGTATTTATAGCTACGAATTTTTTTTTAACTTTAGAGTTCATTAAATTTTGTAATTTACCTATGTAAATAATGAGAGCACAACCTGTTGCATTTAATTTTGTGTGACCGTATGTTCAAAGTAGTCAAAGAGCAAAAAGTACACCCTAAAACCGAAATTCAACGAATAAGTATGAGGAAAGAATAATGAATACTCTATACTTCATCTAAAAATTGCATTACACTGTAGTCATCTACATTGCTGTAAAAAAATACAACTAAGCTTACCTCGAGCTCCTTGGCTGGTTTGTTGACTTCTTCTGCCCCATAGCTGCACTTCTGATACCTTTCCAGGGTCTTGAGCATGCTGTAAAAGGGAAAGGCATGAAATAAGTCTAACCAAACCACAGTCTGATAATTGGATAATCAGATATGCAAAAATGAAATTTGTTCTCGTTTTTCATAAAACAAGGACATTATATTAATCAGGAGCTTACGCAAGAGGGTGTTAAGTGGTAACTGTTAAGCAAACATTCGTAATCTGACCATAACAATGGCAGTGAAGCCTTGTATAAAAAATAAAAGGCCTGTTTCAGCATCGATCTGGAAACCACATGTATGTTATTTTGCCCTCTTTAAAATCTTGAATAAATATATAATTTGGCTTTAAATATACTACTAGAAATAAGCCATAACCCCTTTTTTTCTATGACCTAGCTCATTAATTTCCTACACGAGATCGAGAGGTACAGTAAATTATAAGATCTGGTGATATTTTATCCATCCAATCATAGTGCAAGAATTTCTCCATGCCCTTCTACGCCGTGGAACAAATGAATGAATGTTCATATTGACCTCAAGATGTACATTTCTTTCTTTCCATCTCCATGATATGTTCTATGAATGTGACAAATGCCAACCCTCGATCTACCACGAGAAGAGAGGCCTGGTTTAACCTACATATATGGTAATGATGCATGTAGGGAGTAATCCATATGAGTAGTACTGTCTACTGTATCATAAATATAGGGTTTTCATATGTATAAATATTTCGGGACAAACCTATGAACGTAATTTTATATATAACATATTTTTCAATATGGTAATCTTGTATAAAAATAATAAATTATGCAAGGATATAATTGAAAAAACATATATTTATTTAAAGTTACATTGTGGATTCCCTCAATATTTCTAAACGTAGTGTACTCATCGAACAATTTCAAAACTGGTTACACTATGTCAATAACCAGTAAACCAGTCAAGACCAATATTGAAATCCAACTTTGAAGTTACACAGTTTGATTGCTTTACGATTATAATTTTTTTCATTTACAGCCTCCACATCTCTTGCAATGTGATCTTTAAGCTCTAAAAAAGTAAAATCAACTAAGTTTGAACTTTTTTTTTTCTCTCAAATTTCCCATAAAAACTTTATAATTCTCAATTTTGGTATTTAAGACATCATGTCTCGAACTCCCATTCACAGTTCTGGTTCTACTCCGCAACCACGTCTTTCCAATTCAATTATTTGGCCATGTTTTAAACGTGAAAACAAAGTGACTTCTATCGTTTATTTCTCTTTCTCTTCTTTTTCCTTTTCTTTTTTGACCGGTGCACTAATTTTCATTGTAATTATCTCTACGAAGGCATTTGTTTTGGATACGTAAAAATACTTTATGGTTGAAAAGTAATTTACTTCAAAAATATTTATGTACGTAGTGATGGTAATAATAAAATAATAATAATGTATTATGATGACAAAGTATTGATGGTAACCGTTAATGGATATAGATGATGATTTTGGCGGTGATGAAGTGGAGTTGAGTGGAGGTGGTGCATGGGGATGGCGGATTCGATGATATTGATGAGTGGATTATTGTTTATAATTTTTTTTATGAAACTTCACAAGTTCAAATATTATTTAATAAATAAATTAAATTTAAAAACTAATTATAAAGTATTTTAAGTTGATAGAATTTTTTGTAAAATATTTTTTTGAAAAAAAAGATATAAAAATTTAAAAAATATATGTGCTCTTAGTGTCCTCTTAATATAATTTCAAGTTGTTTGAGACAATGCTATTCATCTTTGCCTATTAATCTATAACATTATTAACCGGTACTTGCATTTGAATTTTGTTATTATTTTTACTTTTCATTTTGAGAATTAAAGATAATATGTTTATATGTGGTCATAAAGTAGTTTTCGAGGGGGAAAACTCATCAAAACAAGTTTTTTAAAAAGGGATGTGATGATATGCAAAAAAACTCAAAGTAGTTTGATGGTAGGGTTTGTATCTTGGATAATCAGTTAATTTTTTGGTTCTGACAATCTGATTCATTCTCCCTAGCCAAAGTGGTTAGAGACAGGCGCCTGATACCTACAAAAGGTCCTCTTTGGTGAATTTGATAACTCTCTAATGATTAAGTCAATAATTTTTTGAGAGAAAATGCAATAATATTACAGAGCGATACTTTGAAAATAAATATGCATTAGAAAATCGAGATTTTGAACTTTTTTGGTGAACTTGAGGGCTCTCCGATGATTAAGTGAATTTTTAAGAGAAAATACAATAACATTACAGAGAGATACTCAGAGAAATAAATATGCAATAGAGAATGGAAATTCCAAACCTTTTGTTTCAAGGATTAATGATCTATTTATAACGCATGAGTTTTTTTATGGAGAGGGGGGCTAATGTGTAATATTGCTCTAGTAGTATTAAAGAAAGAAAATATCACTGACCTGTGTATTAATGTTGATGGGAAATATCATTGACATATGTATTAATGAGGAAAAATATCATTGACATATGTATTAATGTGGATGAAAATATAGTAAGCTTTTAATGGACTTTTACACATTATCTCTTGCACAACAATAATATCAACGGAAATATAGTAGGTCCTTAGAGGACTTTTATACAATTAATGGGTATAAATAGAGTAGGATCCAAAATATAATTGTGTCTAAAGAAGGTGAGCCCTTTTTTGATTGAGGCTAATGGAGCGTGGGTCCTTTTCTTAGTTAGGCCCAAGGGAGGTTGGGTTTTAAGGTGGTTATTTGGGCTTTTAAATATGGGTTTATTAGTAGCTTTCCAAGTATTTGTGATATTTATATGTAAAAACTTGTAAAAATAACTAGTACAAAGAGTTTGTTGATTTTTTATATGAGAAGCGGGTTAAATCCCTGGTTAATATAACAAAGAGCCTATATGTAGAGGTATGTTTTATATTTGAAAAAAGGATTTCTAAGTATGTAGAGATGAACTACGGAGGAACCCATACATAGAAAATTTTTCAAGAGGGTAAGGTGAAACTATAAAGGAATCCATCATTAGAAAAATTTTCTAATAGGTGGAGTAATCCAAGTAGGGTAAGTCTATATTTAGAAAATATTCTTAGAGGCTGGGAGGGGGGAATGAATTCTTATTGACGTCTATATTTAAAAAAATTTTAAAGGGAAGAGAGGACGTTCCCATGTTGACACCCATACTTAGAAATTTTTCTAAGGAGCAGAGGGAAACCCAAAGGGGGTGCTATTGCACTAAGGATACCAAGTTAATCCCTTTCTTGAAGAGTTATGGTATTTATGGAAATTTTTAAGAGATGAAGCCCCATGCTATATAGGGCGTGAGAGCCTCCCACTAAAGAGAGAGACCAAACTTGAAAGTGAGAGATTCGAGATCATCCATGGAGATAGCATAAAGTCCGAGAGCCTATTTAAAGAATTGTGTTAGTTCTCTAGGTTCCAGTTAGCCTTAGTGGTATATATTTGGCTTGGATGAGGATCTTGTTGCTTTATTGAGGTTAACCATCTTAAGCTATCATGGAGGGTGGAACTATCACATTAGAATGAACTGCTTCCAATGAGATTATACAACCATACTAAGGAGAATCCTTTCCAAGGAGAGTGCAATTGCACCAGGAAGAATCCCTTCCAAAGATGTTATGCAATAGCACTAGAGAGAACCCCTTCTAAAGAGAGTGTGTATTTACACCAAGAAAAACTCCTTCCAAGGAGAGTATGCAAGAGTTCAGAAGCTTCCATTGAAGATCTGTAGGTAGAAAGTGTATTTCAGAGATAATTATTTTAATTTAAAAATAAATTTATATCCTATCAAGGATAATATATCTTGAGGTGATTTATTGGATTTTAAAGAATCTTCTAATCCATTCTTTGGAGAGTGGTGCTATTGCACTAGAGAGACCCAAGATCAATCCCTTCCAAAGGTGGGGATGGCACAAGTGCCAAGATTTGTTGAGGTAATAAAAGTTAATTTTGCCCCCGAGCAGCCAACACAGCCCAAGTGACGGGTTACACTTGGTTGATGAGCTGTTGGAAGTTCAGATGAGCAAAATTGCTCGTGTTAATGAGTAGATCCATCAAGCGTTATAGCCCAAATGTGTCATGGTGTATGCTATGTAAAGACTTTGAAATGTCATTAGAAAGAAACTAATAGCCTTTTGTTCATTTTTCCCACACATGACACTAATAATGATACCCCAAAAAATCAAAGTAGCTTGGAGGCAAAGCTTATGCTTTGAATAATTGGATAATCTCTTAATTTTAGTAATATAATCTATTCTTTCTAGTCAAAGTGGTTGGAAGCTAGTGCCTCAAAACAAATGACCCCTTAATCCTTGAGGATGCAATAAAATTATAATAAATGCTATGGAATTAGAAGGGCTATTAGCTTCTAAATCAACAAAAAAGATTCATACTCAATAATGGAGATTGAGTGTGTTTTTTTTTTATTAATATTATTGATTAGTAGAAGTATTTCACTAAATTTGAGCATGTTGCATTTGATTGTAACTAGTTTCTGAATTTTGATTTATAAAATTTATACATGAAATTTATATAAATTTTATGCACCAAGTCTTTTTCATTGGTGTGGATGCATGAACTTCGTATTTTATTTCCCTTCTTCTTTCCCATTTTCTTACCAAAGCTTTGGATGTCCACGTTCTACATATGTATCAAGCCAAATAACAAACATAATACAATCGATGATGATTATATTTTCATTTCACACATTGATTAACTTCTATGATTGATAATTGGGAATAGGGTAATTGTGTTTGCTGTTATGTTAATTAACTATCGTCAGTTATGAAAGTTTGAAATCTATTTGCCCTAGAGCTGGAGTTATAAGACAAAAACCCTAGCAAATGTCAGTTTTACATTCTCAATGCCTAGCTATCTCTAGACTTTCTTGCCTATGTAAGGAGAAGTTAATTAACAGCAACAAACTCATACATGTTTGCACTCAAAGATTACAAGATTAATGATTGAAACACTCAAGAAACTACAATGGATTGCTAATAAATGGCACAAAAATAATCCAACCTCGAAATATTATGATTTTAACCAAAGTTTTCTTTTTCAGACAAAAACAAATGATAAATCAATTGATTACTAATCCCAATAAAAATATTAAAATACCCAAAACTCATGCTATGTGTTATTTATTTTTTAAAATAATTTTTCTTGAAAATATTATAATAATATTTTTATTATTTTTAAAAATTATTTTTAATATTAACACATGAAATCAATTTAAAAATAAAAATAAAAAAATCAATTTTTTATAATCCCCCGAATATTTCTCAAATCAATCATTCATTTGTTTTTTAGTTTAATTAATAATTAACCGCAGTTTCTTTATTGAAACAAGTGCCTACGTGGATTTCTTTAAGAACCATGTAACAAGGGAGAAGTGCTTTTTATACCTAGCAGATAACAGTTGAATATCGCCAAGTAATTATAGGGCTTTTCACAGCTCGCAGCTCTCTCAAAGTCTCAAACGAATCCGAATTGCCTCATGGGTAAGAACAGGTTCCCAGGATAATCTACTCAACTTCATTTATTAGCATTTTTCAAAGCAAACTTTTTCTCCAAAAAAAAAAATGTTTAAAACAGAACTTAGAAGAACTGCCAGCTGCAGGATATATCAATCTCATTTGTTCTTTTTTTTTTCAACTTGGGGGAAAGAGAAAACAGAATCAGTAACGAAGTATTTTATCAAGGAATTTCAAGCTTCTTGAGAGGAAAAAAAACAACAACAACAACAAGAATTTTGTGCTACTAATGAATCTTTTTTCAAATAAATACTTAATCAGTTAGGTACTGCTCTATAGCTCACCCAGAAGCAAACATCAAGATTTCAATGATGAACAACAAAAAGACTTCAAATTTGATTCAGATCCCATGAAGAAACTATTGCACAGAGCAGATCAAACAAAAATATAATTGATGTGAGCATCACAAGGATTACACAAAAGTAAAGAAAGAGTTAATGAAAACAACTAGAAAATTTCACAAACGAACACACTTCACCAAGTTCTTAACCGAAGTTACCATTAAAATTAAAAAGTGACCATTCTAATAGGCCCCAGAAAAAGTAAATGCTGAAAATTTGTTAGATAGAGAAAGATGTAAAGAAGCTTGCTTTGTGGGACAAGAATCACACGAAATATCAAGTCCATGAAAAAATCAAGATAGCTAATAAACGGATCCAACATATAATGAATCAAAAACGAAAAGGAAGAATGTATTGAAGATGGAGGTGAGAAGGAAAGGGAAAAAGGGTCATACTTAGATGTGCTACAAAACTCAAAGAGCTTGCCCCGGTTGGAGAAGATGATGAGAGCAACCTCAGCTTCACAAAGTACAGATAGCTCATAAGCTTTCTTCAACAACCCATTTCTTCTCTTCGCAAACGTCACCTGCCTGTTTATCTTGTTCTCTATCCTCTTCAGCTCCACTCTACCTCTTCCCATACTCCTTAAATATTATTACAATCCATAAAAATAAAAATAAAAACAATCAGAAACCCTTCTTTCTTTGAAATTAATACATATATCTAAGTTTATGATATATTTACTTGTTATGTGTACAAGCTAGAGCAGTCTTTCGTTTTCTTTTGAGTTTTTATTTTCCTCCTTTCTTGTTCTCCTCTTAAGAACAAGGAGGTGATTATTGCCTTTAAGAATCAGAACCCGGATTATAACAAAAAAGAAATTGTGAAAAAACAAGAGAAAGTTGGATATTTTGAAGAAACCCTAGAGAGAGAGAAAGACCCACCAATAATACAGAACTACAGAGTTTGTAGAAAGAGAAAGCTATGTTTCAAGAATTGCTTTGGTTGTCTTTTCTTCTCTTTCTATATATATATATATATAAGGTTTTCTGTAGAAATTAAATGCAGCTTAGGGTTATTTGTTTTTCTAGATAACCTTTAATACCATAATTAAATGCTTGTTTGTCTACGTAGTTAGCTTTATATATATATATATATATATATATATACACGTAATTAATTATAGTTAATTAGTAACGTAGACAAACACGTACTAAGCATCTTCTAATTAGTATATGATCATTCACATCATTAAATGAGAAGCCATAAAAATAATTCATGTTTGCAGAGTTTTATCTTTACGCCACCGTCTCAACCTTTATGCGGTAATGAATGTATATGTGGTGTTGGTTGTTTTTTAAAATATTTTTTATATAAAAATAATATATTTTTTATTTTTTAAAAATAATTTTTAATATTAATATATCAAAAAAATCTAAAATATATATAAAAATTAAATTAAAATAAAAAAATAATTTTTTTAAAAAATATTAATCCCATGAATGTAGAAGGAGTGGGTGGAAAAGGATCAGTGGTCTTTTCACATTGAAAAACAAAATTATTTTATGGTTACCAGTTTGTCATTTCCAGATGTGTTCACACGTCATCTTTCTTAAAATGGATCTTAACGTGTTGGTTTACTATTGGTGGAAGTTTCTTGATTTGACTTTGACTCTAACGAGGTTGTTCGATTACAACGTTGCTATTTGGGCCGTTGATAATTCAGTAAACTGAATTTCCTTTTTACATACATTAAATCCAATTAAGAATATATCCTGAAGAAAATTAATTGGAGTATATATAGAGTGAAAAGTTAAAATTATTAATTAGTTAATTTTAATGTGTCCTTTAATATCCTTTAAAATAAATTAATTTTAATTAATTCATGAAATAATCTAAAAATATTTATTATCGTTGGATGGGAAAATAATATGGTAATAATAGCAATATATAACTTAAAACACCAACAAATAGAAGTTTCTTGCTACTTAATTCGTTTCTTACGTGGAAATGAAGATTTTGCCAGGATATAAAAAAAAACCTTCGCTTTATATTGTAAAACCAATTGAAGGGGTGTTTAATTGATCTGGCGACTTTAATTTCTAGAAAATATTTTGAACCTCCAAAGACATGGTTTTTAGACCATGGCCAGTCTGGTTTAAGATTCGGATTTCGGGTTTTGACTGGGTCAATTTTTTAAAAAAAAATCAAAACAACGTCGTTTTAGTATAAAAAAAAAGTTAACGGATTGCAACCAGGTTTTTGACCGGATTTTATGGGGTCGCCAGGTCAACCCGCCGGGTCACACTAGGTTTTTCTTTCCCTGTTTTTTTCTTCAACTCAGCCCGGTTCCAGCCCCGCGCCGACCCGTCGGGCCAGACAAGGTATTAAAACTATGCTCCAAGACTCTTTATTTTGAATTCAGTTACTATGATTTATTAAAGTCTTGAAATTCATTTTGTATCATGTTTATAATTATCATCTCATCAACATATATTAGGGTTGTTACCCTTTTTTTTTAATCTATTTTTCAAGAATAAAGAATGATTTGAATTACTTTGTCTTAAATATTCATATTTCTTCATAATTGAACTTGACCATCTAAACTATGCACGAAGTAAATGTTTTAATCCATACTAATTCCTTTTGCAATTAACAAATTACTCCTTTAAGCAAGCCTACAGTGTATTCAAGTAGAATATCCATTTACAATTCTTTCTCAAGATCTCTATCTCTATGGAGAAATAATTTTTACACCAAATTGATGTAAAAAGCAATCTAAATTCATAGCTAGAGATATCATAACTCAGACTATATTAAACTTTGCTAACAAAAACAGTCTATTGGTAGTTTGCGTCATACATATGAGTATATCACTTTGCTACAATTCTTGATTTGTATTTTTCAATGATTCTATTTGCTTTATACTTATAGAAAACATCTATTTACATCCTACACATTACTAGAATTTTACAATTTATCGACAAAATATTCTGAACTTATTCCGCCGACAAGACTTTTACCAGCAGGCTTACAGATGGTTACTATTTGTTGGAAAACTTTCCTCGGTGATTCCTTTTTTGTTTGTAATTTTATAGGTAAAATAATCAACGATGAATTTAGAAAAGGAATAAGCGCACCAAACAAAAAACATTTACTTGCTTTGTTCTGTCGGTATCAGTGATTTTTAATATTATCGACAGAATTAAACTGTTGATGATTAAATAGTAGTAATGGTATTTTTAGTAATTCTTTTTCAATTCTCTAAAATATACCAACAGATTTAACCCGTCGGTAAGAGCGTTAGTAATTTTAGTAAAGTATTTTTTAAAAATAATAAATTGAGTAGAAAATAGTTAAAAGAAATTAAATTAAAATAAAAATCAAATATTTATTATAAATTTAAAAATTTATTAGTTCAAATACAATTCATCTCGAAGAAATGGGCTAGAGGAGGCAAGTCGTTACAAAGACTAGAGGGACGATAAGGGGGAGCACACGTACCACTCAAGTGTGATTCTAACTCCATATACAATGTTTGAGGTTCAACTGTCTCAGCACTGAGTCATTGTGTCTCGGCAGCAAGATGGGTCATCCGAGCTTTAACGTCTTGGTTTAAAATCTCCTCGAACGTCGAAGTTTGAGTGCTCGAAACTGATTACGAGCATCCAATGATTAAAACAATTTGGTCTATTTGTAAGTCCTCGGTCATAGTGTTTGAGATACCAAAAACTCAATTGCTATTAGGTCCATCAGACAATCCTACCTCCAATCATGTTTTCAGATCAAGTTCCTGATAGGTCGAAAGATCATCCTCGTTCTCTCTTACAACCAGATGTTATATATTTCCTACAAAAAAAAAGGTCAATAAATTTAAAAAAATAATAATAACTTAAGAAAAGAATTTGTTGAAACCCAACATACCATGAACTTCTAAGCTCAGTTATCCACAAGTTGTTGCACCCCTTTTCCGACATTCATCATTTCATACGTGTGTTTCTACAAAAAGCTTTGTCGGTTTTGGTTCGCATCCAATAATTGTAGCATGCAAGAGAAAAATGTTATTAGATAAACATATTCATATAAAACAACAATTTTAAAAACTAAATGTAATAAAAAAAATAATCGTACCATCTGCTTCGTATGCAAAAAAAAAAAACAAAATGGATCTGTCAATGTGCATGGTAATTTTATGTAGTTACATTGTGATTATCCCATACTCTCTAGATTATGGCATGATGTCCATGCTCACCATATGTGTAACACAACAATTTAAAACCAAAAAAAAAAAAAAACATTCAATCTGATTATACTATATACCAAGTTTTTCTTTGAGGCCTTTCCCCTATGTGAGGAAATGCCACCCCACCACTGGAGCTAGCTAATTAATTCATTTAGAAATTAGAAATAGAAGAAGAAGAAGAAATAGAGTGCATGTTTACTCGTACAAAAATGCTGTCACGCTTGCAAGAATAATTTGATTACGCATGCTCTTCCTATCATGGAACTTACTATTCATGGTGATAGATATATGTAAGAATATTAAAAAAAAAAAAAAAACCTGAAATGGCTCTACCAAAATTCCCATCCCTAGGATTTATGGCCTAACTCATCCAACGGTTGATCAGTAATCTTTTTTTTTTTTTTGGTATATTAATTTGCAACAAAAAAAGTTATGCAGTTGTGGATCACCATCCCTGGATCAAATTTGAGCAGACAGCAATGAAGATAAACACAAACGTAGGATATGGTCCAAAAGTAGTGGCAAGCAATCTGGATGATGACATCAGAGTTTCGGTCAAACAAGTTCTTGATTAATTATATTTATTTTTATATTTTTTAAATATTTTTTAAAAGATAAAAAATTATTTTTTTAATTTTACATTTAATTTTTTTATATTTTCAGATTGTTTTGATATGCTGATATCAAAATTAAGTTTAAAATAATAATAATAATAAAATATTATTTTAATATTTTTTTAAATAAAAAATACTTTAAAAAATAACCGCTATAATAATACCAAACAGGCTCTTAACAATTCATATTGCTTCTAAGATTGTTATTCCTGATTCTAATTATAATATATACTACAAGAAATAGTATACATAAAAAGTTTAATTATAAAAAAATCTTAGTTTCCTTTTTCAGAAAATCTTTATAATAAAGAGCAAAGCAAAGTCACTTGTTTGTTTTGATAGCTTCATATATATATATTAAGCATAGTAATTGATGCATTCATGGTACATTTCCACTCCTTCCCGTGTGAAATTAAGGCAAATTAATTGGGATGGAATTGGACCATATAATTAGAACTAGAGTCTCCCTTGTCTGAAACCAAGAAAAACCAAATAAAATTATGACAAGATCCTCACATTGAGGTTATGGAGAAACCTTAACAATGATTTTGCTAGGTTTTGTGGATTAGAGCAGGCAGACATACATTGGAAAGAAGAGTTTTTTTGTTGAGTTTCCACTAGCATATGTCTTGACATAAATTTGAAAGCACATGCGTGTTCATGTAGTCAAAGCATGAATATGTGCTTTTGGTAAAGATTGCAGTTCATGCAATGATGCTTTCCCGACTTAGCTAGATGCCATCAAAATACAAACTTACCTGCCAACTACATGTTTAAAGTCACATTTGCTTTGAATGTCTTCTGGTTCTGGTCTTTATTTAGATGCCAAAGGTTTGTATGCGAGGAATCCTCTAATAAGGGCAAGTAATTTACGCGTGAACCTTTTGTTGCAAAATTTATGATTATTAGTAATGTAAGTGTCTGGAATTTGCAGTACAACACAGCAACTTTGCATAAAGAAAAACCGAGTTGAAACTTGAAGAGGTCAAACCCACAAGCCAACTACATTCAACTCTCAACAGGCTCCTCAGCATCTTTATATATATCATTTCCTTGTTAGGAGGTGGTCCATTGATCCAAAAGAAGCCATGAAGGGCTAGTTGAAACATCAGGTATAATTCAAGACCATCACACAAGAGGGGATATACATGAAAATGGAAAGCAAGTTGAAATATCATGAAAGCAGGAAACGTGATTAGCTTGAGGGTTATGGCATGCTCGTGGACCATCATCTCTCCCCTCAAGAACATATATTTTTCACAATCTAATCCACAATCAGTCAGAATCTGACAGATATGATAAGAGAATTAAGGATATTAAACTTATTGTAATTTGGAGCAATATGTAATTAAACTGATTGTGCTTTGGAGCAATCAGGGCAGCAAAAGCGACCTCTAGCTTGACACTTAGAACATCTAATGGTCTTCACCTTTGAGTCGCCACCAAGTGACTCATACATATCATCTATAAAGGTAAAACGCAATGCTCCACCTTCTTTGACTAAGCCAGTTCCTTTACATCCTGAGCATGCTATCATCCTTAGATCACCACATCTCTTGCACATCCCCAGAGAACTGCATATTCAAGGAGTTGCACATACAACAAGTAAGAAGAGGAATTACATTGAACGATACATAATTACTAAAATTGTGTCAGCTCAGCAATGAATGTTATGCATTTTCCACTATAGATCTAAATCTGATTGAATATTATTGCACAGAAGGATGCCAGTATGCCACCTACCAGGATGCAATAGTAAAGTAAAAAAAAATCAATTAGCCACCCACCAACATTCAGTTAACAATGGAGAAGTGAAGATTTTCAAGAACTTCTACCCTCAATGCTTGAGCCCTGTTTTCTGTGTTCATATGCATGCCACATTGCGTGTGTGTTACTTATGCAACAGAACACACACAGCAAGCGGATAGAAGTTCTATCTGCACAGATAAATTTTAGCCCCTTCATTTCTACCACTGTCCTATGTGATTCAGATCACCGCCAAATTCAGGGGCCACGTTCTGTTTTATTAAGCAGAACCACTTCTCTTGTTTGAAAACAAGTAGCACAATCTTTGTTAATTTGTGAATGGCTTGCATAATAAAAAAACCTTGTAGCATTTACAGACATTATATTGCACTTTGACTAGGTTGTAATTCCTGGTTCTCAAACAGTGAGGACAATGCCCCCCAACGTTCTGGAATACAAGAAGGCCTGGAACAAAGCAAAGTGGTTGCAACAAGAGAGAAACAATATGAGATATGAACGTTGTCATAATTGAAATTTCCAAGTCCATAACTGCGAGACCGTATATCCTACCATCTTAAGAAAACTAACAGATAGAACTGTAGGTGGTGATATTGGAAATCATTATAATGGCCATATGCACAAATAAAGTCACAATTGCATCTGGGATGATACAGAATGTTTTCTTTTCAGGGTTGCCAAAGTACGATTCTCTACATTAATCGCTAGTTCAAATTGCTATTAAAGCATTTACATTAAGCATACTTGATAACCACTAGAAAATAATAGAACCACGAAAACATCTTGACTGTAACAACATTGGGAATGGAACCTCTCCTCAAATAATAGTAAGAATTATAAAGAAGAGTTATGAAAACCTACAGTTGAGTTGATCCTATAAATGCAGAGACCAAAAAAGGATAACAGAACTAAGCTAGAACATAGTTGCAATCCAAGCTCCTCTTGACCTAATACATAGAACATGGTTATAAAAGCTCGAGCCAGCATTGTTCATTTACCAATCTAAAATGGACAAGACCAATCTCTACATTAAGTAAAAATTAAGGTACTTGACAATGCAGAATAAAGCACCAAGGAAAGAAGTAGAAAAAATCTTCAAGCTAGGAAGAACAAGACTTGAACATCTTGAATTTTCCTCACAGTCAAGGTCCCATCTTTCTTGCACGACTCTAGATCCAATTTTCCATGTTAAGTTGTAAGTGCAACAAAATATTTCCCATAAGATACTAGCTGTAAAATTATGTTAAGAAATTAATCTTTGCTGATTTTTAGCAAGTAGACAATAGCTACTCTCCAGAACATTTTTTCTTCTCAATCTTCCATTGTATACTCACCAATTGATACAGTGACCCAAGTTTCATTTTACTCAGAGTAAATAGACAAAACACAAAGAAAACAAAATGGGAACAACTATAAACCTATCAAAACTCAAAAACAGAGAAAAACAGCATCATTGTACAAACAGATTTTTCAAGCTTGTAGCAATCAAAGGTAATAATTCAAAGAAATGGTAACTTAACTTGGTGCTATGTTAAGCAACTATAATAAACCAGAAATAGTAGCAAACGGAAGACATTTTTGTTTACCTTCTTTGTGAAGCAGAGATGAAAGAGTCAATCTTTGGGGCAGAAATGGTTGCACATAAAAGCAAAGCTCCAACACCAAAACCTGCTACTTCACTTGCTGTTAAGTTATTCATCTCCTCCTCTTCTTCTGTCGCTCACACAGTCCTTCCTTTCTACTAAGATGTTCAATTCCTCTCCCACCACAAAAAAATATCGGATATCAATTATTATGTATTGTATTAATATAGCATATTCTGACCTGGGAAACAAATGGCCTATTAGCTCAGTTGGTTAGAGCGTCGTGCTAATAACGCGAAGGTCGCAGGTTCGAAACCTGCATGGGCCACTCTTGTTATTTTTGTTTGTATTTTTTTATTTGGATTTGGGCGAGCCCATGGAAAAGCCCACTCTTTTGCCCATTTATCTTGGGACTTATCTATCCCTATAATCTTTTTTTTGTGTGTGTGTGTTTAAAAAATACAGCTATTATTTTTTATCTTAATATTTTATATTATATTTTTTTATCAGAAATTGAAAATTTTCATGTGCTCACATCATTTTCTCGTTATTTTTATTTCTTTAATTTATTCCCCTAGCTTAACCTAAATTAAAGAAAAAGGAAGGAAAAACAAACCATCATTGCATCATATTCCTATCATTCTTGTTCGGTTATTCAAGTGTTTTTACTTTTATTTTCTCATATTATCACAGATATATTATTTTTTAATATTTTTTTATTTTTTATGATATCATATATTTATTATTCAAAAAAAATTATGTGTTTTTTTTTTGGCGCGATTAATACTAGATGATAAGTATAATTAAACGAAAAAAAAAATGGATACGATGGTATAATCAAGTTAAGGAAGAAGAACATTATTTATTGGAGGTGTCCCCAATCTAGGGAACAAGTAGTGTTATCTGCTTATCTCACTAGACCCATTTTCGATTTGATTTTTTCCAGAGTTTTTGAGCATGCAATTACAGTCTATAATAATTTGAGCCTATGGATGATCATCTAAGTTCCAAAAGCCACCCCATAGTCTATAATAATCCTCTACCACAGAATCTGCCCAAGATACAACATCTTGAGACATCACAGGTAAGCATTGATCCTCCACAGTGGGGTGCATCATCTCTGGTGCTCCATGCATCTTTTCATGATCAGCAATGGTGTTGACCATTTTCATGTCACCAGCTTCTAGCTGCGGCTGCAGGTGTTGCTGGTGTTCCTCTTCCTGTTTGAGGATCTGAGCTTTTCTATTTTCTTGTTTCTGAGAGGATTTCTCTTTCTTTTTGGAATGTGTTCTCCAATAGTTTTTTATCTCATTGTCTGTTCTTCCAGGCAAGTATCTAGCAATAGTTGACCACCTAGATAGATATGTATGAAATATTAACTCCAGTTTACAAAGAACGAAGACAGACAGGAAAAAGAAAAGGAAATATATTGTAAACGGTGAGATCAACTGCGTTACTTGTTTCCCAGGAGAGCATGCAGTTCAATGATGATGCCTTCCTCTTGAGGTGTTATCTGGCCTCTCTTAAGTCCTGGCCTAAGGTAGTTCACCCACCTCAGCCTGCAGCTCTTCCCACTCCTGTTCAAACCTGGTACGAAAATCAATCGTAAGTAATCAAAGCTAAGCACTAAAACAATCAACGAGAAAAGTACTCTTGGAAACCAGTTAATGCATGCGCATGTTAAAATGTAATCTCACAAGCAGAAAGCACGATCAGTATCTGCTAATGAATGATAAAATATAAATTCTATATATCTCTTCTTTCTATCTGTAATCTGTATCTCCCTTTCATATAGCAAGTAGGTGTGGTAATGTTTACTGTGATTGCCTTTGCCACATCAAGCTAGCAAGAGAGCTTACCTGGGCGCCTAGAAACAGAACTCCATCTCCCCTCGCCATGCAAGCTCACGTATTCAATAAGCAATTTATCCTCTTCAGGAGTCCAAGGACCTTTCCTCCACCCTTGCTCAGGAATTCCCCAACCCATCCTTGCTACCATGTTGCTTTAAACTGTTGTGTATGTTGTCTCCAATTTCCATGACACAAATGAACACAGGCTTCCCCTATATATGTACCCCCCTCAATCAGACATGCAGCTTGAATCCTTAAAGTTATTTTACATGTTACAGTGATGATCTCATAAGCACAAATTAATATATTTCTCCATTATTTTTGCTTAAGGCGGTGCAATCATTCCTTCCCTCCTATAATCTGAATCCAAGTGTTTCTATAAACTTACCAGCTCACTATCGCTTACCCAATCAGCATGGCACAGTTGTCTTTACTAAATCTTTGCTGCCGTACTGTATACATCACCATAAATCCAGCCTTCAACATCATTGATTTCATGCCTTAATTCAAGATAGAAAGCTTGTTGTCTACGATAATGAGATTGTGTAGACAGCATGATCTTGATTTAGCCAAAAAAGAAAGTTAGTGGGTTGTTATTTCCTCGAAAACAGCTTGTGCTCCAATGCCATTGCACCATCTGTTGACATAAACTATCCTTAAATCCATGCCTTAGAAATTGTTTAATGTTAATGAAGCATATTTTATTAGCTAATGAAGCTTCTAGGATGCCATATAATTAAGGTAATGGGGTATTTAAATATGCCCAAAACAGTCGCCATAGATGAGTCACCTAAGCTATATCTGCCTCTGGGATGACTACAAGTAGCTTTTTTATAGAGTGCTAGGGCATAAATAATTGGTTAGACTTAATATTTTATGTGGGTAAATGCCTAGGTATTGATGGTTAAGAGATATTATTTCATTAAGTAATATAGACGCACGTACGAAAGCGACCTTTATACAGTACTTTTCGAGTTCTTGTTAGAGAACGTGAAGCTGATCATGTCATGCTAAGCAAGCTTGATTTGCTAGTGCGAAACGGAAGTGGAAAGTATGGTCTTCTCTTAAGGCGTGTTAAGTACTTCTAATTCTTTGAACACAACCTCTCCGTATGGCGACCAAAGTACCTACTTTTCTTTTACACAAAGTGAACCATCCATGTGTTCCATAATGATTCGAAGAATGCCAAGTTTGAACTCCAGAATTAATGATCACTATCCCATTTAATAGTTTTATCAATAAAAATTTATGTTGATATTTATACTTACAAGATAAATATATTATTAACAAGCTCACAAATAGAAATAATTTATCAAAAAACTCTCGTCGGTAATTTAAGGTCGGTAATTTAAGGTTTGTTAGTGAATCTGTCAGTAATAAATATATTAATAGATTTACAAATGGACAAAACGCACTAAAAAAATACTCTTTTTATTCTGTCGGTATCTCTATCAGTAAATTTAACATATTACCAATAAAAAAATCATATGTAATGTCACCGGTATTTTTATTTGTTCATTGATATATCTATCGGTAAATATAACATATCATCAACAAAATATCATTTGTAACCCTATCAGTAATATTTTTTTAAAAATATTTATTGAACAAAAGTAGAAAAATAATTAAAATAATATAAAAATCAAATACTTATTAAAAAATTAAACATTTTTACATTCAAATACAATAAATCTAAAATGGAGGTGACGCTGAAGGAGGAGGAGGAGGAGGTTGGTCGTCATCAGAACCGTGGAGCCAATCAGGGGATGCACATGTATCATACATCTGTGATTTTATCTCCATTATCAATCAACGGAGTTCTTCATAATCAGTAGTGAGTTATTCATATTTTTTATTAAAATGGGTTGTCCAAGCTTGTACTCATTGGTCTAGCATCGCTGCGAACTTTGGAGTTTGAGCGCTCGGAATCAATTGCGAGCATCCAATAGTCGCAACACTATGGGTCATTTGCAAGTTCTCGATCATAGTGTTAGAAAGTTCATACACCCGATTTTTATCGAGTCCACCAGACGATCCTGCCTCCAACCATAAACCCAGATCAAGATCTGAATGAGTCAAAGGATGATCGATCCTCGTATCTCTCCTTCAACCAACTGTTATATGTATCTTGGGAAGAAAAAATAAATTCATCAAATTCAAGGAAACAATAACTTAAGAAAAAAAATAGTTAAAAACCAACTTATCATAAAGTGTTGAGCTCGGCAATTCACGAACTACTGTACCCCTTTTAGGCGGTCATCACTTCACACATATATTTCAACAAAAAGCTTCATCAGGCTTGGCTCGCGTCCAAGAACCATAGCCTGCAAGATAAAAATATTATCAATTAAATATATTTATAAAAAAAACAACTAATAAAAAAAATACTATCATCTGCTTTGCATGTGAAATGAACAAAACAAAGTTGCCGGTGTGTGTAATAATGGAACCTTAAACACGCCGGTTTTGATTTTCCATACCGGGATGTGACCATCACGTAAAATACGCGGACGTCACATGTTAAATGTATTCTGCCCATACAACCTCTAAGACATACGGTGGTCTGAAATCCTTCCAAAACACCACGTTTTTCCAACTTATAAGCTCTCCTTCTTTCACATATTTTTTTGGCTTTTTTTTTTTACCTTATACAAAAAATCATGCAACCTATATGGTACAAATTAATTATCTATTGGTAAATAAAAAATAAAATTTTAATATTTGGAATAAAAAAATCCTGAATTCAATCTTACCTAATTGCAGCATGATTCTCCCAAATCTTGTGAACCAACTTTCTTTAGTCGCCTCTCCCGTCTGGTCGAGTACCTTTCGCTCCTTCCTACTACTTAATTATAAGCGGCTATGTGGCCTATTGGGAGCGTTTTAATCATAGTGGGAGCTTTCAGAAATCACTTTGCAAGTCAAGATCATAGAAAAAGGAAGAATAAGGAAGAAGATCTTTTTAAAAGAAGATGATTTTAAAATAAAAGAAACTAAAAATGAAAAAGAAGATGCCTTAAAGGCAAGGTAAATAAGAAAATTCATAAATTAAAAAGAAAATAGCTACTTAGCCCATGAGAAATAAAATGTTAGGTTAAGAAGGGATAAAGGAGATTTTCCAAGAATACTGAAAAAGTATAGATTCGGCTTGGGAGTTCTCATTTGGGCTACTAATCCAGGTCCCCACTCGATTTCTAATAGAATTCCTGGTCTGTTTTGCTGTAAAAGCTAACATTTATGGCATTGCTGCCACCAAGACTACTATTTTCTCTATTGTTACTTGCTATTCGAAGAATAAATCTATGCTCAGTTGGATTCGTTAGACCACTTTGTAATATTATTATTAGCTCTCTCTCATTCAAAATTTCTTTGAAGTAAAAATTTATAAAAGAAAAATTTATGTAATTTCAATAAACTAACCAAATTAATATAAAAAAAATATTTAAGTTAATATTAACCTTGAACCTTAAAAACCATACATCGACCTACGATTTCCATTCAGAATGTTTGGAAACCTGGCTCTATTGAAACAATAAAATTTCCATGGACAATTTAAAAATCGATGTTATTGTTCTCGCAGCCTCAATATTTGTAAACTTGAAATTGCATTCATTAAATGAAATTATTTTTTCAAAAATTATTAAACATGTCATTGTGAAAGCAAAACAAGCTTACATTTAAAAGTCATTCTTTTACTAGGCCTCGTACTTGTGGGCAGGGGCGGAAGTAGGGGGAGGTGGGCTCGGGCCCGAGCCCCTGCAAAATATTTTAAATTTTTATATTTTTAGTATTTAAATATAGGATAATATAATAAATTTTTATTTTAAATAGATAAATTTCCTAATAATAAATTACATCTTGAGTTTTGGCCCTTCCTATTATATAATTCCAGCTCCGCCCCTACTTGTGGGTAAATAGATCTCGCTGTAAAGGGATCCTTCCTCGACATTACGACATCACACTCGATGAGCCTGCGTCGTGAGTCGATGCTTATGCCTCATTTGCATGTTTTTGGTTAGCATATAATGACTCGTGATCGTCAGTATCGCTGATAGAAGAACAAGTAGCAATCATGTCCTCATAACATGCAATAGACTTTCTCATATCCATATACACAAATTAACAGATTAAAAATTAAACGATTCATATTTTTTTAAAAAAATTCAATAGCACCTCTTCTATATGAAAGATTATCTAAAATTTTTAAACTTACAAATACACAACATATATGCTACAAACCAATTGGTTTTATTTAATTTCTTCTAACAAATTAGCATAATTCAATTTTGTAGAAAATTTTCATTTTCTACATGATAATATTTGTAATCTTAAATTTAAAAAATATCTAAATTTACAAAAATTCAAAATAATAGGTATGAGTGTGTTTTGGAAGTTTGGGAATGTATAATCATTTGCTAAAATTTATATTAACTACATTCATTGATGATGAAACAATGAATTTTAAAATTGAGATAGCCTGAGTTATTTTCAAAATTAGTAAGAAACAACGAAGCATAATCCCCAAAAACATTAAGGATAAAAAAAACCAGGTGAATCTTCAAAACCTGAATTAATTGCTACATTGTGGATGGGCAAAAACTATCCCAATTGCAAAAACATTTCATATGACGTTAGCATTTTAAAGAACTCAAAGAAAATTTGAGTTCTGGGTCATCGAACCATGTAGGTTGAATAATTTCAAATAACATAGACCGAACTTAAAATGCAAGGACTGGACACCTATCATTATGAAGGGAAGTGTGTATGTGTGTGTAAGTTAACAAAAAATAAACATCAGGCAAACCCAACAACCAACCCGAGTCAACAAATCAAACACATGACATAAAACATGAAATTGAGATGACCTTATAAATAGAAAAGCAAAAAAAAAAAAATACTAGCTAGAAAATATTTGAAAAAATATGCTTTAAAAAAATATTGAAGTCGACTTGGACTAATTTTTATAATCTATGACTCGAATCATGAGATCGGGATGACACCATTAAAGGCAAACCTGAAAAAACAAAGAAGAAAAATTCTTAATCAAAAAAATATTGATAGATGAAATTGAGAAAAATTCAATCAATCAAAAAATCAATGCAAAACAAAAAAATAGCTATTAAAATAATTAGAAATACATTCTTCATAAAAATAAACTAAAATTAAATGTCTAGGTAAAATTAAATGAAATTGAATATTTAAGGATGTAATTAAAAAAAATCAATTAAGAAAATTATTCGAAAAATAGCAATTAAAAAAATTTAGATCAAATTTGACATAAAAATTAAATGAAAATAATTGTTTAGAGATGAAATTAAAAAATAAAATCAAAACAATTAAGAAAATGATTCAAAACAAAATAAATAGCAATTAAAAGAATAAGAACCAAATTTGATAAAAAAAAAATTCAAATGACCAAGGATAAAATCGAAAATAAAATTTAATTAGAAATAATCAATGTAATTAAAACAATTGCAATTAAGAGAAAAGAGACTGAATAAAAAAAAAATTAAAGGGTTGATATAATTGTTTGCATGGCCAGCACACAATCCAAAAAAAAAATAATAGGAAAAGAAAGAAAAAAAGAAAAGTAAATTGACACCAAACCAGACCGAATCATCATACATGCGTTACCTAAAGAGAAAATAGACACCAAGACGAATCAAATGATGCAGCAGAAACACGATTAACACCATTGTACTCAGCCTCATGCATTGATTGAAGGCGGCAAAGCGCCTTACATGTGCGAGGCACGCGTCAACATTGTTTTTTTTTTTTGTTCAAAAACAAAAATGCTTTTAGGAGTGAATAATAACAACAACAAAAAATCATTATAAAATTACAACAAGAATCCAAGATTAAAAATATTAAATATTAAGGATAATGAAATAATAAAACTGTTCATTGTAAAATACAATTATTATAAGACCCCGAGACCAAAAAAATGATAATTTTAATTTTCTTCCTTTTTCAAAGTTAAAAAACCTAATATATCAGTAGTGATTGGTCTCGTAAGGGTATAACTTGAAAACTGTTGTATTTTAAAATATATTTTATTTAAAAATATATTAAAATAATATAAAATTATTTTTAATAAGAAATATTAAAATAATTAAAATATATATATTAAAAAATTAATTTAAAATAAATTAAAATTAAAATTTATCCAAAAAAAAACCAAGAATTAGCTGTGAACGCATTAAAAGGTCAAAGTATGGGTCCAGACTGTTAGGTGAGTGTCACATCCTGGAGCGAAGTCTTCGTCAAGAACCCGAAAAACTCCTTCCCAAGAGAATTAATTATCTTTCCTTGTGGAAAAAAACTGGTCAGTTTGTCACTGGCCTGTGAACGTTGGACACCAAGATTTGTCCTTTCCTCTCTGTATAAAGAAGGATAAAGTGGAAACAGAGGCAGGCAACTTCCTCCGCCGTGTTGGAAAGGAAAGGGAGACTGCTTTTCTGGAAGCTTCCGGTATGGGAGAGGCGGGAATGACTCTGAAAGAACTTAGAAGAGTCTTTCCGAGTCCTCCCATACCGCAGATTTCCAGTAGTTCCTCCCTTTACTTTTCTTCACTATTCCAGCAGCTCTGGATCACCAAGATCTATCATCCTGTGAGGTAGATCTTGTCAAGTCTGATGCTTTGCTCATATCGTACATGCCCAAGTCTCTTAGCTAAGGTTCTCCTAACCTGTAATTTTACATTATCTATGTTTTCTGATCATGGTTTATTTATTTTTATTTTTATTTTGAGATTTTACTGTGATTTGAAGGGATACGAGTAGTCGATTCTCTGCAGAAGTTCCCCAATTTGTTCTTGGCAACAGTAGCATGGAGGAATTGCTCGCTTCCTCATGGGAGAATCCCTTTGCTAGAGTTTTAGCTAAAATAACTAGAAGAAAGCTATTTTAGCCTGCTCGTGCTCTCTGAAACGGGGAGTGAGTTTGCAGAGAGTCTTGTATACTGAAAATTAATGATTTTAATTGCCTTTCTTCTTTCAATTCTTTGAAAAATTTTAAAAAAATTAATTTGATGCTGTGTTCTTCACATCTAATTCAAACATCAATCGTTTCAAGAACAAAAACAAGTAGATATAATATTAGTGTCTGAAGACAAGGAAGATTTGAGAAACTTCAGGTGAAGATTCACTAAGATGGTTTTCTAACAAATCAAGGCAGTTAATAAGAAATTTCGAACACCGAAATGCCTTCATGGCAAACTAGTAAAAGTCATCCAAGAGATTGTTTTCAAAATGTTTTGTTTTAATGCTGGTATATTAAAATCATTAAAAATATAAAAAAATATTAAACTAAAACTAAAAAAAAAATTAAAAATTTTAAAAAAGCTTGGTTCCACAAGTTCATCATCTGATGATTCATGTTTATATCAAAGCCTTTAAGCATCACAATAGTAAAACATGAGTTCATGAACATGAATCATAAGTTATTCTTAAATTATAAATCCAGGAGCTATAGTTATTTTGAGACTATGATAAGTTTTATTTCAAAAAGTCTTGCCTTTGATAAAAATAAAGACATGTTTTCGTTCAAAATAATACATGAATAAAAAAGAATTTTTTTGACTCAAAATGCATTTTTTACTCTATAATATAAATCTTTGAAATTTTTATAAGTATTTATTGTAATCTATATAATATTAAATTTAGAACATGGCCTTGCGGAATTTCATGAAAAAAAAACAATAAAGAAGAAGTGTGTTGGAGTAATACTGAGAGGTATAATTCAACAAGCTAGGTTATAAATTTACTTCTCAGAAATTACCAGTTTGAGTTTCATAAACTTCAGGGCTACTGAAAGCTTAACAATCAACATGTAAGATTAGTTGAAGTACGTGTAAGTTAACTCAGATACCTATATTAATCTCAATAGTGTGTGGAAGTTAGGAATTCATTTAAATTTACTTGAAAATAAGTTTTTTAAAAAAGAAATAAAGTTATTTGTATTACATTTTGTCCCTTGTTCTTTGAGAAACTTATTGTTTGATCCCTAAAGTTAAAAATAATTATTCAATCGGGACCATTTGAATAGAAAAGGGGCAGGCAATAGACTAATAGTTACTTGAATGAACAAACATTTCCAGCGATTCAAGTCTGATTATCTAAAATCCTTTCCATGCTGGGGGAGACCATGCTTATTGACCACATCACTTTGATTTTGAATGCATAAACTATCATTCTGACCACAACTTAGTATTATTGGAAATAATATTAGCAACAATAGGCAAGTTTTTCAAAATCCCAATATCAAATATATTTTATTGGGTAGACTGGCATAATATTTAAGAAGCGCAAAAAACAAAAAATTATAAATAATATTTAAAAAATTTAAATTTAATTTGATGTGATAGGTTAATCCGAACTTAAATAAACTGCTTTTTTTAATATAAATTGGATATCAAATAGAGTTAATCTAGAGTTAAACTTGGTTCAATCTAGTTGACAAATCTACTATATAAAAAAATAATTGATTTTTTTTAAAAAAAATTAAATCAAAATCACTTTGATTTTTATATATAAAAATTATTAACTTAGACTAATCCAAATTAATGTGATCTGGGCCTTAGCTAGCTGAGCCCTAAGGCTTCAAATAAAAGTTCACGTTTTGGAGAAAAATCGTTGTCTATCCTTCTAGTCCAGAGGGGAAGCCCATTGAGGTAAATTCTAGCCCATCCATTCTTTGAATTTTAAGAGAAGGCCTAAAGAAATTTCAAACAAAACCCACCCGATCAAAACACAACCCTCCAGATCACATTAGCAAAAAACACCTAACATTATCTAACGTGCACTAGGGTCAGAAATTAGGGTTTAAGGAATTCCAGTAACTGCTTTGAGGAGCAGACATATAACACACACTCACATCTATAAATAAAGCTCTTTACTCAACTTTGATGCATGTTCTTGTTGATTGCAAGGGCTGTCAACCGTATAAAAGAACGTCTTCTTTTCGCTTCTTAAGAGATTGTCTTTTGTTGATAAAAGCATAAGAGCAATGGCAGGAGAAGATCTGGAAGATTATACCATTATTAAGGAAGGAGAGGCTGAGATACTTATGAATGTTAAAAACCAAGTGTTTTACAACAAAACCCAGGTGCCTAAATCTTGTCTTCTGTTCTTTTGTTGGTTGTTTTATAGTAAATTTGTCTAAATGAGATGTAAAGTTCGAATCTTTGATTTTGCTGGATAGTAAATCCGGTTTTTTGAATTGGAGTCTTGATGGGGTATTGGTTTTAGTTGGAGAGCTCTTGTTACTGTTTAATGGAAATATCTTAGGTAGAGGAACTAAGGTGTAATTGGTCAAAGAGAAAATTCTCAAAGAACTAGTGAAGAGGCCTTATATCATAAATCAATATGCGGGGTTTTGATTGTCTCTTCAGTGACTGATTTACAACTGGTATTTTCACATGATAATGTAGTCTCCTAATTTTTCTTTTCCGGAGTTCAAAGATTTTGTTGTGGTTGCTTTACTGCTTCTGTACGTTGTGCAATTAGAGGATCCTCATGATTTGACCCTATAATTGCCAGGTTAACAACAGAGACTTGTCTATTGCTGTCCTGAGGACATTTGTCTCCAAACGCAAAGAGGAGCATGAAGCAAAGCTGTCCAAAAGAACAAAATCAGCAGATAAGGCATCTGGCAAGGATGCATCTGAGCCTGCTGTAGAAGAAGAATCTAATGGGTCTGCTTTGGATAATGAAAAATCTAATGTTGAATGCGAAGTGCACAAAGAGATATCTCAGGTTGAACCTTGTAGCATTTCAGAAGAACCAATGAAGTCCGCAGAGGGAAATCATCGAGGGGAGCTGAAGCCACCAAAAGTTCTTGAGGTTCAATATCAGATCTCTTATTTCTATATATTTTCATACTCTCTTAATTAGTATTTGTTGTTATCAGTTCATTTGTTATCATTTTATAGGATTATCAAATCACTTTGCAAGTACTTCCTTTCTGGATACGCAGGCATTGTCAGCTTCCGGGTTAAGATCTCTAAGATATGCTTGTGAGGTAGAAGGGATTGGTAAGGTAGTGGCCTTGGATAATGATAAAGGTAAATATTTTGGATGCCTGACTTCTGGAAGCCTTTGCCTATTCCTTGATTTTGAAAAGACACATTCTTGCACAAAATGGCCCTAGAAAAAGATCACGAGGCTTCTTCTATATCAGATGCCCATTAATGTAGACATTCTCTCACATATAAGTGTATTGTGTAACTTTATACGGCCAAAATAATAATCTGCTTAACAGGAGTTTTATTCTGTCATTTTCACCCTGCAGCATCAGTTGAAGCTTGCCAGAAAAATATTAAGTTCAACGGTTCGGTGGCAATTTCAAAGGTCGAATCACATCTTGCTGATGCTCGTGTATATATGCTCACTCACCCCAAAGAATTTGATATGGTATGCATTTTATTTACTTGTTTAATTTATCTTTCTGAAAATCTGCATCCCTATAAAAAATGTCTTGTCAGTTCCGCCATAAACAGATTCGAATACCTTTAACTGTTTTCATGATTACTAATTCAATTATTTCAGAAAGTCCTGGCAGTTTTTCTGTTCATGTCAAAGCAGAAAAAGGAAAAAAATCTACTGCTCATTGTTTTAGATTGTTTCAGGTTGATCTTGATCCTTACGGATCACCTTCAGTATTTTTGGACTCTGCAGTTCAATCTGTTGTTGATGGTGGAATGCTGATGTGTACAGCAACTGATATGGCAGTGCTCTGTGGAGGCAATGGCGAGGTTTGTTACTCAAAGTAAGATTACAGTCTTTACCTTCTTGTTAACCATTCTTTTCCGGGACTGGTGGCATACCTTTTAACAAATACTTGTGGAATTAGGTATGGTTCTTACCCATTGAGAGGGAAATACTGCCATGAAATGGCCTTGAGGATCCTCCTTGCCTCAATTGAGGTACATCCATGCTCTTGAAAATCTCCCATTTCTTTTTTCCTTTTGGAGAACACAGACAAGCTATTTATATGCTTTTGGTCTAAAGAAACAGTACACAAATTGTGGGGAATATGAGCATCGAGAGTATCCTGCTTGAGCTGGAGATTCTTTTTTTCAATAATTAATTGTTTGTTCTTCTGCAGAGCCATGCAAATCGCTACAAGCGCTACATTGTTCCTATTCTGTCTGTCCAAATGAACTTTTATGTTCGGGTTTTTGTTCGTGTGTACACGTAGGTAGCCTGTTTATTTTCATTAACGTTTGCTAAATATATAAGATAGCACTTCCATATCTAGCTGACTGAAACTGAAATTGTTGACTGCAGTTCTGCAAGTGCAATGAAAAACACTCCTCTTAAGCTCTCGTATGTTTATCAATGCATTGGTTGTGATTCTTATCATCTTCAACCTATTGGGAGGACTGTCTCCAAGGTATGCATCCTGTTTCAATGTCACTTGTGCTTAGTTATTTACATGCATGGATGCATCCAAATTGATTTAATTTTCCATTTCATCACTTTATTGGTGATCTTGCTTCTCTTCATTTTTTCCTTCTACCATGGCCGACAGTAGTTTAGGATTGGTTGGGTTTGAGTGAGGGGACCATTCCAGCATTATGTGGCCAATCTGGTAGTGAGCTCACAGGTTGGCAAGTTTGAACAATCCCTTTAGTGCTATTCCAACCTGATGAGCTCTGTTGGTGGGATGTAATTGAGTTTGAAACGTGAATTAAAATCATTGGGCTCTACCAAATTAACATTTTAATACATGGAGAGTGTATACGCTGCATGTGTTGACCTGCCCAGTTAAAATGGAATGAGTTGTGCCTGTTGGTTTGTATCGAATTCTATTGGCTGTAAAATATCTTGACATCTTTCATAACTTTGTTGACAGAAGAAAGTTTATAAATCTTTTGGCTGTTCTGGATAAGCAATTTTATATTCTTAATTTTTCGAATTTATGAAAAAAAAATCTTAAATTGTTCACCATCGAATATTGCAGTGACTTACATATATCATTTGATTTTACTTTTCAGGATAGCAGTGTAAGATATCTACCTGGGTTTGGTCCTGCTGTTCCTCAAGAGTGCAGTGACTGTGGGAAGAAATACAATATGGGTGGACCTATATGGTCTGCTCCCATTCATGATCAAGAATGGGTGACTTCCATACTCAAAAGTGTGAAATCAATGAAGGACAGATATCCTGCTTATGATCGCATATCAGCTGTACTGACAACGATATCTGAGGTTAGTTCCTGTGCTCCTTTTTTGGCCTTGTTTCAGTTTTCTTCAGCTATTCCAATTCTTTGCTAGTGCAGGTCAAAGGGTTGACCTGTCATAATTTCCATGGTGCTGGAAATTTGGCACGGGAGATGTATTGGTTGGATTTATTGCTTTTAATGTTTAAGATGCATTTTTGCACTTTAAGTTCTTGCCTGATTCTCCTGGAAAAATGATTATTGGTGTTTGTATTCCAACTAGCAGTTCAGTGAGCTGCATTGTGTCATTATAATTTGTTACATTAACCTTTCAAAAGAAAAAAAAGGAGTACAAAAAAAAAAAAAGAGAATAAAAGATATGTTTGCTTCATTTAATAGTGTCACACATTGACTTTTCTTTCCAAAAATTTATATTCTGAAAAAGAAATATGATCAAATATTCTTTTTTCAAGTTAGCTATGCTTTAAACACGGAGGGGAAATTCATAATATATGTATCTTTGCTACCAGTGTCTTAATGATATAGTTGTTCTCATTCCAATTTTACTGTTTGCAGGAATTGCCTGATGTTCCTCTCTTTTTGAGTCTGCACAACCTCTGTGCAACACTAAAATGCACCTCGCCATCTGCAGTAATTTTCCGTTCTGCTGTGATCAATGCAGGATATCGTATCTCTGGGACGCATGTAAATCCCCTGGGGCTAAAATCAGATGCCCCCATGGATGTCATTTGGGACATAATGAGATGCTGGGTAAGACACATGTCAAAGGGTTTTCTTCTTGTTTTGCCTTCATAATCCCATACAACGTTGTTTCTTTGTGATTATCTGATTCATTGGAGGCAAATAACAAAATGGGAGTTCACTGATGCTAACACCCTTTTGTCTTCGAAAGGTGTTTTAGTAGGGCCTCACCATGCATGTGCATTTGTGTATTTTTCTTTATTGAAAAAAATAAAGGTTTTTTTTCCTTCCTGGTGCATAAAGCTAAAATAAATTGAAGTAATAGCAACCTGTTAGAGCTTCCTGGACTTTTCACCTTTGGGACATAATAAGATGCTGTGTTAGGACTCTTGTCTGAGGTTTTCCTTGGCTTCCTGTTATGCCTTCATAATCCCAGTTAATGTTGTTATCAATGATTATCTGATTCATGGGAGGCAAATAACAAATTGGGAGTTCGCTGATAGCACCTTTTTTAAAAAGGTGTTTTACTAGTACCTCACCATACAGGTGCATTTGTGTATTTTTGTTTATGTTTTTTTTGAAAAGGTTTTTTTTCCCCCTCCTGATGCATAAAGTTCAAATAAATTGAAGTAATAGCAACCTGTTTGAGCTTCCTGGACTTTTCTCCTCTGGAACATAATAAGATGCTGTGTGAGGACTCTTGTCTGAGGTTTTCCTTGGCTTCCTGTTATGCCTTCATAATCCCAGTTAATGTTGTTGTCAATGATTATCTGATTCATGGGAGGCAAATAACAAATTGGGAGTTCGCTGATATCACCTTTTTTAAAAAGGTGTTTTACTAGTACCTCACCGTACATGTGCATTTGTGTATTTTTGTTTTTTTTTTTAAAGGTTTTTTTTTCCCTCCTTATGCATAAATTTCAAATAAATTGAAGTAATAGCAACCTGTTTGAGCTTCCTGGACTTTTCTCCTCTGGAACATAATAAGATGGCTGTGCGAGGACTCTTGTCTGAGGTTTTCCTTGGCTTCCTGCTATGCCTTCATAATCCCAGTTAATGTTGTTGTCAATGATTATCTGATTCATGGGAGGCAAATAACAAATTGGGAGTTCGCTGATATCACCTTTTTTAAAAAGGTGTTTTACTAGTACCTCACCATACATGTGCATTTGTGTATTTTTGTTTAATTTTTTTTTGAAAAGGTTTTTTTTCCCCTCCTGATGCATAAAGTTCAAATAAATTTAAGTAATAGCAACCTGTTTGAGCTTCCTGGACTTTTCTCCTTTGGAACATAATAAGATGCTGTTTTAGGACTCTTGTCTGAGGTTTTCCTTGGCTTCCTGCTATGCCTTCATAATCCCAGTTAATGTTGTTATCAGTGATTATCTGATTCATGGGAGGCAAATAACAAATTGGGAGTTCCCTGATAGCACCTTTTTTAAAAAGGTGTTTTACTAGTACCTCACCATACATGTGCATTTGTGTATTTTTGTTTATTTTTTTAAAAACAAGGTTTTTTTTCCCCTCCTGATGCATAAAGTTCAAATAAATTGAAGTAATAGCAAACTGTTTGAGCTTCCTGGACTTTTCTCCTTTGGAACATAAGATGCTGTATTAGGACTCTTGTCTGAGGTTTCCTTGGCTTCATGTTATGCCTTCATAATCCCAGTTAATGTTGTTGTCAATGATTATCTGATTCATGGGAGGCGAATAACAAATTGGGAGTTCGCTGATAGCACCTTTTTTAAAAAGGTGTTTTACTAGTACCTTACCATACATGTGCTTACGTGCAGGCTTTGTCTCCTCTCTTTTAGAAGAATTTCCTTCCTGTTGCATTGAGTTAAAATAGATTGAAGATGATGGCAATTTGTTTGAGCTTCCCGCAATTTTCTTTCTTCTTTGTTGACATAATATGATCCTGGATAAGGACTAATGTCCAAGGTTTTCATTTTCTTCCTGTCATGCCTTCATAATCCCAGTTAATGTTGTTATCAATGATTATCTGATTCATGGGAGGCAAATAACAAATTGGGAGTTCGCTGATAGCACCTTTTGGTCATAGAAAGGGGTTTTACTAGTACCTCACCGTACATGTGTGTGCACTGTTTCTAAAATAGAAAAGGTTTTCTTTCCTAACCCAATTATTTAAATTAAAATTGATCGATAAAGGAAGCAATTTGTTTGAGCTTCCTGTGTTTTTCTCTTTCTTCTTCGGGACATATTATGATCCTTTGCTTCCTTTTTTTCCTTCATAATCCCAGATACGGGTGTTTTTGTGGTTATCTGATTTATGGGAGGCAGAAAACATTATGGCTATTTGCTGATAGCACCTTTTGGTCATAGAAAGGTGTTTTACTAGTGCTTTACTATACAAATGCCTGCTTTTGGCTTCTTTTTTCCCTTTTTTTCCCTTAAAAAAAGAGTTTTCTTATTCTTCCTGGCGCACAATGTTAAAATGCGTCAAAGAATTAGCAATTTGTATGAGCTTCCTGGATGTTTTCCCTCCCCTCTTTTGACATAATGGGTTATGTATCTTCATGTAGGTGAAAAATCATCCTGTGAAAGCTCAAGCGCCTGATCAGCCAGGCAGCGTGATACTTGCAAAAGAACCTGTTCTTCAAGTATGTTTGTTTCCCAAGCTGCAGATGTAGATTTTTTTTCCTTATAACCTAAGTTGTTAATTCAATGTTAAACTGAACAATTACCCACATTTGTACTTTGCATGTGCAGTACACACACTTCCCTGTGTTGTGGATGATTATCATCAGGCTGAGTTCTCTTACCTTTTGTTTCTTCTTACCTAGGCCAACTTTGCCAGAGCAGTTGCATCTCTTAGCAAGGCACAAGCCAAGAAGGTCGCACGTTTCCTTCCGAATCCTGAAAGACATTGGGGGCCAAAACTAAGGGCAGGTCGTCAAATTACCAGCAAGCACATTTCTCTTTTGGGTCCAGAGGCGGTGAATGAACATCTTAACCATGAAAACAGTGAAGAGCCTAAAGCCAAACGTCCAAAAACAGATGATATCATTGATCCTACCTCAAGCTCTTAAGAATTAAGCCGTTTGATGCTACAGAAGTGATATGTTTTAATGTTCTCTGCATAGCAGGTGGTTTCACATACCACTAAATTCTCAGAAGCTGAGAACAGTTTTGGTGAATGTGGAAGCAATCTTGTGTTTCTTATCCATAGAACACCTTGCCATTTTTTTAGTGTCAGATGCTATTTATTACATTATAAATTCTTTTGCTTTTGTTAATCCACTGTGACAGTTTAGATTTTTTTTAGCAACTGTATAGGTCCTGCAAGGCATTGTGATTGTTTAGAAATACATTGAAGCAATATTATTTTATTATTTAAAATATTAAAATATCAAAAAATATAAAAACATTTAAATTGTTATAAAAATATTTTTTAACTGCAAAAAACAAAGGAGCATGACCATAAAGGTGCTGGGTGCCTCGTGACAAATTTTCTATGAAAGAAACAACTGCACAGGTTTCATTTTATGTATCATGGACGATTGTTTTGTGAGACTCAACTTATGATTCGCAATAATTGACCAAAAATAATTTTCAAAAGGAATTGACTGCAAATTTTTCTTGGCTTATCTGACTTGTTATTTGTGTGAAACTTGAATCTGGCATTGTTTGACGATTCTTGTTTCTGAAGTCTTAACTCGCACCTTCAAGGTCTCAGTCTTGCTGGGATTATCATCGTCTTCCGTCTCCAATTTTTATTTCACTTGCATGTCGGGAGTCTTCAACAGTACCATCACTACTTCAGATCACATGATGAAAAAATTTATGGTGCTAAGGCCACAATTAAAGCAGGCCGTCGGACTTCATATAATAAGTGTATATCTTCAACCTCCATGGCAATTAATGCGTGTTTGTTTGATATTATAATGTGTTTATAAATATATCAAAATAATATTTTTATTACACCCAGCTGATTAATGGAAAAAGACAAAAGGAATGAAACAAGAAGCCTCTTCCACTAAGCTGTTGTTTCTTAATACCTAGTAAAAGTTCAAGATAATCGTCTTAACTTTGCCAAATCCAAGAAGCATATTTTATTACTAAACTATCTGCATTTTATTCATGTGAACAAGAAGTTAATAAATTAAAAATAAAATAAAATACGTCCACCAATAGGAAAATCCAAGCATCGGCCACACTGGCAAGAATTAAGGATACAATGACTTAAATAATTAAACTCTTTTCTCATTCTGGTTTATGAACCTAATCAAAATCTCACTTAAGCTTTGCCATTGGTAGCTTTAGCAGAAGCTCCTGAGGGGTTAAGCTCGTCCCAGGCCTCGATCCAAGTAACCATGGCATCAGCAAGCTTATCAAAGTAAGGATCAACCTTTCCAAGCTTCTCTTTAACCTGCTTGGACAGCTCAATGTAGCACTTCTGAACAGTGGTGCTGTCTTTTGAAAGAGTGGCAGCTTGGAAGAAGGGAATGATCTCTTCCTGCCAGAAGATGCCTTTGTACTCCTTCTTTAGGTTCACAAATGGGTTGCTAGCCTTGCTGTGATAGATATATGGCAAACCAGTCTTCACTCCTAGTCCCAAATGATCACAGATAACCTGGAAACAATCATCAATTAAATACCAAAAACATTTCTAAAATATATAGAACAAGTCTTGCTTTTTTATGAAATAGATGCACATATGTACCTTGGTGCACCAGCCAGCCCACATATCATCGTAGCGACCAATTGGTTGACCGTCACCCATGAGACCAAAGTACATGGCAGGGCCAATCAAATCGCGGTCAAAACATAAATTCATACCACACATAGGGAACAAGGTGCCCTTTGGAATGGTCAAAACAGCATCCACGTACCTAATAAATTGCATGCATGGTATTAAAAACTAATTAAATCAAAGGCATTTAGATGGCCAAATTATGTCCTCTCACTCATCAATGGATCACACACCTTGTGTTCCTCTCAAGAGGCTTGACAAGCTGAGTAGGTGCATCATAATCAGGGATGTTGAGCCACAGGCCATGAGAAACAGCAGTGGGGACACCCTCACGAAGACTGAAGGGGTATCCACGAACAAAATCTGCACCATCTCTGTAAGGATCATAGAGGGTGTTGAAGAAAAATGGAGTTGATGGCGAGAGAATGTTCTTGATGTGCTGCTCAAGTGCATTGATAGCTTTACCAGATGGATCCTTAGCAACCTAACCACATAGCTAACAGTTAAACATCTATATTTTTTTTGTTGAATAGATAAAGTGATGCATTCAAATTGTGACGAGTCAGGATTTTTATATCAAAGCATGGTGAGAAATAAAATGAAGTTTTTTTCAAGTATAGTTTTAAAGAATACTAACCATCTAGAAAGGATACTTCAGCACATGGAGTTAGTATAAAACAATTGATTAATCATGTTGGGATTTATTTTTTTATGAGGGCAAGCGGAGCGTTTAGCCTCCAAATCCGATGCATTACCTCCTAGTTTATTCTAAACAGGGACCCACCAATCAAAAAAGAGAAAAAGTGAAGCTTCCTTCCATTATCAATTAGTAAGAACATGTGAAATCACAGACAATTCAAAATTAGACCAGATCAGAATTCATAGCTGTCCATCACTGCAATTTGCAACCACATATTTGTCAATTACAAATGGCATGTTGCTATGATACCTCTTTGTGCAAAGTTGTAAACATTGCTTCAGCTTTCCATGCATGGGCCACTTATTTGAATTTGTAAAACAAATCCAAGTTGATTAGGTGTGAGATAATGATATGAGGTGTCATAAATAATACAAAACCCAACATGGTCAGATCTCAAGTTACAAGACCATGTCACAATGTCTAGAGAGATTTCACATCATTACTTCAAATCTAACATGGCAGGGTCATAGAAACAGAACAGAAAAGGATACTTAGGTACATTGGACTGGAAAAGTCTAAAGACTTAGACTACTTCTAAGCCAAAAACCCCAATTTCACAAATGCCACTATCAAACTAAAAAGGAAGCAAGAATCAAAACATAATTCTAAGGATCCTGCAATTTTTTATTTGGTTTACAAGTTCAATTAGGACTTCAAACCATAAATCTGTAATGTGTGTCAATTCAAATTTTCTGAAGATGATTTAAAACATGATTATGCCAATGCATATCACTTAATAAAATGTACTACAAATCACTCACAATTATGAGGAAGAAAATACAGAAATCCACCGACAAAGAAGCTTTGCAGATCAAAAACATACTACAGTTACAGAATTAGTATACGGAGATTTAAAAATCATAAATCCGTGATGTGTCAATTAAAGTTTATGAAGAAGATTTAAACATGATTATGCCAACGTATATCGCTTAACAAAATGTAGTACAAATCACTCACAAATGTGTTTAAGAAAAAACAGAAATCCACCGACAGAGAAGCTTTGCAGATCAAAAACATGCAACAGTTACAGAATCGGCATATAAATTTATCAACAAACATAACATAAACAGATCCAAAATCAAGAAAATCCAAGTCACAAAACAGATCAAATCTACCTCTAAATTAAAAAAAGATCTAAACTTTGGCCTAAAAAAACCAAAATCCAGATGCAGAACACCCTAAAAAATAATAAAAAGGAGAGAAAAAGCATAGATCGAAAGAACTTACAAAGCAATCATCATCAATAGTGAAAATATACTTCTTCTTAGAAACCATGTAACCAAAGCAACGACAAGCAGAGTCCTTGAAAGAGATACAAGAGGCCTTGGGGCCAAGAATCTTGTTAATATCATTCCTATTATAAAGCTCATAATCAAAACCCTCAGGGACCTTAATAATCTTAGATGGATCACCGTCTTGAACGATGATAAGATGGTATGGCTCAAAGAATGGCCTCCACATCTCCAAGAAATCCAAGTTCCTTATGGTTGGTATAACAATGTCAAGCTCATCTTTCAATAAAGGCACAACCTTTGCTGCTGATTTTGTGTCAGTTGCAGGCTCAACCATTGTTAAGGAGAGTAAGAGAGACAAAGAGGAAGGGAGGGAGGGTGGGAGTTTTGGTGCAGAGAAGGAGACGAGTGTGGAGGGATATGTGAGCAAGGAGGTGTGTAATGTGTATATATAAGGAGAGGTGTGGGCTGGCACGTGCAATGCCGTGAAATGTGGCCGAAATGGCGGTGAAGTAGGAGACGTGTCTGAAGGTTCAAGGGTGGAATGCGAGAGAGAGGGGGGCGGGGACTAGTTCAAAAACACAGACGAGGTTGTAGGGGTCACCTAATGGGTAAAATTCATTGAATGGTCCTTCAAGTTTCATAAATTAATTAACTCAGCCCTCCTATCGCTTTCAACTTGTAATCTCATGGAATATCTTCGTCCACTTAGATGCATGCACGTAGCAACACGTAGTGTACTTATGATGAACAAGAGCAGTGAAAGATGTCTTTCAAAGCTGTAAAGATTAATTTTTAAAATATTTTTTTTATATTTATAAATATATATTTTTTTATTTTTTAAAATTCATTTTTGACATCAATTAAAAAATATTTAAAACTTAATTTAAAATCAGGTTTTTTTCGTGGTCAATCTAGTACGAGATTCTTTAATTTAGCTTAATTTTATTTTTGACCGGATTATTTTTTCAAAAACCATGTTATTTTGATTATTTTTAAAAAAATTAAAACATTTATTTTATTAAAAAATAACTTTAAAACAACATTAAGTTTTTCCAAAAAAATGAAATAAAATATTAAATTAGCAAACATATTAAGAAAAATTACATTAGCAGTATCTAGTAAATACTTTTTATTTTAAAAGATATTAAATTAATATTTTTTATTTTAAAAAAATTATTTTTAACATCATTATTCTATCAAAATGATTTTAAAATATTAAAAATATATATTCATTTAAAATAAAAAAATTAAAATTTTTTAAATATTTTTAAAACATAACAACAAATAATAACTAATTTTAAAGTCCATTTGACTGTATAATGCTCCTGCGAGGATTGTCGGTTCCTCCCTCCATTTGGCGGAGGATCACACATTTCAAACGTATTTTTTGTACGATTTCCGTGTGGGGTCCTTACATGTGTTGGCCCAGAGGTGTTCGATGGTATAAAGTCGTTTGGGGCGGTACTACTGGTGTCTGGCATGGGTCAGGGTGTTTTGACTTCTGACATCTGTCATAAAGGTCATCTGGGTCTGTAATTTTTTTGTATTGTTTTTAAATTTTCAAAAAAATATTTAAAAATTTATTTTTTAAATAATTTTCTAATTTTAATATATTAATATCAAAATAAAAATATTATTTTAATATATTATGCTGCATAAAAATACTTCGTAATTGGTGTTAGCTGTACTACTAACAAAGCACCATAGAAGACCAGGAATTGCTATTTTATAAATTATAATTAGTCTTTAAAATCAAAATAAATAAACTCCAAGAATAAATAAGTATATGCATGTATAATGTATTGTCTTTGAAGGTATAAAATGGGGGAAAAGAAATGTTGCTTGCTTTAGAATTCCCTTAATCATCAATTAATACACTTTACTTGAGCTTTTAGTAACGAAACAAAGCACATGCATCTCCTAGTCCTGGTAATTTTAAGATAAATTATTTAATAGGTAATCTAGTGGTAAAAATTTAGAGTTAAAAAATTTATTTTTTCTATAATTTTAGATTTGAGTCTTGTGGTTATTAATATGATAGTCACTGGAAGTTTACATGGTCGTTAACTTCAAGGCCCGTGAGATTAATAGAGATACATGCAAGTTGGCCCGAAACTCACATTAATAAAAAAGAAATTAAGGTAACATGTATGTTGACTGTCAATTTTATTTTTTTGGCAAAACCCCCCACATTTATTTTCCTTAATTGAACCAAGAAAATTATAAACTTACTCTTAAAAATAAGTTGTTTTTTTATTGATAAATGTTGGCATACGTTTGATTTCCCACTTTTTTTTTCTTAAATTCTCAAAGAAAACAGACACACAAAAGAGTTGAAAATATCTCCCGATAGAGAGCATTGTGCTTGACAAATTTAATTAATTAAAGATGGTCAATAATCCCTAATCAAAGTTTTGCTAATTATTGATCAAGCGGTTTAACATTGTCTCGAGAGTCATTAATCCATCATTAATTAGTTGTCGTCGACTGAAGCACATTAATGTAGATGACAAAAATATTCTTGTAACATCAATGACTTTAGATAATCTACCTTAAGGGTTAAGATAATTAAATTTTTATTATCATACAAGATTATTAATTTCTCAAGAATGTAACTCGAATAATTACATATATATTTCGATAAAGAAATACATTTAAATTGGACTGTAGATTATATTCAGGGAGAGTGTTACATAGCTACAAACAAAATTAAACCCAGCTTGTAAAATCTATTTTCTAAATAAATCAACTTGTAAAAAAGAAAAAAAGAAATTATTAGGTCAACTGCATGTGAAGTTGCTTTGAAATTTAGCGAGATGAACTTGTCTTATAATCCGTTTTAGCTTATACACATATCTATTAATTACAATTAACTCATAAGTACAGATCACACGCAAGAGATTATTTTCATAAATTATTATCTTATTTTTCTTTTTTCAAAAAATAAATCACCAATTGCATAATATCTTGGTATTCTCAAAAATGCAAATTCTAGGATGATTTTATTTGGGAGTGTGGTCGTGGTTGATTTTTAAAGTTTTTCACTTATAAATATATTAAAATAATATATATTTTTATTTTTTTAAATTATTTTTTACATTAAGCGGATCAAAATGATTTAAAAATACAAAAAAAAATATTAATTTAAAATAAAAAAAAAATTAATTTTTTTTAAAAAATACTTTTAAAACACAAAAATAAATAGGATTTTCTCACATCATCATCGTTAACACTTTATATATATATATATATATATATATATATATATATATATATATATATATAAATATGAATATATACAAGTCTAACTTTCGTAAGGCATGAAAAGTCAAGATCTAATCAATCTTATAGTACCGGTCAAATTAGGCATAGGTTGGGTTCAATTCGCTTTGTAAGCATTCTTTCTTTCTATCAGGTATGTGCGTAAATCATAAATATCAAAATTTAAAATCATATAAATATTTTCAAGAACTTTCAGACAAAGGAATAGATGGATGGGGGGAAATGAAAAGCCAGAGACATGCAGGCACCGACAGGGAAAAGCACCGCCGCATTTGATGAGGAGTGAATGCCGGAAGAGGAGGAGGAGGAGGAGAGTTGGATAATGTGTGGCACTACTAGAAAGATGAACTGCGTTGCATGTGTATGGAAACTCGGGGTTTTTCTTTTTGTTGCTTTCATCATTAGCAAAGTTTAATTTACGCGTTTGATGGTGCTTATTTACTTTTATCTATCTCCCTTTCCTTGAGATGATTTTCATATTTCATGTCTACTTTAGAACAAGAGAAATTCCATTTTCAGGTGAAGGAAAACTAAACCGAGTTAATCTCTGAAAAATATAAGAGGTTCTACATTTAACAGAATGGAATACCTTCTACTAATAGTTTTTATTTATTTATTATTATCAACGTGAATATCCGAGTCAGCTTGCGAGTACCTCGACTAATTTTACGAGCTCTAAAGTTAACGATCATGTAAGTCTCTAGTGACCCTGAAATTTATAAAGGTTAAACAGATGACCTCTATAAAGCAAATTTAGAATCTGACCAGTTGAGATATTCCCTTTAAGGTTTATTTTTTACGAATGTTTTAAGAGCTTAAGTGGTACACCATTTCATGATTTTATATATATATATTGATAAGAAAATATAATGTTATTGGAAAATAGTAAATTATTAATATTTATGTATACTTGTAAATAGAAAATAAGTATGTTCGGGTTGATATAAAAACTTATGTTAATATAATATGCTAATCATTGATTATAATTTATCGTTATAAATGTTTTAATCTACATGTATATGCTAGAAAATACATTATATTGAATAAAAAGTTATATTATAGAGCAATCATATATACATATTATATTATATAAATTTTATTATAAAATTAGAATACCGTGGAAAAAATTGTTGTTTTCAATGTGTACCGAACATGAGAAAATGTTGAATGGTATTATTTAAAAAAAAAAGTCAATAACTATAAAAAGTAATATTTTTTTTTTATGAAATGGTCAAATATAGTAAATAATTTCTATTTCATTTTTCATTATATAAATATACAATCAAACACATCAAAAAGTTTTCCATTTTTATAAGAATGATTTTCCATGGAATTCACTTTACAACAATCAAACAGACAGGATCTTTATATCTATCCAATTAAATTCTCATTACATTTATTTATTTTACTTTCACATTATGAGAATTCATTGTAATTAAGAGCATAACAACGAGAAGTTTGAATAATTATCTTGCCTAATGCATAGAATTGAGTCGGGAGTGACCACTTGCGCGGGGAAAAAAAGCCGAAAAGTGTTGTTCTATCATTAATATGACGGTTTTTTTTTTATAACATTTTTTAGAAGCAGAAACTGAAATTTTTTTTAATTAAAAAAAATATTTTCCAGTCAAATAAAAATTTAGCTTGATTTCTAGAAAAATATTTTTTTTATTTTAGACAGAAAATACTTTTTAAAAGTTGTGAAAAATTTAAAAATGTTATGTTATTTGCTGATTATATCAAATTTTATCTTTAAATTTTTTATTGCTATATATTTTATTTTGAATATTTTTTTTCCAATTTCATTCCTTAGAATTTGATTTAATTTAATATATATCAACTTTGATCTTTATTTTTATGATTGTTATTTGTTTTTCTCTTATCATTTTTTTAATTGAAATTTTTAATCTATTAAATTTGGTCCTTATTCTTTTGATTATTATTTATTTTATTTGAAATAATTTATAAAATTATAATTTTTTTAAATTTTATCATTTTTCAACTTTTTTATCTGTTAGATTTGATCTCTATTACTTTGATTGTTATTTATTTTATTTGAGATAATTTATAAAATTAGATTTTTTTTAATTTTATTTTCATTCAGGTTTTTAATTTGTAAGATTTGTTCCTTATTATTTAAATAAACTTGAAAAAAATATTAAGAATTTATTTTAAACTTATTTTTCATGACATAATCAAACACTAGAAAGTATTTTTCAATTTATTTTCTATGATACTACCAAATAAAAAAAATAATTAACTTTTCAGGAATCAATTTTTCAAGAAAATTACTTTAGGAAATAAATGAAATCTTAAATTTAATTTAATTTCTTTAAATGATCATTATGACAGTAGTGTATAATTCTAAACGCATTTACGAAAATGACATGTGAAACACCATTTCGATACATATATAATAAGATAGTCTGTTATAAAACACATAAAAAAAATATTTTTGTACATATAATTGTATAGTTGTCATTGGAGCATTTTGTGTGGATTCTAGGTTACAGTGTCTGATAAAAAAATTTAAATAATTAAATAAAAATCCCAATATATTAATGGCAATTCAAGATTTGGGATTCGAATTCGAATTAATTCTCCAACTGCACAGGTCCCCATTCATGGAATTATAAATTTTATGCCTGCTCAATTTATGTGAGCTGATGCTCTTTATGGTGCCACCCTAAAATATTTAAAAAGGGAAAGATAAATCAAGTTACAATAGTGTATATTATAAAAAAATTAAGACAATCAATAGATTTTATATAACATGAGAAAATCCTCACACGTAACAAAATTTGATGAATATTTTTTTTAGATTAACATGGGTGTCCAGGTCAATTTGCGTGTATCCCGATTAATAACATAGGTTCTGAAATTAACGATCATGTAAACCTTAAATGGTTATGAGATTTGTAAAACTTGAATTTATAACTTTTAAAAAATAAATTTAAAATCTGATTAGTTAGATTATACGCTGATGAATTTGTTCCGGTGTAGAAGTAGAGTTTTAGCTATTTCTAACTTAAAAAAGGTTCTAAGATGAGAAGTTCAACTGCACAAAGAGAGTTAGAGACTATAGATTGGTCTAGCCCACGTCTATAATAGTAGGCTTAGATAATGACATGATACCAAAGGTCCACCATTTTAATGGAATTTTGTTGAAATTTTATGGTTTGTTGTAGCCGATTTTTTACCTTTTATTTTTGAATATATTTTTAAGAAAGTAAAAGAAAAATGGAAAGTAAAATGATGATCAAGAAAAAGAAAGGGTAAAATAGATATAAGAGTTTGAGTCCCCTGAGATAAAAAAACGATAAGAAGATCAAGAAATTAAGAAATGGAAATACAAGGGGTTAAAGAGATGAGACAAGGGATTAGAATGAGTCAACATATTATCATAGACGAGAGATTAGAAAAACACACACACACACCCACAAGTTATCAAAGTTCCTACATGAGAGAAAATTATTACTAACTAACCTGGAAAAAAAAAGATAACGAAGGGAGTGTTTGGGAACGCGGTGCAAATCGTGTTTCAAATTTTTTTTTTGCTTAAAATAATTTTTATTATCTTTCCAGATCGTTTTGATGTAATGATATCAAAAATAATTGTTTTTTAAATAAAAAAACTTCATTTTGATATATTTTTAAGCGAAAAATATTTTAAACTATCACCGCTACTACAATCTCAAACATACTTGAAAAGAGAGAGAGAAAGTTTTAGCCTTGGTCTTTTCTTTCTCAGTCGCCACCTTCCCTCCCAAAAACCTCTCTAACCTAGTTGTCCTCTCTTTTATTTTTTCACCGGCAGCGTGAGAAAATCATTATCACATACTAATTAATGAACCATAAGTTGCTCTTACACTAATAGTTATATATCTTTAAAAGTATCAAATTTACCCTTAATTCATGGTCCTTGATCAACACAATACACCCCTCATATACATCATCAGTATCTATGTTTTCCTTTAAAGGAGTACTAAAAGCTGGTCCTCTATAAAATTTGCTATCAATATATTTAATTTATTTACAACTTTATAAGATACAAAGGAATATATGGCTCTTAGGTCAAGTAAGGCATACACTCTTTGTGAATTTAACATCACCCCACCTTTCATTTCAATACATATATTATGCTCATTTTTTTAATTTTCCTTGCAATATGTTCCTAACTTTTGAATTCAAAACCTATAATTGTATATGAGGTTTCAATCACATGCACACATAACAAGCATTCTTACATACTTATACATTCATAATTTCAAGTGTCATACCCCAATTTCATATTCCCTGAATTATTTGTATATTTTTCTTTTTTATTCAAAAAGACTAAAAAATTAGAAATTCAAAATTCAAAAATATTTTTAGAACACAAGGAGATAAGCTTTTAAGTTGCGAAAGACAGAAATACTAGAAGAATAGCCAAATTGGAATGTTTTGACAAGATTGGATGAAGAAAGGAAGAAAATCAAGGTTGAAATTCAAATATGATCAAAATTGGAAGAATTAATTAAGTCTAAAAATTTAATTAAACTTCTAACAGGTTTAATTGACTTATTTAAAGATATAATTGAAGAAAAATTAAGTTTGAAAGTCAATTAGGACAAAAATAAAAGAATTAATTAAGTTTAAGGACTTAATTAAACTTATAATGGGTTGTGTGGATTTAATCAATGACTAATTGAAGAAAAATCAAGTTTGAAAGCCTAACTCAGATCAATTCACAGAGATCAGAAGATTAGAGACACAATTAAAACTCTAAAAAGGCTAAATTGGTGCAATCAATGACTTAATTGAAATAAATTTGAAATATGAAGTTCAATTTAGGACCATATTGAAAAACAAATCTGAAACCAATGACCACTTTGTAAAAAACACTAAAACTTAAAGGTTCAATTGAAGAAGACTGAGGGTGGAATTGCGAGGAATCCAAAAAATTAAAACTGATTGAGGGTTCCATTACAAAGTGTCATAGGTTAAAGGACCAAATTGAGAAAGACCATAATTTGAGGGTTCCTCTCAAGTTGCTCTTACACTCATAACCACAAACTCCCATCTCCACCACCCGATCACAACTTAACCGCCATTGAGCAACGATAACCTCTCTTTCCATGATTCCATAAACCAAATCACATTCCCTCTTGTCTTCCACTAAAGCAGCCTAAACAATAGAAGCCGCAGTAGCACCTGAAAGAAAAATGAGAGAGAGAACACGGTGGAGAGGGAAAATAAGAAGGAAAGTCAGCCCAACAATTTCATGGCTTGACCTCCCTTCTTAAATGGTTGTGGATTGCATTGCCAGTGTGCAAGTGAAGAGGAGAGAGCATAGCACCTGATCCAGCTAGCCACCTCTCCAACCAGTGTATAGACCCACGTGCCACAATCGTGGCAATGTTGTCACGCGCTGACACTGTCCATTTCAGTTCCACCGGTGTCTGGACAAAATCCAGCAGTTTCCAATCATCATTTTTGAACCCTTAACACAATTTATTATTTATCTCCAATAAAGTTTAACATGTTATTTATTTTTGAATTGTGTTAAATATGTGTACGACTTAATCAATATGCATTAATTTGTTTGGATATATTGGCATGATGATGTGTGGTCTCAATTTTTTACCCAAGATTATAAATTCTAATTAGATTTTACCTCAAAAATATTTCAATATTTTTTTCTTGAAACTCAAAATCAACCTAAGATTATAAATTCTAATTAGATTTTTTCTCAAAAATCACATTAAGGATATCTAAAACTAATTTGAGTGAGACTATTTTTGTATCTCTTTTTTATATATAAGTAAGTTTGGTATCGATGTGATTTCATATAAAGTCAATAAGTATGAGTGAAGGTTTTTGGATTTATTTTAGAGATAATTAAAGTAAATGAATTAAATTTCTAATATAATATTCATTATGCTCTCGAGTTCAACGTTCATGTTCTAAGAGTAAGGATAAAGCTTTGTTGCAGGGCTAAGTCTTAGATCACTACTTTAAATTTAAGTATTATAGGTATATTTTATCATAAAATTCAACACAAAACAACTTATAATATTTTATGGTGATTTTAATCTTTTCTTTAGCATTATCAGCCAATTACCTAAAACTTTTGAAAATCACTAACAGTTTTCTAGTTATTATAAAATTAGGGTAAGGATCTTTTTTTCATTTGTTCCCCACGAAAAATTTTAGGGTAATCAATGATATCTTATTATCTACTTATTATGATCTACTTTGAAGAAATAAATAGACATATATAAAAAAAGAAATTTTAGATGAAAATATTCTTATTACATTATTTGTTTTTTGAAATCCTAGGCCAAACTTAGAACCCTAACAAAACTCCAAAAAAACTAGTTTAGACATCTTTTGATGCTAACATTATACCAAAATATCAAGGCATGCTTATTAAATTGAATATTGATGGGTCATGGTTTCTCTAAACCAACCATATTTAAAAGCCAACACACGAGAGTCACAACTCAAAATGAAATTATATCTTTTTAAGCGCCCAATCTAAGTTGGGTAGGGGCATGACTGCGACCAACCTCATGTTGGACGTTGGGCATGGGCACATCTGCGCCCGATCCATGTTGGGCCTCAACGCGTCCGCACCCAACCCCATGTTGGGCCCGGACACGTCCGTGCCTAACCTCACGTTGGGCAAGGGGATGTTCGCGTCCACCCTCATATTGGGTAAAGGCACGACTGTCCTAGACCATTCTTGAGAGCAGTCACATGCTAGACCCGATTCCTTCCGGGCTCAGGGTGTGAGTTGAACCCAACGTCCTTTAGGTTGAGTGCCTGATTGAAGGGTCACTCCACACTAAGCCTCTCATACTCTGGGTTAATAATTATGATGCCCATCATAATCCTATTAAATACAAATAAGCAGTCCATACTTACATTAATTAGATGTGATGGTACGAACGATGAGATAATATTATCTTAATCGTATAAGATTACTTTTTTTACCTCTCATACTTTGCATGAGGCAGTTCAAAACAGGTAATATAAAAGAAAATAGAAATATACAGAAGAGAGAGAGACTAATTAAGAAAAAGACATAAAAACACTATCAGCTTCCCCCCTTCACATCCAGATCTTCTTCCCTAAACCTTTTTTTTATTTTCATAAAAATCATTAATATTTTCAGTAATGTTATTTTTTACACAAATATTTCTAATACTGACTTGATTTCCAGAGTGTTCCTATCAACACCCCTAAGAGACTTATGCAAGCATTTATTTCAGAAGAGTTTCATATCCTTCCAGAGAAGATTTGTCCAGGAAGATACAAACATGGTTTTGAAGTGAATGTCATAAAATTCACAGTAAATGATATATAAGAATTTCTAGAAATAATTCATCTCATAATATTTATTCACTGTAATTTTTACAACCTAATCAAATACTTTTTTTCTTCCTCACGCGATGGTTAACTTCTCATTTATCTTCAAAGCAGCGGAGAAGTCAAAAATCATTTTCAGCAAGCTAAATTAAGATTTTAATCACATACTTCAAAACTAGTCTAACAACCCAATATTCGTGTTCACTTATTAAACAAATTTCAAGAGTAATTAAATATTATCCTCCATGCTTCAGTACTATAATCAATGGAAATCTCCAAAGCTTTTATTTTTTTTACAAAAAAATTATAAAACCTAAAGCTTAACAAAGAGCATGAGTTATGTATAACAATAACAACAATATAGATAGTAAGAGCATCAAAAATAAAAAAAAAATAAGAAAAGAAAGGCTTCTACGTCGTCAAAATAAATGAAAATGCATGGTTATGCAAAGTAGACTTTAGATGGGCAAACTGCAGAGAGATGTCAAATGAATTAGAAAGTCCATTAAACTACTTAAAGACATTTCAAGCCCACAAATATAAAAGAATGACTTCCCGTTGTTTGATGGGCCAAGATCTTGCCCTTTCACACATGGACGATCAAAATGGATTGTTCGTAGACCATCATTTTTTTTTTCTTTTTGACAGAAGCCGCAAGCATTAAAAAAAAACCCTACAGAAGAAGGTGTTTTCCGAGCAAAATTTGATTCGATCCGCAGCGTGGAAAGTGCTGAATAATATCGATAAAAACATTCATATCTCAAAATGTATTGAACTTGAAACCTCCAAACAAAAATTTCATATATTAATAGATGGGACGCCCCTTTAAGGATTTGATCACAATACTATTTGATTTTTAACCAAATCGTCTAGTTTACCTTCTGGGTTAGAGCTTGAACAATCATTAGTGTCATCTAAAACCATATCAAATATGATCCGAGGATTGGATTTTACTCACATTAGGGAAGAGAAGATTTGTGAGAAAAGATCACCATGCACATATGAGAAGTTGCAAGAGCTTCCATCTCTTTGGGCAAGCACATATGTGAAGCTTTCATTATATTTCAAGGACTATATGTTCAAGATTCAAGCATTAATGGTGCTAGCTTTCATCATTAAGGTGGCAGGTAAAAGAATTACAGTGAATACCTCTTTTAAATACTATTTATTAGACCTAATCTTTGTCCAATAAAGACTTAGAACTTTAATTCTTATTCCATCTTTATACAGGAAAACAATCATTTCAGCACTAGAAAGATTTTAATTCATCTGTGAAGTAAATAGGAAAAGCTCCCAGCGGTATCAACATGGCTAATCAGCTCAAGATGTTTCCTAAGCCCATCAAGCATCCCTCGAATTTTGATCGTTTTAGCCCATAATCGCTAGATGCTATGTTATCTGAAAAATCGGTCTTCGATCTGCTTCGATCACAAAACTATTTCTTCTGTAAAAAGCATATTACCTCATTTTAACTGGACAATAATATACCTGTGTTCTTCCATTTATTTCTCAGAATCAACAGTAGTATATACAGCATCTAACTTTATAGTTGGATAATGTCATTTGGCGGCAATGTGTTTTTGTTTATTTCTTGAGAAAACATGATGGCATTGCTTGATTAGCTCTATGATTTGTATCCCATCACATGATTGAAGACGGGAGGGGAGAAAAAGGAAAAGGAAATGGAAAATGAACACGATAACAATATAGCCAAAAATGGAAAAACTAGCTCGATGTCATTCACTTTCTAACATGTTAGAACATCATTATCAGTTCTGATATGCTATATCTCTCTCTTCTGTACATGCATAGGTTATTATTAGTTAGTGAGATGAGACCCTAATGTGTAGCCCATTTGGTGCTTCAACTCTTGGAAATTTCATTAACGAGTCTCCTCCGACCTCTTCCCATCTGCAGGTAAGCAACAGGGCAGCCAGATCAGCAAATTAAGACCAGTTTGTTGCTCAAGGATAGATTTTTATTTGTGGGTTTCTGTAGTTACCTGTATCTAGTTACAAAATAATGAAGGAAAGTTGAAATCTCAGCTATTCCTAGCTCCTTTCCTGGACACTGCCTGGTACCTCCTCCAAAAATGAAGAGATAGTTTTGAGACTCCAAACTTTTGTCCTGCATTTACCAAACACAGATTAGTTTCGTTCCTTCAAGGAAATTGCTGATTTTTTAATTTTAGTTTCAGAAACAGGTACAGGAAGGAAAAATAAACAGAAAAAAACATGATAATTTAATAACCACTCACCAGCCATCTCCATGGGTTAAAGGACAATGGGTCAGGATATAAATATGGATCATAGTTTATCTCCCTTGTGTAAACGTAGATTCTCCATCCTTTTGGAATCACAAATCCTGAAAACAACAGAGAGTAAAGCTATTATTAGCCATAAATTATCCACATTCAGCATGATAAGCAAATAATTTAGAACCTAATGTTTCTTTCTTGATGAACATTAAAGCAAGCCCACCAGCATAAAGAAAAGAAAAAGAAAAAGAAAAACCCGTCAGCTAAAGATTGATTTAGTTTCACATATTTTACTATATTAAAGAATTCCTTTCAACAAAAAGCTCCTTTTCTTGTCAAAAATAATTTAAACATGATTTTGGGTCACCAAGAGAATGGCCTAGCTGGATTGGTAGGTATTCCATGTAAATCATAAGAGTTGTAGGCCCACAAAGGGAGATGATCTTATTCTCATGATTATCTTTTTTATTAACAAAGATCTAAAAGCACAGCTGCTGCTAGCTTTAAAACAGCTTCTTGAGCCCTTAAAAACAATAGAGTTTAATTTATTTTTCTGGGTTCTTCAGGGTATCCTAAACTATACTATTGCTCAAGACTAATTCCTTGAGATTCTGCTCGAGATCACTTGCTTTATTGTTCTATATAAAAAAAGTAAAAATAAAATAAATAACACTCACTATTTAGTTCCATTTCTTTAGTAGTCTTCCTCAAAACCCCATTTACTATTGTAGCCAATCTTGAGGTCTCAAAAATCACCTGCATGAGATGAAACAGAATAAATGATCAAATTAAGCTCAAATAAAGGCAGTAGATAATCGAGAAGTAAATTTTTTCACTCACGGCACGAGTAAAACGCATCGATTTAAGGTCATTTAAATCGATTGGATCCTCAGGCCTTTTCTTTTCTCTAATTGCCACATGCTCTTTCTACACAGAGATGAAGCATTCAGTCAAGAACACAGGAATGTTACAAAAATGTACAAACACTTGAAACCGTTAAGTGTTTCATCATTTTGTTTATTGTCTAGACTTACTCTTAGCTCCTGAAGAACTCTTGGGTGATCATGCAGATACTTGACTGCCATCATTGAAGTGGTCGAAACCGTTTCGTAGCCAGAGTACAAAATTGTGATTATTTGATCAATTATCTCTTCATCTGTCAGTTTAAATTTGTTTTCTTCAGTTCTCATAAGTCGACCAAGCATGTCCTGGTGGTATAATTTCGATGCCCTCCTCCCGTCTATTAGCTGCCTTAACATGCGTACAATATTTTTTCTCGCCTGCATGACATAGTGAAATAGATACAGTGAGAAAGACTTGACTAAAAACTAGACATAGAAATGTTCTATCTTCTTAGAAAATCAATTACCTGGACTCCTTGTCGATAATTTGTGCCAGGAAGGTCAATTGGCAATGACAAAGTGCCTAAAACCAGCCTGAAAAACTCAGGCATGAATGCTTGAGATATTGAGCAAGAATCAGTGCCAGCAATTTGCTTAAGTGCAGAGAGGAGTGCCATCTGCATAAAATAATGGTGCAGAATGTACATTATTATTAATCCAGGGAAACTTAAGTTGAAGGGCTTCATTAAATTCTGATGTATGGCATGATGGTAGGTACCTCCTTAGTCATTTGTTGAATGTCAATAATTTTGGTATCCCAGTAGCTGAGGTGGGTTCTCATGAACTCATCAATTGTTGGCAAAAGTTGTTCTCTGATCATGGTGGGGCTAATGAGGGATAATAATGCCCCTCTCATGTACTTGTGAGTGGAGCCATGAACTGCTGCAATGTTGCGATTGCCTAAGATATCCAGCATGGACTGAGGGTAACCAGGAACAAGGCCCTTTCCCTCGTTCATTAGGATGTATCGATTGAGCTCTGGATCCATGGACACGATGGTAGGACACCCCAGAATGTGGGATTTGAAAATACTCCCATACCTGCAATTTTAAAGAGACAAAGGTTACCTGCTGATAAAAGCTATCCATTTATCAAGAATGTTACGTTTGAGTTAAATTTACAAGAAAACCCACACACAACTGTTCTAACTAACAGCCATAACTTCATTAAGAGATTGGCCTTAGCTGTATGGGTATCTTTTGTGGGTTAGCAGGGACCAATCCTCACCCAAAAGGAAAAAGAAGGTACAAGTCCTTTTTCTTTTGTTTTTGATTGAAATGGAAAGAGAAAAAAAGAAAGATGACTTTAGAAGCAATTGTCAGCTAACCATAAACAAGAAAATAAGCAGGGATACAAATAAATGAGGTGAAAAGCTTAAACCAAGAATTCACTTGAAAGTAATATATCAACAGTTGACACACCGAATGAACAAGAGCTAGGAACACAACTCCTTCCAATCTGCGAGCATGCATCAGAAATAATACTGGCTAGAACACAAGCAGAGAAAAAACACACAATAACATCATCAACATAATGAATTAAGATTCATGCAAACAATCACCTTGCTCTCTGATTCTTCATGAAGTTTGGACCTTGCTTTAGAAACTCAGTGGTCTCTCCAAAGACTGGCCATCCCATAGTACCTGGAGGCAACCCTTTCTTCCTATATCTCACCTCGTTCAACCTCAACAAAGCAGAGGAGATACAGAACAAAAAGAGAACTGCCACAAGAACCATCAAGAGAACTGCCATTGATGCTTCCAAGGAAGAAAAACAGCTCCAAGCCCACCTCGGAAAGAGCTGCTAGTGTTATCGAAATGCTCTAATTTGAGCTTGCCAGGAGGAATGCACACACATATATATAGGCCTTTAAACTATAAGCCTTTAAACTATAAGCAAAATGCAAAGACCCTAGAAGCAAAGGGACCCTACTCTCTATAACCACAGGTAATAAAAGCACTTCACAGGAAATTAAAAGAAGAACAATATTTTAACTGAAAACTTTTAACTGAGCCAACTACTTGACTCAAAAAAGACTTGGAACGCAATTCTTTCAAGAATCAAGGCATGAATGTCTGTATTATCAGAAGTTCCATTTAAAAATACAACAATTTGTGGATGGGGAGAATTCTTTATGATGGGTTGTTGGTGTTTTCGAGAAATGATTGGGGCACACTATATATTGGTTTATATGGTAGAAGTATAAAAACTAGCCTTGCTAGAGAGGAAAGGACGTAACTACTGAGTTAAAAAGGGGCGATATATATAGAGCCATATGCACCCATTGGACCCAAAAGAAAAGCCATTGCCCTTCACATGTCTGTCAACAAGATCTGCATAAAATGGAATTACAAAAACCACTAGAGGACAGGCTCTTGGAAACTGCATAAAAAGAAAAGCCATTGGTTTTGTGAATAAGTGGGGAGAGAGAAAGTTTGTTTTCCGTAGTTTTTGTGGTTCCATTCTAACTGCAAGTTTCAAACTTAGACTGCGCCTTCAAGCAGGGTGAAGCTGTGAACAGTAATTCCATGAATACCATCAAACTGTGCAGTTGACTTTACTTGGACAGCATTATCCTCCAGACTTCTAATAAATTTGTAATGCTCAAGGTGCCCATTTATTCTTTATCCGAGTATGATTTAAAAAAAAATAATTCTTTTATAAACACATTAGTTTGAACATGGTTGTTTAAGATCTAGCCGGGTAAAACATTAGGGCTCTACAGGAGAAATAGAAGATTAGGGTGCATCGTTTCAAAAATATTTTAAAAAAAATTTAAAATTTTTTATATATTTAAAATTCATATATTTTTTTTTATTTTCAGATCATTTTGATGTGTTGATATTAAAAATAATTTTTAAAAAATAAAAAAAATATTATTTTGATATATTTCCAAGCAAAAAATACTTTAAAAAACAACCGCGATCACATTACCAAATACCTCCTAACTAGATGACTAGACTACTAAGCTGCCCGTTAAAGCTTAATTTATAGAATATAAATAAAATATTCAAGTGATGTGGAATTATTTGGCATTCTCGTTAAACTCGGTTAGTAGATTAAACTTGAAAAATTTTCAACTTCATTTCTTTTCTAATTTAAATTTTAAATTAAATTGTGTGAAAATTATATTAATGTGACTTAGTCAATTTCATATGTAAAAATGAAAAAAAAAACATCAAAAGAAAAAAACAAATGACCAAAAAGAAAGATAAAAAAAAAAAATTTAGGTGCAAGGGTCCAATTACAGTCGGGACTATTGGTAAAATCATGATTTGATTTTACAAAAAAATATCTCAATATGATATTTTTAAAAAAACATTAAGATGGGATATATTAGAATGACTCAAATCAACCGTGAATAACTCGTCAAAACTATGACTTGGGTTATGGACTTTACTGGATTCAATAATATTTTTTTATTTAAATAAATATTAATAAAATATAAAGATTAATTTAAAATAAATTAAATATCAAATAATAAAATTAAAAAAAAAACTAGGTTAGGCACGCGGGTCTGAATGACTCAGCGTGCCTAAGCCATAAAAAAGCCTAAACACTTGGGATTGAGGTAGGCCCGTGCTTAGGCCATACATTTTTTTTCCCTTTTGAAGGGGTGGATGACTTTTATTTTTTATTTTTTTAAAAAAGTAATAAACAATGTGTTGCATGCTGAGTTAAAGTCCCAGATTCCAACTACCATTATAGTGGCTAAAAATATAAGTGTAAGGGTTTTTTGGGTAGAAAATTTATTTTCAAGTCATTTTCACCTTGAAACACCTCTAAAACATCCAAAAAAAACCTCTTCAAACCACATAATAATCCTAAAACACTTAAAAAACAAAAATCAACAAAATAAAAAATCTCTAAACTAAGCCCGATCTCCTTTTTAAGGATTGTTAGAGAAAATTCACCACCATCAAACTTTCATCATCGAAAAGAACTCATTGACACTAAAAACAACGGGTTTTTTCGTCGAAAAATGATCTAACCAATAACTTTCTATCTCCTTTCTGTTTTAAAAAAACTTTCTCTTTCTTCTCTCAAAACCAAGGACTGAGAAATAAAAAAATAAACTTTTGAATCAAATATTTTTTTTTGATGATGTGTGATTTGGTACATATTTTTTCTTAGTGTTTTACATTTTAGTTATTTGTCTTTTAACTTAGTGTATATATCATAATTTCAAGCCTAATTCTATCTAATTAGGCCCGAGAAAAACTCAATTGAAAGATAAAAAAAGTTCAAAAAAATTAGTTGTTTAACTATTTATATAAAGAGTGAAAGTGTAAATTTCTTTTTAATAAAGTTTTATTAAACACTAATACTTTTAGAAATCATAATCAAAAAATAAAAATACAAGTATAATAAGGCTAAACAAAGCTTTACCTTTCTCCAAAAGGGAAAAGAAAAAAAATCCAACTTTTTTCCAAATTAATTTGAAAATAGCTACAATGATTGATCAATGGTTGGACCTTTGCTGCATAATGGGATAAAATGCATGGTTTTATGCTAATAACATGAAGTGGATATAACATATAATTGGAGCCTTTGGAGTTTTCCTGCCTTTAATTGGCAAATATTTTGCTTCATTCCATGCTTTTTTCATTACCTTTTAAGCTTCTCAAATTCGACAAAGATTGTCATGAGCATTGAGCAAGCCACCATCGATTGCCAAGATTTTGCTTTGTAGCGAAATTAGTGGGATTTGTAAGATTGACCGTTGATTAATCACTTTTTATTGTTTTCTTACATAGAAAATAAAACAGTCTTGTCAATTCTCAGAAAACATTTGTTAACAATCATTCACAGTTCCGAATCAATATTAATTTCCTTGTTTTGTCTTAACTTAACATAATTGATGCTCATATTATCAGAGTATGTTATGTATGGGTAGTCTCTTCTCATGATCATCGAACCGCACAATTCCATTGTTTTTTTTTTATCACAATGTTTGGTTTAACTAATTGTAATTTGCATGAACATGAATATCAAAGGAAAAATAACTTTGATTCTATAAGTTTTGTAAACTTGGCAGAGTATAAAACAATCTAAATATAGATTACTTGTAGTTGATTGAAAATTCTAAACATTAGTTTAATACAAAATAAGAAGATTGGAAAAAAAAAAAAGGAGAACAAGGCAAACAAGTTATTACTTGGTGTGCAAAACATCTCTCATAAAACTATTTTTTATATTGATTTTTATATAACCAAAATTGATTAATAATTAATTTTGATAATTGCTGAAATTAATTATTGCTGCTTTCCCTTAATTACCTGCTATAAAAAAATAAAACCTGATAATTTATCTCAATAAAAATCAAAAGTTTTCCCTTTGAAAACAAACTATATAGGTAGATTTATTGTTCAAATAATTTATTCATGCACTGTATAGTAAGTCCAAACCCTAGCACAGGTCCATACCTAATTCTATGCCTTATCGAGTGAGCGAGCATGTATGGATCAAGCCAAAAGCTCATTTAGCCTAAGGTCTCTCCCCTTTAAAATCTTGATGCTCTACATGTCCAACTTTAACTCTTTTATAAAAAACATAAGCATATGCCTATGCCTGAGCCCATCCTAACTCGAGCAAAGCGAGTGTGTATGTGGCTTAAGCCCAAAACCCACTTGACCTAGGGTTTATCCTCTTTAAAAGCTTTGGTACTCTACAAGTTTAATTTTAACTCTTAAGTTTCTACTGTGTAAGCTAAAAGAAAATCATGTTTTCTTTTAATATGAGATTAAAGGGTTTGGGTATGAAAAACATATTAACTAAAGATTATTTGAGATCAATTTTTCACTCACCTATAATTTATTTTAAACATATAAATACTCCTTGTTAAAGTACTTTTGTTAGAAAATAACTTTCAATAAAATCTTAATCTAGACAGTGAGTGAATCCCTTATTTAATTTAGTTTCAAATGTGTTTATTAACAATGTTTAAAAATGAATTCCAAGATCTATAACCCGTTGCAAGCATTGGCGTGGCCTTAAGATGACCTTAAGTGGTTCTAAAGTGGTTATAGGGTTTAACCATAAGAGCCTTGAAGTTGTCTTATTAACAAACTTATCAGCGTGGTCCCAGGTTGAACCCTCGATACTTTAGATCCATTATTAGGATGTATAACCATGGCACTTGAGTCAGATCTAAATCAAGATTTAACACCTTGAACTTGATCCCATTCTAGAAACTCGAGTGCTCCAAACCTAGTGATAAACCGAACATTGATGCTCAAATCTCGATATTAGACCACTCCTCATGTCTCAAAACCTAGTCCTTATCAAATCCCAAGTTTCTTGAACCTATTATTGACTTTAACCTTGGGTGCCCTAGATTGTGGCTGAGATCGGATTTAAAGTGTATCGAGCCTAATCTTGGACGACATTCTAACACTGATGATCATATTCTAGGTTAAAATCTTAGATCTTAAATTATAGTACCAGGAAGACCCTTATTGACCCAAATCTTGTTGTAAGTTAGAACCTTATACCCAAAATCTTGGTTCTTAGGTAGAAACCTTGGTTCCTCAATCTTAGTCGTGCTTCAATTCCTCTAACCTAGTTTGAGAAGATTAAGACATTCTCACACACCTAGAATTATTTACTCAACTAAAAAGACTAGGATAAAACCTAGCTAGTTCAATTCATTTTTATTGTTATCGAGTCCTTTTAACTTTTCTATTTCAATTTTATTTTTCAATATTACATTGATTGTGAATTGGCCTTTATAATTTTTTTGTTTTATTTTCTCCGAGGTTATTACAGTCTTAAACAAACATCATATTATTTGGTTGGTTCTTAATTTTATGAGCATCTATTTTTTTGTATAGATTAGTTAAAAAAAAAATAAAGTTCTTCAACTTAGTGGAGTCCATGATCTGAATTGCGGGTTTGGTAGGTTAAGCCACAAAATCCAAGTTGATTCAATATATCTCTGTCTTAATACTAAAAAAGACATCATCTTGAAAACTTTTTTAAAGTCTAACCATGTTTTTGTATCATTCATTCAGGTTGCTTTTTGAGCCTCCAAATTGACTAAGTCATATCGGAAAAACTTTTAGTAGGTTAATCTTAAACTCACGTTAGGTAAAGAGTTGGATCGAGAGGTTTCAAGGTTAATCAGCTGGGTCGAACCCTTTTTTTTTCCTTTTAATTGAATCATTTTTGGCGTTTTCTTTTCAATTTATCCTTTAAATTATGGTTGATTTTGAATTGATCTTCATAAATTATTTCAGTTTGAAAACTCCTAAAAACTGTTTGTTTTAAAAATCCTTGAAAATAATAATTAAATAGCATTAATAAAGAGAGTGGACATAGGGACCATATTTAATTAGGAATCCATACTGATATGTTAGTTAAAAATAACGATATGATTAACAAAAATAAAATAAAATAAAATAAAATAAAAACAACATTGCATTACTGAAAAGAGCGGACAAACGGACCTTGCATATTTAATTAGTTATGAGCCCTTAATAAAAAGATTTGGTTAAAAAATTTCAAGCATTTGATAATTTTGATCAATTCAACTCAATTAAAAAGTTTTACTAGAAAAAAATAAATATTTTGAGAAAGTTCAGAACTAAAAATGTTACTTTTTTCAAAATAGTAAAAACTCTAAAAACAAATTTAGAATAAAAAAATAATATTATAATTTAAAAAAATAAAATTTTGAGTAATTTTAAGGGTGAAAAAACCTAAATATGTTCAATAAGAAAATTCATAATTTCTCAGTAAGAATTCTTTTGAAAATTTTAAATAAAATTAAAAAAAATAAAAATTTTAATAAATAACAAATTTTAAAGTAAAGTTAAAAATATTTATTAAAAAAAACGTTTCTTGAAAATTTCAAGAAATTTGAATGCTTGAGAATTTTTGAATTTTTTTATAACTTAAACATTGAGTTTCTTTTAATATTTTTTCAAAAACATAGATTTTTTTTTCAAACCTTTGCTTTATTTCTTATATTTTTTTCAATATTTTAATGCTAAAGTTTATTGGAATCTTTTTTATTTAATATTTGTTTCGAAAATTAATTCTCAATAATTCCCAAAACTTTTTTAAGAAATATTAATGCTTTTATTCCGAAGTTTTAATTGGTATTCATATTTAAGTTTGTATCAAACTAGTCTCATTAAGCTAAATTGATGAAATTTTGCGAAGTAAGATAAAACTTGATCAAATATTTCTCCAAGGATAAGAAAACAAAACAAACTATTCAAACTTTAATTTTTTTAATAAAAAATAATACAAATCAGCACTTGGTCTTTTATGTAAAAGAAAAGGTAGTAAAATGGTCATATTCATCACAAAAAAAGGAAAAAAAAAAAAGAAAACAGAAAACGACTCGCAAAGACAATCATAATTTTTTTTTACTAATTAAGTTATTTTCAAAGTAAAATAATAAAAAAAAGAATTTTATTTCTAAATACATATCATTAACACTCTATATAGTTTTTAAATTTTATTTTATTCACTAGCTTACTTGATTTGGTGAAATAGTCTTAATTCCACTTGATACAATACCTTCCAAAATACATCACCTACTAATCTAAAAAAAAAATACATGATGTGCTTTTTTTTTAAAAAAAATAATTAGATGTGAATGACAGGTTATTAGCCCCTTAACAAATAATAAAAATAAATAAACCAGCATAGTAGACGAGGCCGACATTTTTTTTAAGCCTAGGCGCACTAGGCCACTTATGCTAAGCATGTTCGACTTGGCTTATTTTTGTGGGTCCATTGATTTTCTTGTCTTCTTCTTCTTCTTCTTCTATTCTCATTCTTTAATGTTTGGGTTTTTATTAATTTTTTTATTGGTTGTTTTTTTCTAGTTTTTACAAATTTTTATGATATCTTTTTCATAAGATATTGTTAATTTTTACTTAGTTTATGAATATGCTTTCAATGTTTTTCTAATCTTAGGAAGAATTTGTTTGTGTAGCCATACTTATTTTTTTTCCTCTCTCTTTATTTTATTAAGTCACTCTCCTATTCATTTTTTAATTATTGTTTTATTTAAGAAAACATTGGTTCTAAAAAATAATATTATTAAATACAAGCAAGTTTGTAACTTGTGTTTCGAGGTCACATATCTATATCCACATTTATCTTTCAACTTGTTAATTTATTCTTTGATATCATTTGGTTTTTACTTGCTTTTTATAAAAAATGATAGCATTTTATATGAATGTGTGCAATCTTGTATGATATTTTTTTTCTTTGATTTTTTTAATTGATTTCATGCATGTCTATATCTATCATCATTTCAATAGATAATTTGTTTTCTAATAAATCAAGTCATTAAATACTACTAGGTAAATGACTGATGTTGCGAAGTTGAATATCTGGATCTACATCTATTTCTTGATTTTTTAGTTTAGTCTTCAATTATCATTAACAACTTTTTTTTACATTTATTGACACGGATGGTTTTCGATTTATTTAATTAGATACATGTATAAGCCTTTTGCTTTACAGTTACAATTTTTTATCTGAAAAAGGTGTTGAAAAAGATTGCATATTTTTTTTCTTGAAAAAAAATCTATCCAACCTATGTTGAAACATGGGTCACGTAGCTAGTGTGTAAACTAAAAGAAATGGGGAAAGTAATAGTGTAATTACTGTGCACCCAGACTTAGGTGTAAACTACATTGTTCATACAAACAATGCAAAAAAAATTTCTTTATAGCTATCATAAATTTATTATTTGCAATTTTAACCTTCCAAGCTATATTATCATTGTTTTACATGTTTTTTTTTTTAATTTGCATACTCTTGCATGTATGAAGTGTCTAGGGATATTCTAAAATGAGTTAAAAATTGATTTTGCAAAATAGATTTTTAAGTTATAGTTAGGACCAGATTTAATAATAATAAAAAAAACTCAATTTAGATTTTGGCTAGAAAAACTTAAATTTGCTTCCAAAAGTTTTATCTATTATTTGGTCCATGTTATTTTAGCGATGCACATTCTGATCTCGAACTCTATTTTTTTTCATGTTTTAGTCCTTAGATATTGAAAAGAGAAAAAGTTGTTGGAACAACATTTAAGGGAGAGAAAGTGCTCAAATGGCTACATTTGACCATTGAAAAACTAATCTTGGTGTCAATAGGGTCATCATTTTAAAGAGAGTTATATCAAGGTAGTATGTCTTTTATCTATGCTAGAAAAAAAGAAGATAAAAGGTATGTAAAGTTTTGTTAGCTTGTTTGATTTTCATCTTTTAAAATGGTTAAAGGGCTTTTAGGGTTAGAAATAGATTTGTTGAGGTTCTTAGGGTATTTTAAGGTATTTTCATGTGAAAATAAATATATAAAAAAAGAGTTTTTGAGGTCTAAAAATAGGACCTTGAATATTCAATCATAGAAGATGATTGAGAAGTTGTCTTGTGGACAATAAGTCCTCTGCAACAATAGATGACATTGCAACAATAGATGACATGTCACCTATTTATAAATTTTGTTTAAAGAGGGTATAGTTCATATGTAAATAGAAGAAATTAATGGGAAACAAAAACTTACTAGGAAAGTAGGCCTCAATTTTTTTTTTATAGTTGGCTAGGGCTAGAAGTGTTTTACCTCGTTTTTTTGTTTTGATTATTTTTTACTTTTAAATATTAATTAATATCATCTCTTTTATTTTTCTAAACTATTTAGTTTAATTTCTAAATAGTAATTAATCTTTTTAGTTTTTTTCTCTTAATTTTATATTGCTTCAAAGTGATTATTTTAATTTGTTTGTAATTGTTTTCTTATTTCTTTTATATAAATTAATTGTATTTGCAAGATGCATTTATGAACACAAAAATTATATGTTATTATTAACAAGAATTAACCTCTAAGATAAAATAAAAATAAAAATATATAAAATAAAAAGAATAGTCGGTGTAAAATATTTGCATGTTCATCTGTTTTTTGTTTTTACTTAGAAGATGAATTTTCTATTTTCATAATTAATTAATGTTAATAATTCTTTTTCTATCAATTCATTTTTCTTATTTTATTTTATTAACTATAAACAATATCTTCTTTTTTTTTAATTTAAAAAAATTATTAAATCTGAAAACACATTTATAATTTAAGCTCTTTTATTTTATATTTAAAATTAACTTGGAATTCTATTTGTAATGTAGCGTAGGTTATATGACTAATGTATTGTGTGTGTATATATGATGATGTTTCAAAATCTGAAATGCTCAGAAATAAGGTTATTTAGTGTTTGAATAATGATTAATCACGCGTTCAGGTTAATATTCCCTTCTCCAGAGCTTAGAAAATGCATGATTGGTGGTAAAAGTTCTAACACCTGCAATATAATATCTTTTGGTGGGTTTAAAAACTTTTCGATGATAAAATACGTAACTTTAAATAAGAGATTGTAATAAATAAAAGAAAAGGCTTTAAATTCTAAGAACAAAAGTTTTTGTTCTTGTTTTAGTATGAAAAATGCTTTGAGAATTTAAGTATGAATGCTTGAAAAAAAATAAAATGTGAACCCTTTATTTTAGTGGTTCATAGAGTATTTATAATCCATGAACGTTATTGTTTTGATGAGTGGAGGGGATGGAGAATCATTTTCTCTTGATGACATTAATAAGGGATAAAAATCTCTTATATTTTATCAATGGGAGACAAATAACCTTTACATATCAGTAATGAGATTAAATTTAGTAGCTTTTGGAAGACCTATTATACACCTATAGATGTAGGAAGACAATTATTCCTTACATGAATTGTTTATGTTAAAAGTCTTGAGCATAAATAAACAAAGTCTTATAACCTAACATGAGTTTGTAACGACCTCCAGATCACGTAGGCTTGGCCCGTAGCCAAGCCTAAGAGAAATAGATCTGGCAACTCGTCAGACCATGCTCGTTTGGATTTAGCAAGTGACTAAAACCTATGGTGTTAGACTGACAACTTGCTAAACTCATGTTTATTTAGACTCAGCATGTAGCCAAACTTAAATATGTTGAGTTTGACAGCTCACCAGACCCATATTTTCTTGGGCTCAATATATAGTTGAATCAAAGATGTTGAGTTTGACAAATCACTAAATCTATATTTATTTAAACTAAACATATAGCTGGCAGCTCGTTAGACTTACACAAAACCTCTCTCTCTCTCACACGCACACGCACACGCACACACGCATCGAAGGTTTGGCAGGCAAGTTAAAGAAATGGTCCAAGATACATTAATAGGAAAGACGGGGGAAGGTGTCCATTGATTGCTCCTGTACGCGGAAATAAAGAGTTGTGAAAAGCTTTAATGGGAACTATTAATCATCTTCTTCTTTTATGGGAACCATTAATCATCTATCAAAATAAAAATAAAAAATAAAAATAAAAGCTTAGGTAAAAAAGTACATTGGTTTGTGTGGTAAGATGGTCCTTTGGTATTTAATGTTGCTACTAATAGTAGGGTGGATAGACAGATGGTCCTCCTGCCAGTTAGATTAGAAGAATCAATTAATGAGGTGCTGTTACCCCCACCCCCCAACAAATGGTATCCTGGATCTGGGCACGCTATTCACCGCGGGCTGTAATATTCTCTTCTTCTTTTTTTCTCTTTTGTTTTTTGTAGAGTTGATGTTTAGTGCCGCAAAAATGTTAAAAAAAGCAAACAAAGATTTATGATTTGGGTTATAGCCTTGATTAAGTTAAATATAATGATTTTATTTTAATTAAATAATAAAAAAATAAACAATAATAGTAAAGGATCAAATTTTTCAAAAAAATAAAAACGATCATGATAACAAATTAGCCTCAGATAGCATAATAAAGATATAACCTAGGTAATAAAAAGCAAATCAACCAGGATTAACATGCTAAACTCGTGGTTCAGGTCATTAGATCGAGATAATTTATTAAAAAAATTAAAAAAACCACAAAGCCAAATTAAAAAAAAACAAATGTCTAACAATGAGGTCGTAAAAAAAAATAAGTAAAAAAAATATAAACTTACGTTAACTTTTCAAACCTGTGATTTAGATAATTAGAATAAAAACATCATATATAAAAAAATAATAAAACTTAATTTTCAACCAATCAAATATTAAATGATAAAATTATAAAAAATTAATTATAAAAAAAATTTTCAAACAAAAAAATAAGGATAAAAATCGATTAATGAGACAATATCTCTCTCTATATATTTTTATGCTGTAATCCCAAACCTTTTCAATAAAAATAAAATAAAGGAACAATATTTGTCAAATCCATTATTGTAGAAATAGTCAAAGATAACCTATCAGTGTCAAGATCACTTTTCGAAGAAATTTAAACACGTTAACTTTTCCTGTATGAACTGTTGTGCTACAGTTCAAGCCGCTCAATAGTGTCAAGTGGAAACAACATAGTAAAATGGAATTTGATATATTTATTTCACTCTTGCTAAACTAATTAAATTTGGTATATTTATTTCACACTTGCTAAACTAATGAATATCTAGGGTTCTTTTACAGAAGAATATTTGATTTTCTTCATAAATTATTTTCCACTTTAATACGGATTAGAAAGCATTACGTTGTAAATAATTATTTTCATATTTTAATAGTTTTCAATGTTAGAAAATAATATAAATCATATCTTGAAACCTTACTTAATAGTTTAAGTTATTGAGTTGAGATGGTTCTTTAATATGGTATCAGAGCCTTAATGACCAAGCGGTCACGAGTTCAAACCCTACCATCCTCATTTATGTGATAAAAATTAAGAATAAGGTAGTGTGGGCCTGTATAAGTTTCAAGCTCAAAGAGCTTTCACTTGAGGGGGTGTGTTAGAGAATAATATAAATCATATCTTGGAACCTCACCTAATAGTTTAAGCTATTGGGTTGAAATGGTTCTTTGATATTCAATATTTTGTTTATTAGATGGATAAACACACATAAAAAGAAACGCTATATCTTTAAGATAATATTTAGTTACTGTCTCGAGATAAAAGAGATATGAACAATAGAGATAGAGAAAACAAGACAGGGACAAAAACATATTTAGTAATGATGTATAAGACAAAGTGACTCTTTTTGTATCATGATTGGTTAAGGTGGAAAAGACAAAATAAAATATGAAAAAATTTATTTTACCTTTAATATGAATTATTGTCAAAATTACATATTTTTAAAAGAATATATATATATATATATATATATATATATATATATATATATATATTTACTTTAGTTTATATTGAGTGTTGAAATTAATAATATTATAATAATCTTGGTAATAAAACTAAGATTGGCCTGACAGATTGATCCGAAACTAAGCCAACCTGGGGCCTAGACTGGTCCAAGTATAAAAAAAATATAGAGGAAGGATTAACTTGACCTAACCCGATCAAAAAATCAAGTCAACCCAGGATAAAATACGATTGAAAAATACATTGACTTTTTGAAAAATGATTTTGGTCAAAACAAGATTGCTTTGATTATTTTTAATTTTTTTGGATCAACCGAGTTGACCCTCCTGACTCATGACTTGAACATTGTCTTATGTAGACTCCTGAGTCAGGTTTTAAAACAACAACAACAACAACAACAATAATAATAATTTTTATCCATAAACTGACTTGGATCAACCCATGTTAACCCTCTCGACCCGTGACCCAAACCTTACCTTGTTTGATCATCAAATTGAGTTTTAAAACTATGATAATAACAACTTTTATCCTTACATTGACTCGAGTCAACCCAAGTTGATCCTATAGATCCGTGATCTGGGCCTTGCCCGAGTTGACCTGCTAAATTGAGTTTTGAAACTATGATAATAATTACTTTTATTCTTATGCTAACTCGGGTCAACTGAGATTGACCCTTTTGACACATGACTCAGATCTTACATTAAGTCGACCATCGAGTTAAATTTTAAAACTATGATACTAACCACTTTTATTTTTGCGTTGACTTAGGTCAGCGGTCAACCCCAGCCGTGGCCCGAAACTTACCCTGAGTTGACCCCTAAATCGAGTTTTAAAACTATAATAATAATTATTTTTATTTTTACGCTGACTCAGGTCAACTAACTCGTGACTCGAGCCTTGACTAGTGACTCAGTCCTCAACCAGTGACCCGAGTCTCACCCCGACTAAGTTGAGTATTAAAACTATGATAATAATTATTTTTATCCTTAAATGTCTTAGGTTGATAATTTTAAAATTAAGAATTTCTTACAAGGATATTTTAAAAATAAAAAATAATAAATATTATCTCTAAAGAGATATCCTTTTTGTACCTCTTGTTTTGAAAAATATTAAATTCACTTTAAATTTATTTCAAAAATATATTTATTTTTATGTATTTGTCTTTGTCTCTTTAACGAAACAAAGAAACTACTATTCCATGATTTAGTACGTGAAAATGAAGATTTTATTATTTGGATAAATTAGTTTTATTTTAAATATGTCACAAGTTTAAGAAATGAAGTAGCTAGTGGCAAGATCAATCCATTCCAATTTCTCAGGCTGAATGAATCTTTAATTTACTATTCCAACCAACCTTTTATTATGTACCTCAACGATACATGGTTTCAACATGTTTCAACGATTAATGCCAACATTTCTCCATAGACTAATATTGTAAAATATTTTGTTGTTGACTAGCAAAGTCTTCTTTTCCTTACTCTTCTCTAAACATTTTATATAACATAGACTTTGGGACATTGAAAACTTATTAATTAATCAAAATATTATTTAATCGACAAAATTTTCATATTAATTCATGTATAAATTATTAATTTATTGATTTATCAAAGTACTTTTTTTTTCTTTCAAAACATTAAAGTTAATGCATGTATCATCATATACTGTGATATTTATATGGATACTATCTACTTATCGAATTATAAATTATTATTATTATTATTATATATTTATTTAAATAAAACAAGTTAATGAATACAATTAGTTTTATTAAATAAAAATTATGAATTTATCTATTTTTTGCAACAAACTAGAATTATATTCACTGTATACTCAATTAACATAACATTAAATAAAACATAAATATAAATAATAAAATAAATACTTAATCATATTGCGTAATTTACTCGAACACTATAGCCACACACATACAATATATACTTTAATTGAGATTATTAATTTATAATTGAGTATTAATTTATCAAGGTTATATATATATATATAGAAAAACACATACACACACATCATTTTAATCCTAACAAATTAAATTATAAGATATTTATACTTCTTTTATATCATTTGTGTTATTCTTTTGTTTTCAAGTTTAATTTAAAAACATTTAAAAAACACATTTGTTTGAATTTTTATTTTTATTTTTTAAAATACAACTAATTAACAATCACCTTCACAATTTAAAAAACCATTTTGTTTATATTTAATAAACAAGTCTGACGAGTTATCGGATTTTTAGAATAAAAAATATTGAACAATCAGAAAATTGAAATGACAGAACCTCAAGTATCATTTTTGGATCAAACTTTACAATTCATGTTTGCCCAATGAGGTTAAAAAAAAGAAAAAGAAAAAACCCGACCTCCTCACAAGTCGCACTGGAGGAACAAAGTAAATGTAATGTCTACAAAAAAGAGAAATATCTGTCAAAACCACGTAAAGGACACCCACAAAGCCGCTTGATAATGAATAGAAGTGGGGTTTCTGCATCTATTTACATCGCAAATGGTGGCACTCGTGTATCTTACGGGCGGCTCCGTACAGTAGGTGTACATGGCCTCCAGTCTAATCAGCATGTTAAATGGTTTGCAATGAGACATGGCATGCATGTCTTGTAAACTTCTGTTTATCTTCTTCGTCTGCTACTCTCTTCATTTGGTTTTTGACTTTTTTATTTAAGCCTATGGAGCTTGTCTTGACGTGGGACTAAAGGTGAATAGGATGGCGACTTGAAGAAAAGTGTGGATCCATAGGAGGATCCTTGGAAAAGGATTTGACACAATCTTGCAAAAACCCATTTTACAAATTTTCAAAAGCGACAAATCTGTTCAACCATCCTTTTCAATTGAAGAAAGTGATGGAGGGAGGGTTAGGCATTTGGGATCGGACGTCGATAGAGGTGCCAAAAGAAATATAACAAAAACCAAAAGGATATGTTTTTTTCATGGTTTAAAAATCCATGAAAGAATTGCAATCCCTCTTCTTGAAAAGATGGGTTCTGCTTTCCATCTCTATGCGAGGGTAAGTAAACAAAAAGATGCATCCACTTTGCAAAACCAAAATAGATTTAATTTATTCTCAAGAGAATATATATGATTGAATATGGGAGCAATTGTGTTTTGGGTGTGAGTTAATTGTCAATACCAGGTAATGAATGTTTTTTAAAATGTTTTTTTTATTTAAAAATATATTAAAATAATATATTTTTTATTTTTTAAAATTTGTTTTTGATATCAGCATGCTAAAACAATCTAAAAATATAATAAAAATTAATCTAAAATAAAAATTTGTAATTTTTTTTAAAACATTTTAGAAATATAAAAACAAACATTTCCCGAGTGAAGCCATCCGTGCACAAGGTTTCAATCCGTGATTTCTTATCTTATATTTTGCTAAACAGTAAAACCAACCATCCTCGAATAAATAAAGAAAAAAAAAACAAAGTAAAAATCTTTATTCTGGAAGAATGTTGTTTGATGCATCAAAAGGTCGAATTATTCATGGTACATGGGAATTATACCCCACATATATGGTAGAAATTATAGCATACATGGGCACCATAAAATAATGACAAATGGCATGATAAACACCTTTGAATGCCAATAATTTGTTGCCAATAAAACCATTAATAATGGAGAGAATTATCAATCCCATCAATGGAGAGATATTGCCGACATATAGGAGGGTATTGATGATAACAAAATGTTGTCTACTCTCAGAAAATAAAATGAATTATGTAGAGAGAACACAAGGAAGATAGGAATTGGAGCAAGAAGCTAAGAACAACTAGCATTTTGGCAGGGTAACACCAAAAAGTGGGTGCAATCTGCACGGATGCTCGCTGTCATCAAGCAGAAATCTTCAACAATAATGAACATCTTTATGTAGTGAGAACTAAGTAGGAGGGGGCATTGCCCCCTCTCCTTCACGTAGGCCTGTGTTCTTGAGAAGAAAAAGAAGAGGCAGAAGATTCAAATCTAAAACTTGAACAGGATGCATCTTGTTCTTACTGTCTGTCAACGTTTAGAAAGAGTGAAGAGAGGGAGGGATGAGGTGAGGTCATCGATCCATTCTATAGCGTGGGGACATGCATACAAGGGAGGCGAATGTCACAATCTAACCACATTCCAAACTATATGATTGATTTATAATTAACAAAAATGATGTGCATTAAATTAAAAAAGCTCTAATAGCACAGCACGATGGCCTTTTCTTTTTTGGTCTGCCACCATTAATTTTGGTACCCTCTCTTCTTCTCCAACCTCTTAACATTATTCTCCCTCTCCATGTGTGTATTATTTGTGTACATTCACACGTGCATGCATCTTGCACGTGAGTTTTTATCTCTTGAATGTACCAAGATCTTATTGTTGTTTATCCCACTTTTTAAAATGTTTTTTTGTTTGAAAAATCATTAAATTTATGATTTTTTAAAGTGTTTTTGGAATATTGATATCAAAATTTTTAAAAACAATTATGAAAAAATATGTTATTTTAATGTATTTTCAATCGAAAAATACTTTTAAAAAATATACCAAAAACATAATAATACAACTAAGATACACATAAAAAAATAAAATCAAATTCAGCAATTAAATATATACCTTTTGGGGTTGAAATAATTAATTAATTAATTAATTACAAGTACTTACATTAATGTATGGCAAAGTACAAGAAAGTTGGTCATTCATGTTGGTCAACATGGTCAAATTAATTTGAATACTCGTACGGTATAACAATTAGCAAACACCATGAAAAAATAGTATTACCTGCACAAAAAAAATAATTTTTAATTAAAATACTTATCAAAACCAACTAAAAAATATATATAATTGCATTTTATTTGCATAAGAAATAAAAATTTATTTTTTCTTCTTAAATTAAGAGAAAAAAAATTAATTTCAAAGTTTGTTTTGCTTATCTCAATAATGATAATTGTTATAAAATTAAAGATGTTTCTCAAAATAATTTATGTATCCATCTATTTTTATATATTTGAAATATTTTTTCAATTTAAAGAAATTTTCAATCCCATGCATTCAATATATATATCCATATTTGCTACATACACAAGATTTCCCCTATACTATTCAAGAAAAATTAATTTCATACCATTACAAATGAAAGATTAATTTCAAAATCTTAAGAAAACTTGAAAAACCTTGAAAATTGAAAATTTGAAAGAAATATGAAAAACTTGGAAAGATAGAACATTGGAACGTTCCAAAAGAAATTGAAATAACCCATTGATAGTATTTGAAAACTAATGAGATTTTTAAAAATCCACGTCTTGCAGAAATAATTTTGTTGCACATATAAAAATATTTCTATTCAAATGGCTTTATGGATATTGTTTTTTAATCAGATGTTTCGGAGTTAGTTTATTTTTTCAATATTTTTCATTTTTTATTATTTTTGAGGGTTTTTTTCGGTTAATGTTTATATAATCTTGGGTTTCTTGTTTTTCTGATTTTTTTTTTAAATTCGACTTATTAGGTTTTGAAAAATTAATTTCTTTTGATGGCTGTAGAGGTATTTTTGTCAAGGAATGGCAAAAGAATATAGAGGAGAGAATAAAAATTTATAAGAATAAACGAGAGTGATTTTGTTTTTTATAATGTTTTTTTATATATATATATATATATTTTTTATTATATATATATTGTGTGTGTGTGTTATATATATATATATATATATATATATATATATATATATATATATATAAGAAGATACGCTCATTATTATATACAGGTAAATGGATAATTAGCAAAATAGTAATGTGATTTGTTATGAAAACAAGTTGAAAGCATAAATAATATGTTGACAATAATCTAGGGATTGAATTGAAAACTTACATAAAAAAGTCAACAAGTTTACTCATTAAAATTAAAATTAAATTAAAGTTTTTTTAAAAATCTTGATTCCTATAAAAGAAACATTGTGGCCTCTCTCACATTCTACCTGGATGACAACAATAGTTTTTTTATTTTTGTTCTTTTGACATGTAAGAAAATTAATGAGGAGAGAAAAATAAGAAGAAGAAAAAAAAAAGAAAAAGGCTATCAGCAAGTTTACTTATTAAAATTAAAAAAGAGCAATCCGAAATCAAAAAAAACCATTATCAGAGCTTATAAGAGGTTATATATGCCACCCAAATATGATGATTTTCCTCACCTGCTAGCCCGTGAGTTGCATATACTAAATATTTTTTAATATTAATTTGATCCCTCATTAGATTTTTTTATTTGATTCCTAATTCTTTTATAACTCAATTTTTTTATTTGGAACCTCATTCTTTTAAAGCTCTTTAGTTTGGTCCCAAATTTCATCTAACTCGAGTTCAATGAAGACCCAACCTGGTAGAAAAAAATGGAAGAGAAATGAAAGAGACAAATAGCCAAATCAAGATTAAACATCCTATCAAACTTTCGATATGTATTCTTGATTTTTCATCAACTCAAAATTTAACATCACCAATATGAATTTTTTTTTTACACTTGAAGGGACTTTTTTACTTTAAACATTTCTTCTTTCACTTCTCTCCCACCCCATGTGTTAACTCCAAAATTTTAATAAGAAATATCAAGTTTTTTTTTTTTTTTTTTAATGAAGATAGTAATTTGATTGTTATTTACAAGTGTTGTTGCGGATTGGAAGGAGCGAAGGGATCAGACCAAACCCTTTTCGGAACTAGCAAACAAAAACTAAACTATTATTAATTTGTGCACTTCCATCTATACAATAGACATTAATGTTATAGTATATTAAATGATTTTCCCTGTCTTTGTCCGCTCGCACGCTCACTTGTCTTCTTCCTCCAACAAGTTCTTATCATGTTGAATTATGACATTCATAAATACTGTATTAATTATAAGCCATGCCAATCCATCTTCCATGGCTGATATTGGGTGCCCAAGGTATAGTGAAAGAGGGCGAGAAAGATTACTTGTAGAAAGACTGCATAGCGAGTGATATTTTTTATTTTTTTTATATAATATTTTATTTTCAGATTCGGTCGACTGATCTTTTTTTATTTCTGGCTAGGTTTTTCCTACAGGGAGATCGATTTCCCTCTCATCACTTATTATTATTTGGTTCCGTGCATTCTCATCTGTCTTCTTTCTTTGGAAAATATTTCTTCGAAATTATGGGACTTTCCTGGTGCGGATATTGTTGGTTCATGAACCATCACAATCGATGATTCTTGGCCTACAATTTCTTGGTGCCTTTCAATCTTTAAGATAATGGTTCATATTTTTGAAAATTCGCCAAAGATATTGAATTGAAACGTGGATAACAGGAGGAAAACTTTTTAACATAGAAAATGATCTACATATTGAAGAGTTGAAAAAACCAGGGGGGAAAATAGTTAGGCAGAAGACTTCGTATGCAAAGGAAGTGATTTTTTTATTCCTCTTGTTTAATGTCATTTTTTTTTAAATTTTCATCCATAATATTTGTTTTATTTTGAATTTTTCTTTATAAATTATATCGGTTTATTTTCTATGACGTTAATATAGTCTTGAATAAATATCCCAACATTTGGTTTATTCTTGGTTTCTGCTTGATTTTACAAATATCTATTTTTTTAATTATATAATTAAGTAAAAAATAATTTTAAGAAAATACATTTCTTAAACACACTAGAGTTTATAACCCGGATCGTGGATTTGATGGGTTAAGTTTGGATTGATCCAACATATCATCGTTTTAATATTAAAAAAAAAATCTTATCTTGATTTTTTTAAAGCCAAAACTATAATTTTTATTGGTCGTTCGAGTTGTTTTAGACCAGTCAAATCAACGAGGTCATATTAGAGTAATTTGCACGGTATTTAAAAAATTGATGTGTTTTGAATTGCCTTTAGTGTGAAATGTGATAAGCTTTTCAGCATGTCCTTGAAAGATCTTTTATTTGACAAAATTAAAAGGCAAGCATATTTGTCCTTCTATTTCCTCTGCTCTTTAACCTTTTCTTTTCCAGCAGGGAACTCAGATGAAAATAGAGAGATTTTGAAGAAGAAAAAAATTGAAATAACTTTGTCCTGATAAAGACTATACTGTACGTAGAATTATAGAGACCTTAAGAACCAAGAGATGTTTAGTTGTATTTTAGAAATTTTACGAAATTAAGAGATGAATATATTCAATCATTTGAACTAGTAAATTAATACTATCAATTTTATTAGTAGAGGAACAACTTTTAGCAGCCTGCCGACAAAAGACAAAAATAAATAAATAAATAAATAAAATATCCTTTCCTTCTGGTCGTTAAAGTCTTGAATTAAATCAGAAAACTTAGCAGTTGATGCCAAGATTCCACATCTTTTAATTAAATCTTCTATTCAACCTTTTATTAAAATATTTAGTGAAACAGGGAAAAAGAAATCAAAAGTACAGCAATATAATTGATTCATGTCTTACTTAGAGTACTATAGGTTGATGTTGCAATCTCACGAATTAGTAGCGAGAGCAATCTTAGCTTCTTACCTTGCGAACCCCTAAAATGTAACAATCGCATGAATTATTGGTCAATGCTAAAACAGTCCCAAAATAATCAATTATTTGCCCCTTTAAACGTCTATTTTCGAATGCCAGAAATCGAGTCTGTTTGGTAGTGTAGTTGTGGTTGTTTTTCAAATAATTTTTTGTGTCAAAATATATGCGAATGATGTTTTTTTATTTTTTAAAAATTATTTTTGACATCAGCACATCAAAATGATTTGAAAACACTAAAAACATATTAATTTGAAGTTAATAAAAAAATAAAAAATTTTTAAATTTTGTCAAAAGCGCTTTTGAAACGCAGAAATAAACAGGCCCGATCACCATTTTCACCTATCAAAACAACATATATTTATTAAGACTGTAATAATTCTATAGAAATAAAAAATAAATAAATTATATAGATTGTTTTTCTTAATCTAATAATGAAGGATGATATTGAAGAAAAAAATCAATAAAAAAAATTAAAGAAAAAAAAAACATATTCGGTCAGTTGGTAAACTCGTCAAACCTATGAATTAGGTGGCTAGCATGCCAAACCTATGAATAGGGTTATGGACTCCACTAAGATTATAATTTATTTTTAAAAACTATTTTTTATTTAACTATATGATAATAAAAATAAACGGTCGCAAAAACAAATACTAACCCAATATCGAGATTTTTTTTGAAACTGCGATAACCTCATAAAAAGCGAAATGAAACCAAATATGAAACCGAATTATTAATTAACTCAATATCTAAGGATGAAATTAAAAAAAATTAAAAAAAAGTTAAACTCGTCAAACTCATAAATCAGGTCAACCAACAAGACTCACGAACCAGGTTCATGGACTTTATAAAGTTTAATAATATTTTTTTTCTAAAAATGATTTTTTTTAACTATATGAGAAAAAAATAGACGATAATAAAGTTAAGTTCAATTAAAACAAATGCTCCACCAAACCAGTAAACCGGAGCAATTTGGGTTATTTTGGTAAACCTGCAAACCACATCAACTCTGTAGAAAAGAAAATAAAAAGAAAAAAATTATGAAATCTAATTATAAACTACCACAAATATTGAAAGATGAAACAAACAAATAAAAAATGAAAAAAAAATCATAACAAAAGTTCAATAACAAAAAAAAAACAAAAGGAAATATAAATATAAACTAGAGCAACCTGAGTTCTCTTAGAAAACCCATAAATCATGTTAACCTTATAGAAAGAAAAATAAAAAGAAATAAATTATGAAACTTAATCCTCAACTACTCTATTATTGAAAAATAAAATATACAAAAGCAAGTTTTTTGAAAAAAAATCATAACAAAAATTCAAAAAAAAATACAAAAAAAAACTTTGTGGAATACTAGTAATTCATGGTGTAATGGGTGTGGATGAACATTGATTTTCTCATCCCCTCTAGTTTTTGTTAATAAATAAAACTGAGAGTAATTTGTAATCCCTTATGTTTTGTTTGACTATGAGTAAGATGTTTTTTAAAGTATGAAAAAAAATTGATGATTTTTTAGATGATTTTTAATGATTTTGAGATAAGAACGTCAGAATTATTTAATATTTTTTCAAATAAAAAATATTTTAATGATATCACGGAATATGTAATTAAGTCGTTATGTTTTTATTAGAAAATTTATATTAAGATTACAAATAGAACGTCTCACAATGTTAGTATATAACCCCAGGCCGTCGGTTGCAACTCACCCTCCTACAGCGCCGTGAGGTTCCTCAAAAAAAAAATAATTGATCTTGCAACTCCAAGCACAGTTTTTTGGAAGCATATATCTAGTTTGTTTATAAATAAAATATTAGTTCACTAGTTAAATCCATGAACTTGAAATCCTTTATGATATAAAACTTGATCTGAAAATAAACCCAAGTTAAAGGTTAAGAGGATCAATCAAATAATGTTTTTTTTTTTTTATAAAAAAGATTAAAATAAATTTTTTGATAAAAAAATTCAAAATAAAATAAAGCAAATAGATTAATAACTAGATTTTAACCGAGTCATGAGTGTTTTTAACCTAATGGACCAAGTGTTTTTTATAATTATTTTCTTTTCAACATGAATGAATCTAAGTTTTGGACCAATTAGATCTTGATGACCCACCAGACCATCTACCTTTTATAACAATGATGAAAATTACAACAGGTATGAATGGTTGTGAGTAGTTGGAATTGAGATTGATTTGTTTTTGGTTAAAATTTTAAAAAAATTGCTTTAGATTAATAATTTTTTAGTATTTGTAAATCGTTTTGATATGTTAATATAAAAAATAAATTAAAAAAATAAAAAATTATTTTAATATATATTTTTTTAAAAAAAACACACTTTAAAAAAACAAACAAGTTATATCACACTATCAAACACCTCATTTAATTAAAAGAATTAAAACAAAAACATCATAAATAAAAGATATGCACTAGTTGGAAGTCCCTTGAGACTCAAAATCCCAAATGCCAAGAACAAAAGGTAGAACAAAATGAGCAGTGGTAGCATAAAGCCCATCAATCAATGAATTCATCTCTGCAAAAATTGCACTAAGAATCTGCAGGAAAGATTAAAGAATGTCAGTTCATTTGTTTTCTAGTTCTTAACGTCTTCTTATCCCCGATTACTTTAAAGAGGGAAAGAGAAAAGAAACTGAGAGGTGGGGTTACCGCACATGATGATTGAGTGCACGTGTGGCTAGCTATGTCCACGTGCACCTGTTTTATTCAATGAATTGATTGATTTTTGTCTCCTTGCCCTCTATCTTTCTGATATTTCTTACCCTTTTATCTTGTCTCCTTGCTAACTGTCATCTCCATGCATGGTCCCTCCCTCCCTCCCTCCCTCCCTCTTTTCTGCAATTTTACTTCCCAGAAATTAACCCCCGGTAATTCCCTTTTGGAAAACCCAACAGAAACCTCCGCCCCCCCCCCCCCCACCTACACACACACACACACAGACACTGTTAACTAAAAAAATTTAGTAAAATATCACAGTTTCAAAAAAATTCAGTAAAGGAACACAGTTTATATTTTTTCATGATTTCAAATAGTTTATTCATTAAAATGTTATCATTTTGAAACATACTAACTCAAGAAGTTGTAATTCAGAATGGTGATATTTTATAAAATAAAATCTAGTCTCTTTTTATTTCTTCAATATAAACAACCCACCTCTCTCTCTCTCTCTCTCTCTCTCTCTCTCTCTTTCAGAAGTGGATTGCAAGTGTAATTGATGACTGATTTGCTACAAATGAATAATCAAAGTATGTTTGAGAATTCATTTGTCGATTAATGTAGGCAAGACTCTTTCGACCTTATTGATAATGAAGAAGATGATATGTTGGGGTTGAATGAGACATAAAATAATGGTGATGATATCAATGGTATAATAAGACCTTCTATTCCCGGTGATGATAATGAATCTGAATTTTTTGTTTTCAAAGATTGCGTACTTTGTTTTAGACATTCGACCGATGATACTGATTTGGTGGCTGAACAAACTTTTAGCACTAAAAATGATTTAATTAATGTAGTTAATCTTCAACTTTATGCTTTCTATTTTTTTTCCAATTTTTTCTTTTATTTTAAATCTTATCCCTTAATCTTTTGGGTTAGATTGGTCCCCTACCCTCTCTTCAATTATCATAATGCTCACCAATTTTTTTTAGATTTTCTTCTTTCATTTTTTGTGGTTTGGAAAAATCATTATGCAAAATTATGAAATAGCCAAAATTGATCAAATTCTGTCGAAACTGCATTTTTGAGAAAGTTTTTATATTTATTAAAATATGTTTAAAAAACTTATCAAAACAGCCGGTCAAAATCGAGTTATAATAGTTTTACATAAATGAATGATTTTTTAATAAGCCCAGGCTCCACGTCTGGCGCTCCTTGTTTGATGTCCGTCTCTTCACATTACACCTTGCACTTGTCTTTCCAAACTATTTTAGCTTGGATCTTACTCCACCTACACTATTAGGTGCATAAAAGTCTCTTATGGCCCACCATATCTCCATCTCTTAATTGAATAAGTTTAGTGAAAGACAAGTATATGGTTGTAATGTTTTGGGTAGGCTGAGTGAAATGCAACTCACGATTCAAGATTAATTTATAAGAGTGAAATGATTTTCTAACCCCTCCACTCCAACAAAAGGACAGATTTAAGAGTTATAAATACTCCTTAAACCACCTATGTAAAGGGTTTACAATTTTCATTCTTTATTGCATATATATTTTCAGAATATCTCACTCTAAAATATCATTGCATTCTCTCTCTCTCTCTCTCTCTCTCACTATAAATATACTTACTTAAGTATTTAATAGTTCCCTAACCTACCACAGGGACCTTTTACAAGTACTTGGCTTTTCACATTAAACTACACTCATTTTGGCCATCCTAGCCAGAGAGAATGCTTTCCAATGAGATCTAAGACTGATATGCCTCTTCAGTAGGGCTCTCGAGCCTTACCTTATATACATGGATGGCCACATGCCTCCCTCCTCTCCAATATAGTCTAAGACTAGCACGACTCTCTAATAAGGCTCTTGGGTCTTATGCTATCTACAAGGATGGTTGTGGCCTCCCGCTTTCCAGTGCAGTTTTGGACTAACACAACTCTCTAATGGGGTTGCTAGGCCTCATAAATCTCAATGGATTGATCTTGAATCTCCCGCCTTTTCAATGGAATCTTGGACTGACATGACACTCTATTGGGGCTCTTAAGCCTCACAAATTCTCAAGAGATTAGTCTTAGACTAACACGACTCTTAAGTAAGACTTTAGGGCCTCACACAATCTTCAAGGATAATCTTAGATCTCCCACTCTCAAGTACAATCACTCTTCGGGGTAGCTTTTATACCTCATGACATCATGAGCGAGGCAATTCTCTAAAAGCAATAACTCTTAAGTGAGGGTCTCTCACGCCTCCATGACAATGCTAGGGATGCTATTAACCACTCTTAATGGGGAGCTCTCACACCTCATTCCGTCAACATAAAAACTACACATCTCCCACACTTAATTGACCACTCTTCGGTGGTAGGCTTCTAAGGCCCAAGTTATTATCATGGAGGCCACAAGCCTCCTATTTGTTAGTAGTGAGCTCTTAAGCCATACATTTACCAAAAAGGCCACTGACCTTCCACTATAGTGTGATGTCTTATTGGTACGGGGTTTTCAAACCTCACACTACTATAAGGAATGATCCTTTAGGGGTTACCCTCAGCCTCTTCAAATTTTTCTAAGTATAAGCTCACCCTTTATGGGTTTCCCTCGGTCTCTTATAAAAATTATCTAAATATAGATTCCCTCTCCATGTGTTTGCTTCCCTCATCCTCTTAGAATTCTTTTCTAAGCATGACTTATCCTTCATGATTTCCCCTTAACCTCTTATAATTTTTTCTAAGCATGATTTCTCCTCCACGGGTTCCCCCAGCCATTTAGATTTTTTTTTAAGTATGAGTATAGAACCCTTAACCTTTTAGAGTTTTGTTTTCTAAGCATGGCTTTTTCTCTAAAGGTTCTCCTCAACCTTTTAGAAATATTTCTATGTATAGGCGTGAAACCCTCGACCTTCTAGAATTTTTTTCTAAGTATGACTTCTCCTCCACGAGATCCCCCTTTGCTTTTTAGAATTTTTGTAAGTATAAGTTTCTCCTCCATGAGTTCATCCTTTCCGCCTCTTAGTAAAAAGTTTCTAAGTATAAGCTCTTTCTTCATGGCTTCGTTAAATGGGTTATGCTCACCTTCCTAGAAAGTTTTCTAAGTATGAGTCCATGGTTCCCCTCTACATATTTAGAAAATCTTTCAAATATGGTGTGCACCCCTACATATAGGTTCTTCGATAAATTACCTTGAGGTTTCCACGTCTCTTCTCATACAAGAAAAAGAATCAACTTCTTATCCAATATGTTAGGCAATTAAGTCTTTTTGTATTTTTTATCGCAATGATTTAGGGGGTTATTAATGGACCCATTTTTATTAAAAATTATCATACTAGAGAGCTCTTTGGCTCTTTAGCTTTATGGATCCTTGGCTCTGTGGTTTTTTTTGCTATGGCTTGTTAGGTGTGGCTTTGTGGCCAGGGCCAACCCACGTAGGTCTAGCACTTTACCGGGCCCAAACATCATGGAACCAACACCTTATAAGGCCAAACTCTGAGAGGCATGTCACCTTACCAACCTAACACTCTGTGGGCTCCGCTCCCCGTTGAGCTAGACCTTTCTCAAGCTCGACGCCCTGCCTAACCCGTTCCTTTGCGAGCCCTACCAGATCCAGTTTAGGGAATTGTCTGGGATTGGACTTATGGTCTAAGCCTAATACCTAACCCTTGTGATTTTTTACTAAGCTCATGTGTGGTTGTGATGTCTTAGGTAGGTTAAGTGAAATAAAACTCACAATTTAAGATTAATTTATAAAGGCGAAATGATTATTCATCTTGTTCACTTCAACAAAAGAACAAGTCCGAAAACTATAAATATTTTTTAAACCGTCCGGGTAAGGGGTTCACAATATATATCCTCTAATGTATATATATATTTTCAGAGAATCTCTCTCTAAAATATTAATGCGCTCACTCTTACTATATATAAAAAAATTTACTTAAACATACAAGAGTTTCCTAACCTGCCACATGAGACTTTTTGCAAGTGTCTGGCTTTTCATATCAAGCTACATCTATTTTAGCCATCCTAGCCACAAGGAATGAAGTAGATTCCATGACCAAGTGATTAATTAACTATCTAAATCTTATACCTTAACTTAATCATCCATATTTTTAATTATTATTTGTATATTTTTCATAGTCTTAAATCCATATCATTTAAGATTTTGTGTTCGGTAATGCAGTATAAGAAGTTTTTTAATTAAAAATATACTAAAATAATGTTTTTTTATCAATATTTTAAAAAAAAACAATTTAAGTTGAACTGAATTATCAAAGACAGAAAGTCTAGAATGAAGGTTTGCTTCTCTGGTGTATCTGCATGTGCAGAGTCACGTACAGCAAATCCAATTTTTTCTTTTATTTTAAATCTTATCCCTTAATCTTTTGGGTTAGATTGGTCCCCTACCCTCTCTTCAATTATCATAATGCTCACCAATTTTTTTTAGATTTTCTTCTTTCATTTTTTTTGGTTTGGAAAAATTATTATGCAAAATTATGAAATAGCCAAAATTGATCAAATTCTGTCGAAACTGCATTTTTGAGAAAGTTTTTATATTTATTAAAATATGTTTAAAAAACTTATCAAAACAGCCGATCAAAATCGAGTTATAATAGTTTTACATAAATGAATGATTTTTTAATAAGCCCAGGCTCCACGTCCCGCGCGCCCTTGTTTGATGTCCGTCTCTTCACATTACACCTTGCACTTGTCTTTCCAAACTATTTTAGCTTGGATCTTACTCCACCTACACTATTAGGTGCATAAAAGTCTCTTATGGCCCACCATATCTCTATCTCTTAATTGAATAAGTTTAGTGAAAGACAAGTATATGGTTGTAATGTTTTGGGTAGGCTGAGTGAAATGCAACTCACGATTCAAGATTAATTTATAAGAGTGAAATGATTTTCTAACCTAACACTCTGTGGGCTCCGCTCCCCGTTGAGCTAGACCTTTCTCAAGCTCGACGCCCTGCCTAACCCGTTCCTTTGCGAGCCCTACCAGATCCAGTTTAGGGAATTGTCTGGGATTGGACTTATGGTCTAAACCTAATACCTAACCCTTGTGATTTTTTACTAAGCTCATGTGTGGTTGTGATGTCTTAGGTAGGTTAAGTGAAATAAAACTCACAATTTAAGATTAATTTATAAAGGCGAAATGATTATTCATCTTGTTCACTTCAACAAAAGAACAAGTCCGAAAACTATAAATATTTTTTAAACCGTCCGGGTAAGGGGTTCACAATATATATCCTCTAATGTATATATATATTTTTAGAGAATCTCTCTCTAAAATATTAATGCGCTCACTCTTACTATATATAAAAAAAATTTACTTAAACATACAAGAGTTTCCTAACCTACCACATGAGACTTTTTGCAAGTGTCTGGCTTTTCACATCAAGCTACATCTATTTTAGCCATCCTAGCCACAAGGAATGGAGTAGATTCCATGACCAAGTGATTAATTAACTATCTAAATCTTATACCTTAACTTAACCATCCATATTTTTTTTAATTATTATTTGTATATTTTTCATAGTCTTAAATCCATATCATTTAAGATTTTGTGTTCGGTAATGCAGTATAAGAAGTTTTTTAATTAAAAATATACTAAAATAATGTTTTTTTTTTATCAATATTTTAAAAAAAAAAACAATTTAAGTTGAACTGAATTATCAAAGACAGAAAGTCTAGAATGAAGGTTTGCTTCTCTGGTGTATCTGCATGTGCAGAGTCACGTACAGCAAATCCAAGGAGTCTGGTTCCTCACGTCTTAAAAAATAAATAAAAAATCATTCATTGACCATCTTGCCAAGTGCTTTCGAATAAATTAATCATAGTTGCTAGTTTTTGAAAATGATCTGATTAAGGGGGGGAAAAAGAAGAAGTCTAATCACCCCATCTTAATCAACAGTGGTGGGTAAGAGTTACTGCTTCTGCTTGATGAAGGCAGCATCAGTACTGGGGGCAGAGTCGAGTTCACGTGGTGCTTGACTGATTGCTGGCCCATCTTCATATATGTTCCCTGTGCAGCTTAGACTTCAGAGCTCTATATATATATACCTTGCTCGTTTGTATAAAGGGCATCAGCATCGGCATCAGCTAATTTATTGGAAGCTGTTTACAGATTTTCTAGCAATATTTAACTCTTTGTCGAACTTGCATCCCTGTATCCAGTCAATGACAAGTTGGGCAATGGTTCTTTTCTTGTTGAAATTATGTATGTGTATGTCTTGATCAAACAACAAGTTAAAGCTGCTTGTCCCTCAGCTTGTACTTTCCAGTCTTAGATTGTTTGAAATGATTTTTGTTCATGCGTTCACGCATGTTTTGTTTTTTGTTTTAATCTACACAAGATAAAAGAAAATATCAAGAGCCACAGGCAATTGTATATAGTTACGATGGAAATTTTAAGAATCCGAGATGAAGTGCTTCCAAATTACTGGGTTTCACGTTCAAATTCTTAATTTCATTCGGTTCAAGCATAGATAGGTCAGCTTGAGTTGCAACCAACATAAAAACACTGATATTCTGCATGCAGCATTTACCATTTCTAAATTTGATTATCAATCTCATCCCTATCCATTCAAAAAATCACCGAAGATACTACAAGTATGAACGAATTTTTGGGATGGACTGGCCCTCCAAATCTTGAAAATCTTATAAAACCCTCTCGCGCTTGTAAAAATTCTAAAGCACATCTATGAAATGACCCTTTTAAAATGAAAATTATACGTTTCGATCCATCTAATGTACGGATTCATCCCTGTTCTCAAGCAACTGTCCACCCCCATTAAACCAATTTCTAACTCGGCACCGAAATACATAATAGTCGATCAAAATTAACTTGGATCCACAAAAGGCAAGGGATATTTTTGTGCTCCATCATCTAATTGATAATTGAGTCCCAGAACAAAATTATTTTCCAATCAGGTCCCCTCAATCATTATGCAAGCACCCCTTCACATTAAGAACTTATGGCATAAAAAAGACCTAATCTCATGACATAACCAACCAAGAGTTCAAGATGGAGTTGGATGGGCGAGGTCAAATAGATGTATGACAATGGGTGTTGCCTTTGCCTGGTGACCCAATTGGGAATTTGATTCTACTTTGAGGGCATATCTATCATTTGCCCAAAAGATTATGTTCAACATTTATTCTTCTTAGTGTATCATCCTATTGTTCATGTGTACTTGAATGGACAAGACTTTTCATACATGTTCTGTGGCCTTTGGGCTATTTCAATTATTTGTGTAGTAGATATTGTTGAGATTGTTTTCTTTATTTTCCAAATTGATTGTGATACTCTCTAGCCATATAATAACAAATTTGACAAAAAGGAACAAGAAAAACCAGAAAAGAACTAAACCATTGCTCATGCTTGAATTTGTCCAAGTTAGGGAGATATAGCTAGCAAAGGAGCCTGTCAATATTGACGAAAGGTGCCAATGTTAGATCCTTTGGAAAATTGACCTTTCCTTTCCTGTAATTATCACCCACACGCGGAGTCATACATTTAGGCAAGTCTTGAACACATCAAGTTTAGCTGGTACTGCATAAAACATGTAGTATCGTCAATTAACCTGACGTATAGGAAAAGTAAACATTGCAATCAAATCCAACATGACGATCTCTTCCAATATGAGGTTACCATCGTGCAAATTTATGGAATCTTGTGTAATTGATTGAGCCCACAACTGTTAATGATTAGGTGTAAATAATTAATCCAACGATCTCATTTCTGAAAGAAATGAACTTCAGTAATCTACACTAACTTTAGCTCATGTCTTCAACACTGTGCATTAGACAATTGCAACGCGGTGAGCCTCTAATGCACCGGCTATCTTGGCAGCATATGCTGGCAATTGCACACCTTGCTGTCAATGATCAGATTACATCCGCCATGAATATCCAGCGTTGTGTCTAGCATTAGTTTATCTGGATATTTATATGATGATTATGCCATCTTTTGGGAGCTTCAGTGTCCCAGGAAGTGCATTAACCAAGATAGACATTATCTAATGAGAAATAGAAAGGAGAAGATTGACATAATTTTCTCTCAAGTTAAGAGATTATGATCAACTTGAACACAAGACTTTGGCCCAAATGTGTGCTTCCAACCAACATTTTGCAGAAGATTCTCGCCTTTTAGTTGGTTCCACTTTCACAACCTCAAAGCCACCCCCATGTGTTAAGGTCCCCATTACATTTTGTTTTGATGCTTAAGTGCTTGTCTTTGCTGTTGTTTCTTTCATTCTTGTTTGCAAAATTTAATAAAAAACATTTATCCCCTCACTCTTCTCCCACTTAGCCCACATTAGGTGACCTAATGTCATGGAAAGGGGTGTACCAAAGCCCATGTGATCTGGTGCCATATTGGCCACCTTGAAGATCAAATTCTAGCTCCTGTGGGGCATCGATGGGGATGCCCTACAACAAGAAACAACAATGGAAATTTTGGGAATGTGCCCCTATTGCACGTTACCCCCTCGTGGGCATATCGTAATCGTCCTTGGTACGATTTGGGCATCAATTGACAAGTACCAGACAGTTAGTGAGCCCCAAACTCCATGAATTCTTTTGGTTACAGAAGAGAAAAAAGAAATTATACCCTTTGTTCACTTTGAGTTTCTTATGGATGCTTTCTCGAGTCCAAAAATTGGCTCACACGAATATGGATGCAATTTCCTACACCATTGTTACATTTGGTTCTGCTTTTGCCATTTTGGGGGTGAAGTAGGAAGGAGAGGCGATCCAATTTGTTGGTTCCATATACCTTTCAACAATAGCCCTGCCTGCACATCTCTGTCCAATTCTGAAACTAGAGAGCTGCGATGATTTACAAAATCAAGAAAAGTATACTGCATGACCATTTTTTGCACGCTGCGCCTTTTTACCCTCTAGTAGCTTAGATACTCCCTGGTTAGCCTGGAATTCAAAAATAAAAAAAGAGTTATCCGGCCTACATTGTCAGCTTTGTCATTGTCTTGTGGCTAAAACCTTGGATACTCTCCACAGGCTTTTCTCTTGTTAACATGGTTACTTTGGAGTCTTGGACGAAACATCAGAGAACTTTGCTGTATTTTCCTGTCTTAAGAACTTGAAAAGCACCCTAGTTCGAGTAAAACAACCTTATTTGTTGGCGACAAGTTAGAATACAAGCTAGCTATCAATTTTCCCATCTAGTCTGTAGTTTACCCATGGTTTCAATCAAATGCTAGTAATTTAAGACATCCAGTTGCCTACAGACATTCTTAATATGGTCAATGTTGGACTATATAGAGCATGCTGGTCAACCTGGACGAAAAAAAAATACGTCTGTGAAAAGAAGATAATTATAATTAAACTAGGCCAATAACATGAATCCCATTATTCGATCCATCACACCAATCAAGCAACATCGAAGCATGTTCCTATTAATGTAGTCCTATTATTGAGTTTTCATGCAGATCTGATAAGATAGAATATTATGCGCTTAATAACAGTAGTAATTAAATATTAATATCATCATGTCTTAAGATTACTACTAGCATGTGTTGGATACATCCTAGCCTACCTACTCAAATGCTTCAGAACAACATAATTAGGGCTAATATATAAGCTACAAAAAAAAATGATTATTAGTTCCTGAATTTGATTAATTAATCAAGCCTTGGATTCTATGTTTGACTGATTGCAGATTAATTTCCCTGAAATCCGTGAAGACGGTGATATAATTAACTAGTAGATTTGTCATAATTTTTGGGGGATTGTGTTGCTAATTGAGTTTATTGTAGTCAAATTGGCATGATCAAGGCATCACTTGAATTTCTTTACTTTTTAGACTATGATCCTAAGAATGCCATATCATTTTGAGTACTTGAAGCCCTCACAGTCAAATTTAGATCAATCAAACAAATCTCTCCTTAGCATCCTAGCTAGTGTAGACCATTCTTTAGTAGCAAAATTGTGGAAAATCTGTCCCAGTGACAATGATATCCACTTGCATTAATTACTCGATCATATTCAGCTTAGTTAAACTACTTGGAAAAATATGTTGATGAAAAAGGCACTGAGAAATTTTAAAAAATATATACTTATATTTGGATAGTACTATATATCTAGATCATAACAGCTCAATTATTGAAATTATGGACAAATCCACTCTGTAGCCCTACTAGTTTGGCCCAATGTGTTGGATATATAACCAGGCAGTTGGTTGCCCTTTGCTAGCGACTACTGGCTGCTAGGATAGTCCATGCATTGTTGAGGGATTTCTTTCCATTTTCTTGCTGACCCACTTTCATAATTCAAGGACTCTTCTTTTGTAGCCCAGTAATATGCTTCAAGAGAAACTTGAACATTTTTCAATGACATCAATTAGTAGTTGACAATGGTTGCTTTTGTTTTCTTGCTAGTAATTTTATGTCTTGTTGCTGGCATTATGCATCCCACATGCTCATTCCTCCATTAAAATGGTGCTTAAATTAAATTAAATTAAAATAAAATATCAAAGATAATTTCAACAGCATGAAGCCTAGATATTTTACTTTTTGATTGATTTCCATCGGGCAGCAGAGATTTAAAAAAAGCACTTTAATTGTGTTTTTCTTGCTCACCCAACAATATGAGAATCCTTGCTGGGTCTGTGAATTGAGACCCATATGCTATGAAGCATATTATTATGGATTCTGTGCGAGTCTGGCTCAGATTACTTGAGTTTGAGGCCGTAAATTTCTTGGAGTAAGTTTCCTTGATCACCACTGCAGCTACAGAATGTTTACCGTTTTCTCAAGTACAATTGGATTAATTTTATTACAAAATAAAAATCTCCCAAATCCCTAAGCTATTGTATTGTGGATGACTGTCGATGCTACTAGGGAGTGCAGGCTCCTGAAGTCGATCCAGGCTGCAAGTAGAAGAAAATGCATGATATGGTTAGAGAATTTTCCTGAGTTGGGATCGCATTATTATGGAAAACTTGACATGGGTATGATTTTGATGAACTAATTTGACCATTCTCTATTGTCCACACGAGTCAAAACAACACGAATGAGTTCGTGCAATCACAAGACTATAAAATTAACATAAGAATATGGTCTTGAATAGTAATGGCAAGCATTAAAATAATTTGATATGGCAATTAATATACTTAAATCCCCATTATAACTTACCACACATGCATGGATATCATCACACCCACACAATAGCTTCCCATTTAGCAGGTCCACGGCTTGAAATGATCCTCCTCCTTCACTCCTCTGCAGCCCCCCACGCATAAAAAGAAACAAATTATTATGACCTCTTCTGTTCTATTATCAATGTCAACTAAACTTGAAAATATTAGATAATTTGCGAGTGATAAGCATACCTTGTAATAATCCACAGCAACAAAATTTGCCCATCTGCTGGCAGCAGCCCCATCACAAGTATGAAGGATGTTTATGAGATTCCCCGAGTTATCTTCACAAGAGAGTTCCTTCATGGGGATAGATCTAAAGTAATTTACCAACACTAAAGATCTACTCTTGTCATCAAGAGGAGGTGACTCTCCTCTGTTAGCACAGCTTCCTGCTTTCATGCCATCATCCCCATCTGCCACAAAAAAAAAAAAAAAAAGTTTAAACCAAAATTATATGCATATGGTATAACGAATTCTACTGATGTATGAAAGTTCAAAAAAAAAATGAAAGAATTTTTAACGTTATTTCTTACATTGATTTTCAGCCATGTAATTCCACTGGTAAGCAATGCCTTCACTTGCTTCCTTGGATTGAATTGAAGTGAAAACAAGTAGCCTTTGGTTGTTCTGGACCATTTCACTAACTAATGGCCAATCTTGACCATTCTTGGGCATTTTTGCCACAGGAAACCAATATTTCATTAACCCAGCATCAGTGAAGACCTTGGTCAGTCCATTTGGGGCTTGAACATAATCTTCTAAGATTAATGTAACAATTTCTGTTGGATTTGCTGCTAAGAAAGCTTCAATTTCCTTTAGGGTGTCAATTGCTGGACCCTATTGGGGCAAACATTTACATTTTCACACATTAGAGAGAATAAATGAAACAAAAAAAAATCATATTATGCAGTAGGGAATCAATGTACATACAAATGCGGTATAATCATAACATTGTCCTTTAAATGAATGGCATAACCATACATCTCCTTGAAAATCATAGGTATCAAGCATCAAGGCTCGAGCTCCATTCTGTGGTCAAATAATTAATGGCACTTGTTAGCTTGCAAAGATAAGAAAAGAAAAGGGGGTTCTAATATTGTAAATAGGAAAAAACACTTACATTTAACTGCTCTGTGATGCTGTCTTCTTGATTGGTAAATGTGATTCGAGGGACTCCGGTGTGAGAAGGGAATCCATCAATAGCATATGCATTGTGGGTCGTCAAAAATGCATATTTGTTGAAAGGTAAAGAATTGTTCTAATAATAAGAGGAAAAATGAAAGCTATTTAATTTATGTACTATAAGATAATTTAGAGCTGCGTTTGAAACAACATTTCACTAAATTTTAATTTTTTATGTTTTTAAATTGTTTTGATGAACTAATATTAAAAATAATTTTTTTAAAATAAAAAAAATATTATTTTAATATATTTTAAAAATTAAAAACTTCCAAAAACAACCACCACTGTACTTTTAAAAACTACCTAATTGTTAATTTGGAAACCGAATTATAGCCTTATCATGTAATACTCCTTCAGTCTCAATTCATAATCCAGTAGGACCGGTGTTTAAAGATATTGAATTTTTGTTTAAACTAATTTAGTAACAATGATTCAAGTTGGAAATGTTACAAACAATCGATTCCATTTTTGATGCTTTCCACTCATAATTCTCAGCTTCTTTAAAATCCTGAATCTACCAAGTTCCCAAGTCACAACAAGAGTTCCCCATACCCTGCAACTCGGTATCAACAGTCAGTGAAATTCAGTCGGCACTCCTCCATCTTAAGGAGGGCCCTTTTTTTATTTTGGGAGATCTCAATCTATTATTAAATGGACCATGGCCATGGCAGGCCCTCCATTTCAATATCGAACGTACTCTAACCACCCTAATTCGTCCAATTTGCGTTGTGTGAATCCCTGTTTGCTGTGACTGATAACCTTCCTGGAAACTGCCCTAAAGCAAATCCTTCATTGATGGACAATATATATCAACATTAATATTCATTCCAATTTTCACTTGAGGAAGAAAATGTATGGCCTCTATCTTTTACTTTTTTTTTCCTTTTGATTTGTAACCCTTACCCTCCACATCTTCATGATATCATCGTGTAGGTTATAACATACCTCAACCAAAAGTATTCTTATGCACATCATGGAAAGACAAAATGTAAAACAAACCACTCAGATGAGCCAATCAAGGCGTCTGTGAACTAAACGTTGCCTAACAAGCTCATAAACATGGTGCGTCCTTACAAAAGAGAGAGAAGAAAATAACCCGCATAATTATTAAGCAAAAAAGGGAATTAGGGAAGTACCAGAAGCTTGAATTGGTTTGTAATGGTTGATCTTACACATCTAGAACCTGAAAATCCTACCAGGCAAGAGGAACAATAGAGCCCAGCTTCACAATCTTGGTTCGATGAGCATTCATCAAGTATCTAAATATTGATATTTACAAAGATGAATTAGGAAAAAAAAAACAAATTAGAGTTGACGTTTCATGATCACTTGCATGTAAAAGGGAACACACAAACCCTGCATTGTCCATTGGAGCAGGCTGTAGCAACATCAGCAAGGACCACTAAACCTGTGATGATCAAAAACAAGTTCTGAGAAAAACCCATGTTGCCAGGGAAACGAAAGGATGTATAACTATTACAGGAGAATAAAGGAATGTAAAGAGGCAGGACATATATCCGTGCAAGTAATATTTAGTACCCCATGTATTTCAAGTGTCATTGAAACCATGGATTTTGTGTGTTCGATTTTTCCATGGATGACAGATTAATGTGAACTTTTCCTGTTTGTTGGCTGAGAAAACAAAGGAAACTTCACAAAACTCTGCTGGGAACAAGACAGATGAGGAGTTGGTCTATTCAAGGAGAATGGTGTTGAAATATGGGAACAAGGTGCCTTCTACGGTAAATTGAAAGTCACCTTGTTTGCCTCTAAATAAAATATGTACCTATCTAATTAATTAACCACACATTTGACCAAGATATTGATTATAATTGTGATAGCAGACACACAAAATCAAAGACAGATCAATGGTGCAGTTAATGGCCAATTTTGATGTTTTCCAAATGTAAGGTCTGGGTTAGCAGATACTGTACAAAAGTTGGGAAAGAAATCCTCAAAGCATTTCCCTAGGCCTCGTTATTGTTATTGTTTTTGTGTTAAAAAAATATTTTAAAAAAATTAATTTTTTTTATTTTTTTTACTTTGAATTAATATTTTTTTATGTTTTTAGATTATTTTGATATATTATGTCAAAAATAAATTTTAAAAATAAAAAATATTATTTTGATATATTTTCTAGTGAAAAACACTTTGAAAAACAACCGTTATTACACTTCCAAACACCCCCAATTTTTTTTTTAGAAAGTTCATGAAGCTTCGCGCTTTGAATAATGAAGCTACTCCTTTTCTTCTTCTTACTCTTCTTCCTCTTTCCAATTAAGACCCTTTCTTCTTTTTTTTTTTCTTTCTTTTTTAAATTTCATTCTTAGATTATTTTTTTATAATTTTTCAAGTTATTTTTAAACCGATGAAGTTAGCTAAATAATATCAAGATAATTCACAAACAATTTAATTTTAAATCCATGTTAGGTAAGGATTTTTTTCCCTCAAATTCATTCTTAGAATTTTTTTTTTTACCATTCAACTGGGTTGCTTTTGGATTGATTAAATTGTCAGAGTCGTATCGAGACAACTTTCACATGATTTAATTTTAAATTTAGGGCAAACAAGAAGTTGTGTCTAAAGATTTTTTTATGTAAGTTTCTTCTTTTGTTTTTTCAATTTAATCATGTCAATCGGCAAAGTTGTTTCTAGACCTATCAAGTCGATTTAATCATGTTAAACCAAGTTTTATTTTAATTTTAAATTTAAATTAGATAAAAAAAATCAAGTTAAAAAATTTCAAGTTTATTTCTAGAAAAGATTTAATAATAATGTCTATGGGTGACAATGTTTTAGAGAAACGACTAATTTGCAGACCATCAATCAAGATCTTAAGATGCTGTCTAAGAAGAATGAATGAAATGGTGGAAATGAAATGAAAATTTTATTTTCACTTTGCAGAAGTTTAGGTAAAGAAAGTGAAGTGGGGAATTAAGGGAATGAAACATGAGAATAAAAATAAAAATTAAATACAGTTTCACTTCAACAAGGGAGATGTAAATAAAAAATAAAGACATTTAAAATTCATTATTTCTATTTATTATTTATTAAATACTTTTATCACCGTCGTTATCATCTTAAAAACAAGACATTAAAGATTTTAAATTTCATTTTGATTCCTTGTTATTATTTCAAACATGATATTTGAATTAAAAATATTATTTTGATTTCTCCATTTCTATTTTGAACCTTTCATTTCCTAATAACCACACAGAACCCAAGAACGTGAGAGGAAGAGTAATAGCCGTATATATGGTATTTAAATTCTTTTTATTTAAAAATATATCTAAATAATTTTTTTCTTGTTTTTATATTTTTTTTAATATCAACTGTCAAAATAATCTAAAAAAAAAAAATGCTTTTGATTACGGGGGCGTGGAATGTTGTCCATGTTTGAATGGTAAAATTTGAACCAGACAAAATAAATTAGTTTTCTTGGGCCAATCTCAAACATAAGGAATTGGGCCTAACTTTGTCCATTCCTTCACGGTCCAGAACTTGTACTAGGAAAAGCCCATTATTAATCCATTTAGTGTGTAGTTTGGACTTTGGACTAATGTAAAACGAATAAAAATAACATGGATTACTACATAGAAATTTAATTACATTAAATAATTAATTTTAAGGATAAATCAAGCATATATATATTTAGCTTTCCAAGAGCCCTTATTATGAAAAATTTTGAAGTAATTTTTTGGGGCCTGCCTTAGACCTCCTAAACCCAAAAGAATTCATTCAAAGCATTATGTAAATTTCACTTGCCATTAATTTTTAATATACAAGGAAAAAACCCTGTTTTTTAGAAAATCATTTTGCTTTATAAACCTTTAAATTGCGAGAGAGCGAAGAACATAAAGCTCCAAATACAATATCTCTGAAAAGTTAATATGAATTCATCATTTATGCGGCAGGGGACATCGACGAACTAAAAATTGGGGTTTGGATTTAACTACAAACCCTAATTAATTTTTAAAATTTTAGGTAAAGAATTGTTAAAAAAAAAAACAAATATCATCTTAAAACATACTATTTAAAATTAGTTGTATTATGCTTGTTTTTAACGATAAAAATACATATTGCACTTTTACAAATATTAGCTTAAACTGGTTTTATGTTTGGTAAAAGGCTACTAATCTAAAGAAATAAATTTGAGATATTGACTTGGTTACAAGACTCTATCCTTATTTTTTAAAAAAATAGACATTGGATCCAAGACGATGACAAATAACAACTTAGGCTTTGAGCCTGTTTCTTGTTTTATGCCTAAAATAGGATTAAAGCCCATCACTTGCAGTCAATAAATATTTTTAAAGTCATATTAACTTATTGAAAAACATCCTAACATATGAAAATATTTTAAAAAATTGATGCCCATTAATAAAAATGACATTATGGTAATTTTCTCACATAGATTTTCTTCTATAATAGAAGAAGAGAATAAACATTTGATTTAATGATGACGTCGTTTTAGGTTAAAATGGTCATTCTTCAATTTGCTTCTTGAAGTTCTGACATCTTACAATTGAGTCATTATTTTTAATTATTTTTAATTTCACCTCTGAATCAATGCAATTGGACTCCTAGATTTCTGCATCATTTACAAAATAGTCCTTGGTTCATTTACAAAATAGTTCTTGGTTTCAAATTTTAATGCCACGTTTGGGAACATGTTGAAACTGCGTTCCTTCAAAATTCAAAAAATAAAATTTTGCTAAATTTTTTTTTATGTTTTTAGATCATTTTTATGCGCTAATCTCAAAAATATTTTTTTTAAAAAAATTCATTTTGATGCATTTCTAGGAGAAAAAGTGCTTTGAACTGTAACCTCTACCACAATCTCAAACATAATCAATTCAGTCTTTAACTGATTCCTCAAACTTTTAATTCTTTCAAAATCATCCCTGATAAAATCACTTAACCCCTATATTGTCAGCGCCTATTCATTTCGATCCCTGTAATTTTATTTCTTGGAATTTTGACCTAAATTGACCTTAAACTTTGATAATTTTTTTTTAATTTAGCTCCTGATTGCATTAATTAAACTAATTCAACATTTAATTAAGTCTATAAACTTATCAATTCTTCTATTTTTTTTTTCAAATTGACTTCCAACTTTATAATTTCAACCTTTTAGTTCTTTAAATTTTTAATTTGTGTTGTGTTGATAAAATTTTTAAGTTATTATTTTTATTTTTTTTATAAATTCAAAATTGGATTATAACAAATAGGAATACATATATGTATATATGTACATTCGTAAATATTGTAATTTACAGTTGACTTAGGATATATTACGTTGACTAGAAGAAGAAAATTTTGATTACGATGCAAGCAATCTAGAAAAATCCAATAATAGTCTTTGAGCGTGCGGTCTACACACGCTCAATCCCTCTTCTTCTTCTTTTTTCTTTTCCCTCTCTCAGAAACTTTGGATTTCAAACCGTTCCATGATTGTATAGAAACTTTGGAAATTAAAGTTTGCTGGTAGTAATTTTATGTTTTATCTTTGTTAAAAATGGAAACAATATTGTCCAATCTCCTTAGCTTGAGGTTAAGAATCCTGGTATTAATCATTAGCCTCGTTAATGGAGAGAAGAATTCCTGAATAAAATTGGAAAACTCTAGCAAATGAAGCAAGTTCCAGTCTCGCTATGTATTATAACATTTAAAACGACCACAGACTCATATCACACACTTTATAAATCATTAAAAACAAAACAAGTTGCTAGCTAGCTTTAATTATCAGATAAAGCTTCAGGGGGGTTATACATAATTATCAGTATATTTATTTATTTATCTTCAGAGAAGAAGTGGTTGACGGTTGGCATGATCTCAGGTGGGCGAGTTCTCAGGAATTTGCGCAGGCCATGTTCTGCATACCTCTCCCCTTCCTCTTTGTTTTCTAGCACTCCCATGCCACGGTTTGCTTTGTTGACCCTGTTAATCAATCCCAGGCAAGGAAAACGCATCAGCAAAATGAAAACATAGAATATTCTTAGGAGTTTAAGAATTTGTTCTACGTACCTGACATCAGGGTTCATGAAAACGTTCCTTGTAAGCTGAAAGATGCACAAACTTGTTACGCAGGTCATCGCAGCTAGTAGCGGGTAGACCTAGCGAGCACAAATAAGCTAATGAGATACAAGAATATCAAAGGCAAGAGAAACCTAGAAGAGTCAAGCCCAGATGGTAATGCTCTAGCCCATTTTCAAGCTCATAAGCTTTGTAAAATTTGTATATATACTTAAACGTGGTGGTCATGGTTGCTTACCTCTGGTTTCATCCAACGCCCCATAGGAAGGTATTTGCTTTTGCTACTGCAAAATTGATGGTTTAATTTCCTCCTCGAACTTCAAGAAATAAGCTAAATATCGTTATACACACACATAGAGGTATTATTTTGCATATATATAGTGTCATGTCATAAGAGCAGCCAACTCACGAGAATGACTCGGCCAGCCATGCAATGTGTATATTATGGACTGTAGATTTCAGTGGGCTGAGAATTAACTATGACTTTTGCAAGAAACCAGGGGCACTAGCCTCTTGTTTTGCTAGTTTGGAACTTTCCATGGCATGGTAGATTTGTTGACAAGTTTGAGTTTTTTAAAACTATTCAGTATATTTGGATCAGCATTGACATGCCTTACCGCTGTCATGAAAACGCTTGAGAACGACTCAATCGTATAAAATTTTATGGATTGGGATTCTAGCCCTAAATTGACATTTCGTATTTTATTCTTCTAAATCTAAACATGATAGCTTGTGTTTGTGGATACCTTCTTTTCTCCGTAGAAGTCTAGGCACAAGACATGCTATTTTCTATGTGAAAATGTCATTCTTATATAGATCGTTGGATTTTTTTTTTCTCCTTGAACAAAGAGGAATTTGAGTTCATGCTATTTGGGTTTTGGATTGGATAAAATTCGAATTGATTTGCACCCAGCTTACTCTAATTGATAGTTAAAATAAAGAAAATAAAAGAGGATTTTTTGTATAGAAGGAAAGTATATTTGAATCCCAGTACTGTGGCCTGTCATTATCTAGTTCTAGTCTACCATTAAATTTTTTCATGGTTATCATTAGATTTTAGAGTTTTTCTACTATTAACATGGATTTATTTATTAAAAAAAAGATGATGTTTTTTAACTAAAATTCTTAATAATCATCTTGGTGATGTAATTACTTTAGTCTTACATGTAATTGTTAGATTAGTTGTAAAATCAAGACCATTATAAAGATAATGCGAACGATATTATCAGCAAGGTGACTTGTAGGATTTCAATTTTAATACAAGTTGGTATAAATCTATTTTGACGTCTTCTAGTCTAAGCACATGGATTGACCAATCTCCACACAGTATATAGCTGAGGAGACATGGACTGAATGTTGAGAACACCTTGGACATTTTACTCAGCAAGGCCCATGTAATAGCATTAATTAACAGCAAAAAAATAAAAAATAAAAGCCTTTTTTGTTTTTTAGAAAACGGATGTCCTTAGAGGATGATGATGGGTAATTGCGTGTAAACATCGGTCAATAAACATGTAAACCCTCCAAAAAAAAAAAAGGTGTGGAAGTTTTTTTAAAAATAAAAGACAATCAGTGCTTTGATATGAATGGAAGGAGGAATTGAATTTAATATGAATGAAAGGAGAAATTGCCAAATGGAGCGAGATTTGATATGAATTTCATTGAATTCGTATGAATTTTTATGCTAGGAAGGCCGGCCATAATAGTTCAAGTAAATGCAGGAGTTTTGTAAATTACATGTTTTGATGATGAAATAAATGAGTAATCATGGTTAGATCGAGTTGTTGTAAATTGAGTTATGAAATATTATGGTTAGATCGAGTTGTTGTAAAAACAAGGAGTTGTTGTAAATTGAGTTATGAAATATAGGATGATTGGGTGTGTAAAATGATTAATGCTGAAATTTATGCTAATTACATATTTTAATGATGAAATGAATGAGTAATCATGGTTAGAATTATTGTGAATTGAGTTGTGAAATATAGAATTATATTTATGGATGATTATGCGTGTAAAATGAAGGCTGAAATTTATGCTAATTACATGTTTTGATGATGAAATGAATGGTGATCATCATGCTTAGCTTTTTTTTTGTTGAAAAAATCCTTATAAAGTTCGATAATGTTTTTTTAATTAAATTAAAGTTTAATAATAAATCATTGTAATTATGGATTTAATTAATGGATGATGAGATGATATTACCTTTGGGATATTCAAAAAAAAATCAATTTCCTCATTTTCCATGCACATAATTACTGAAAAAGTGTAATAAAAAGGTTTAGGTGTTACATTGCATGTGTGCATTTAATTAATATCTTAATCAAATTAACACAAATCAAGTTAGAATCCTTAAAAAATATGGTTAAAAATAAAATCCACATTTACAAAAATTAATCCATCTTAAATTTTATGCTCTGTTAAATAACTAAAGGTAGATCCACTCCAAAAATAAATAAATAAATTAGAAAGCCTAAATCTAAATTATGTTAAGAGGAAACACCTTTAACATTAAAATCCATGTTTTTTTTTAATTTAATTCGTGTCTAAATAACATTTTATCCAAGTCAATTTTTTAGATTATAATTAGAAATCACACAAGCTTGAAACTAATATGAATTGAAATGAAACTTGCAATTTAGTATTAATTGCGTTTAGATTAAATTACTAGAAGGATATAATTGCAACAATTAAAAGTTTTGGGGTGAATTTTTAATTACAATATAAATTACAATTAGAAAGAGTACAAAATGCTAACTTGTGAGTACGCTGAACAGTTAAAAATTTACTCGCACACATGAAAGCTCATCACTGATCGGAATTGAGCGACTTGAGTGATGAAGGACGCCAGGACGGAGGAGGAGGAGATGATGTTGGTGGTCGGGTGCGTCTCTTGGTGGAAGAGATGGAGAGAGAGGGGTTGGTCGTGGAATATTCGGGTGTGTGTAGAAAATTTTTGGTGGGTTTTGTGTGCTAGAGCTTCCATGTTTTTCTCACTTTGTTTGTGTGTGTCCCCCTTTTTGTCCGACAGACCAACCTGTTTACATTGCGAGGGTATTAATTTTTAGGGTTGCTCCTAAAGACAAGGAGATCTTCCTCTTTAAACTTTTTTTTTTCATTTTCACATCTTTTCCTTCTATTTTTTTTCCTCTTTAAATTTTTCTTTTCTTTCCTCTCATTCCAAATATTATTTTTTCATATTGTAAGGAGAAAACAAATTGATGAGCCTTATCTTGTATTGTTTAAAATTAGACTTGAGTAGTCCTAATGGATGTAACTTAATTGGTCAGATCTTAAATTTTTTTTCTAAAAATCATCAGTTTGAGTCTCATAGATCTCAGGGTCACTAGAGATTTACATGATTATTAACTTTAGGACTTGTAAGATTAGTTAAGATATACGCAAATTAGTTCAGATATCCAAATTAATAATAATAAAAAAAAAACTTGGCCTACTAAACCAATCTTATAATTTTTTTGGGTCCTTATTAATTGTATTTTCAAGCCTTATTTTTCAATGAGGGTAAAAATTGGGCGAGAATAATAAGTTGTGAAGTGAGAATAACATCATAAAAAATGGTTTATGGTAAAATTGGCGAAAATGGAAAATGGAAATTGAATCACAAAGTAAGAAAGAGATTATTTTATTACACTCAAATGGATTTTATTCATTGAATAATTTCGCTGGAAGATCAATCAAATCTCAAGATTAATTATTCTGAGTAATTCAGCGACGAAGACATTTAGCAATGATATCGACATAAACAAGTGTCATTCGGCTTCTGGAAGAAGAAACAAAGTCCCATGGCTGCTGCTCCATACATGGCTTGACAGCCTTTGCTACATTCGTCTGGTTTACAACCACCTCCATGCAGTACTTTCTCGCACTGGGCAGTCACCAACATTTGCTCATTCCCTACATGCATATTCAAAATAAATAAAAAAAATTAGGAACATAATTCTTAAAATGCATAGATCTTACGTTAAGTTTGAGTGGAGAAAAATACAAAATATATAGTTGTAGCAAGAAGAAGATTTACCACAGTTGATAAGCAGAACCACAAGAAGGATGAGAGTGATCGAAAGGCTTTTCATATTCAAATATTCTACACGTAAAAAAAGTATATTAATTTGAAGAGGAGAGAAAAATAGGATCGAGGCCTTGGTGCAGGAGAGGATTAATTGGATGGGTGGTATTTATAGCTAAATTTGTATCTGATTTCAAAGTTTGAGATTCGATTGCTTACCAAATCCTCTTAAATATTTGCATTAACGATAATATTTTCTTATTTGGCCGTAATCCATACAAATTCTCTTTTAATGACAAGAATATAATTCTTATCTCTACAATTTTGCATGGCTTTTCCTTGTTTAGCCCTCACTTGTTCATGCCATAGTTTTGAAACCCGGCCTGGCCAACCCGGGTCTAAGCAAAAAACAGGCTGGGAATTGGTCCGATGAGACCCGGTCGACCTGGGACCTGGCTGAGACCCGAACTTATTTTTTATATATATATTCATGACCGAAACGACATCGTTTTGGCCTTTTACAGTTAAAAAGCCAAAACGAGAAGAATTCTCAATTGAAAGAAACGAACGCAGTGTAGAAGACCTAATTAATTTCAAACCTAATTCAAGAAATCTTCAAACCCATTTTAGTCACGAAGAAGAGCAGAGGAGCAGAAGACTCTTGAATCCTTGATCGTTGTTTCAAATCTGAGAATAAGGTTAGATGAGCTATTGTTACTTGTTTCTTTCTTCTTTTGCTCTCTCTTTCTATAACAGTGGCATATCCTCTGTTTGAAATTGAAACATCTTTAATCGCTATTTGTTTTGAACTTGCAGGCTTGCAGCTCTTTACTGTAACAGCGACATCGATTCTTCTCTATTCTCACACCCACATATATGTATCTCACTTTCTCTGTTCTTTTCTTTTCCACGACTTTAAATGGTCAAAGACTTGAACTTTGCTGTGAATATTGCTCAAACGTCGGTGCATTCTTCTATTTTACTCTCGCGGAAAAAATGTGATGAGAAAGCTCTTGACTTGCTATTCTATTTTACTATGAATTTTGTTTTACTGTTTGTTCGTTCTGCTTTTGCTTCCGCTTCTGCAAATTAGTTAATTTTGCTTCTGCTGGAATGATTGAATTTTATTTCCCTGTTCGTTTGTTCTGCAAATTAGTTAATTTTGCTTTTGTTGGAGTTACTGTGAAACCTAGATTTTTATTTAAGCTAGTTGTGCTTAGTTTTTATGGATTGATCTGTTTGCCATCCAGTGTTTAATATCATTCAACCTTCAGGAATTAGGATCATTTACTGATATTTTAGTTGATTTTAATTGACTATTAATTTAACCTTCAGGAATCAAGAATCAGGAATCAGGATCATATTAATTGACTAATAATTTAACCTTCAGGCTCAATTTAACCTTCAGGCTCATCAGGATCATATTAGGTCATCCAATGTTTGATTTTTTTCGCAAATACTTTCCTTCTGTCTAGTATCCTTGCAAGGTTCCATTAGGAAACAAAATTTTCTCAAGATAAAAAAAGAATCTCAAAAAAAAATTACTGAAGTCATTTATTCATTATATAATAAAAGTATATGATTTGGCTTGAAATTATATTCCCTCTTATAAATTATGTTAGGTCCTTAAAATATCTTCACATGATGGTAGTACTCCAAGTAGTGTGATCCTTCAATGGCCCAATCATCTCAACCTTCAATTTTCATGTCAAGTGGTAGTAGCTTAACTGATCAGATTCTGAATTTGCTTTCTACAGATCACCAGTTTGAGTCCCACAAATTTCAGGGTCATTGAAGATTTACATGGCTATTAACTTCAGGCCCCGTGGGATTAGTCGAGGTGCACGCAAATTAGTCCAGACACCCATATTAATAATAATAATAAAAATTACAGCTGGGCTACTAAACCAATCTTATAATTTTTTTGGGTCCTTATTAATTGTATTTTCAAGCCTTATTCTTCAATGAGGGTAAAAATTGGGCGAGAGTAATAAGTTATGAAGTGAGAATAACATCATAAAATTACCAAGACTTTTTACTTTATAGAAGGAGAATTGTATATTGTAAAAAAGCATTTATATCTATCTTAAAGGAAAACGGGAATTGAATCACATAGTGAGAAAGAGATTATCTTATTTATTACACTCAAATGGATTTTATTCATTGAATAATTTCGCTGGAAGATCAATCAAATCTCAAGATTAATTATTCTGAGGAGTAATTCAGCGACGAAGACATTCAGCAATGATATCGACATAAACAAGTGTCATTCGGCTTCTGGAAGAAGAAACAAAGCCCCATGGCTGCTGCTCCATACATGGCTTGACAGCCCTTGCTACATTCGTCTGGTTTACAACCACCTCCATGGAGTACTTTCTCGCACTGGGCAGTCACCAACATTTGCTCATTCCCTACATATTCAAAATAAATAAAAAAAATTAAAAAATTAATTCTTAAAATGCATATATAGATGTTACGTTAAGTTTGAGTGGAGAAAAATACAAAATATATAGTTGTAGCAAGAAGAAGATTTACCACAGTTGATAAGCAGAACCACAAGAAGGATGAGAGTGATCGAAAGGCTTTTCATATTGAAATATTCTACACGTAGAAAAAGTATATATATTTGAAGAGGAGAGAAAAATAGGATCGAGGCCTTGGTGCAGGAGAGGATTAATTGGATGGGTGGTATTTATAGCTAAATTTGTATCTGATTTCAAAGTTTGAGATTCGATTGCTTACCAAATCCTCTTAAATATTTGCATTAACGATAATATTTTCTTATTTGGCCGTAATCCATACAAATTCTCTTTTAATGACAAGAATATAATTCTTATCTCTACAACTTTGCATGGCCTTTCCTTGTTTAGCCCTCATTTGTTCATGCCATAGTTTTGAAATCCAGCCCGGCCGACCCGGGTCTGTGGCCGGGCCGGGTCTAAGCAAAAAACAGGCTGGAAATTGGTTCGGTGAGACCCGATCGACCTGGATAAACCCGACTGAAACTCAGCCTTACTATATATATATATATATATATTTACGACCGAAACAACGTCGTTTTGGCCTTTTACAGTTGAAAGGCCAAAACGAGAAGAATTCTCAATTGAAAGAAACGAACGCAGTGCAGAAGACCTAATTAATTTCAAACCTAATTCAAGAAATCTTCAAACCCATTTTAGTCACGAAGAAGAGCAGAGGAGCAGAAGACTCTTGAATCCTTGATCGTTGTTTCAAATTTGAGAATAAGGTTAGATGAGCTGTTGTTACTTGTTTCTTTCTTCTTTCGCTCTCTCTTTTCTATAACAGTGGCATATCCTCTGTTTGAAATTGAAACATCTTTAATCGCTATTTGTTTTGAACTTGCAGGCTTGCAGCTCTTTACTATAACAGTGACATCGATTCTTCTCTATTCTCACACCCACAGGTATGTATCTCACGTTTTCTGTTCTTTTCTTTTCCGCGACTTCAAATGGTCAAAGACTTGAACTTTGCTGTGAATATTGCTCAAACATCGGTGCATTCTTCTATTTTACTGTCACGGGAAAAATGTGATGAGAAAGCTCGACTTGCTATTCTATTTTACTGTGAATTTTGTTTCATTGTTTGTTCGTTCTGCTTTTGCTTCTACAAATTAGTTAATTTTACTTATGCTGACGTGATTGAATTTTATTTTCTTATTCGTTTGTTCTGCTTTTGCTTTTGCTTTTGCTTTTGCTTCTACAAATTAGTTAATTTTGCTTTTATTGGAGTTACTGTGAAACCTAGATTTTTATTTAAGCTAATTGTGCTTAGTTTTTATGGATTGATCTGTTTGCCATCCAGTGTTTAATATCATTTAACCTTCAAGAATCAGGATTATTTACTGGCATTTTAGTTGATTTTAGTTGACTATTAATTTAACCTTCAGGAATCAAGAATCAGGATCATATTACTTGACTAATAATTTAACCTTCAGGCTCATTAGGTCATATTAGGCCATCCAATGTTTGATTTTTTCCGCAAATACTTTCCCTTTGTCTAGTATCCTTGCAAGGTTCCATTAGGAAACAAAATTTTCTCAAGATAAGAAAAGAATCTCAAAAAAAAAAAAACTGAAGTCATTTATTCATTATATAATAAAAGTATATGATTGGGCTTGAAATTATATTTTCTCTTATAAATTATGTTAGGTCCTTAAAATATCTTCACATGATGATAGTACTCCAAATAGTGTGATCCTTCAATGGCCCAATCATCTCAACTTTCAATTTCCTTGTCAAGTGATACCAGCTTAACTGGTCAGATTCTGAATTTGCTTCCTACAGATCACCGGTTTGAGTTCCACAGATTTCAGGGTCACTGGAGATTTACATAGTTATTAACTTCAGGTCCCGTGAGATTAGTCGAAATCCATGCAAGTTAGTTCAAACACCCACGTTAATAAAAAAAAATTAGACTTGAGCTACTAAACCAATCTTATAATTTTTTTGGGTCCTTATTAATTGTATATTGTAAAAAAAGCATTTATATCTATCTTAAAGGAAAACGGGAATTGAATCACATAGTGAGAAAGAGATTATCTTATTTATTACACTCAAATGGATTTTATTCATTGAATAATTTCGCTGGAAGATCAATCAAATCTCAAGATTAATTATTCTGAGGAGTAATTCATCGACGAAGACATTCAGCAATGATATCGACATAAACAAGTGTCATTCGGCTTCTGGAAGAAGAAACAAAGCCCCATGGCTGCTGCTCCATACATGGCTTGACAGCCCTTGCTACATTCGTCTGGTTTACAACCACCTCCATGCAGTACTTTCTCGCACTGGGCAGTCACCAACATTTGCTCATTCCCTACATGCATATTCAAAATAAAATAAAATAATTAGGAACATAATTCTTAAAATGCATAGATGTTACGTTAAGTTTGAGTGGAGAAAAATACAAAATATATAGTTGTAGCAAGAAGAAGATTTACCACAGTTGATAAGCAGAACCACAAGAAGGATGAGAGTGATCGAAAGGCTTTTCATATTCAAATATTCTACACGTAAAAAAAGTATATTAATTTGAAGAGGAGAGAAAAATAGGATCGAGGCCTTGGTGCAGGAGAGGATTAATTGGATGGGTGGTATTTATAGCTAAATTTGTATCTGATTTCAAAGTTTGAGATTCGATTGCTTACCAAATCCTCTTAAATATTTGCATTAACGATAATATTTTCTTATTTGGCCGTAATCCATACAAATTCTCTTTTAATGACAAGAATATATATAATTCTTATCTCTACAATTTTGCATGGCCTTTCCTTGTTTAGCCCTCACTTGTTCATGCCATAGTTTTGAAACCCGGCCTGGCCAACCCGGTCTAAGCAAAAAACAGTCGGAATTGGTCCGATGAGACCCGGTCGACCTGGGACCTGGCTGAGACCCGAACTTATTTTTTATATATATATTCATGACCGAAACGACATCGTTTTGGCCTTTTACAGTTAAAAAGCCAAAACGAGAAGAATTCTCAATTGAAAGAAACGAACGCAGTGTAGAAGACCTAATTAATTTCAAACCTAATTCAAGAAATCTTCAAACCCATTTTAGTCACGAAGAAGAGCAGAGGAGCAGAAGACTCTTGAATCCTTGATCGTTGTTTCAAATCTGAGAATAAGGTTAGATGAGCTATTGTTACTTGTTTCTTTCTTCTTTTGCTCTCTCTTTCTATAACAGTGGCATATCCTCTGTTTGAAATTGAAACATCTTTAATCGCTATTTGTTTTGAACTTGCAGGCTTGCAGCTCTTTTCTATGAATAAATGACATCGATTCTTCTCTATTCTCACACCCACATATATGTATCTCACTTTCTCTGTTCTTTTCTTTTCCACGACTTTAAATGGTCAAAGACTTGAACTTTGCTGTGAATATTGCTCAAACGTCGGTGCATTCTTCTATTTTACTCTCGCGGAAAAAATGTGATGAGAAAGCTCTTGACTTGCTATTCTATTTTACTATGAATTTTGTTTTACTGTTTGTTCGTTCTGCTTTTGCTTCCGCTTCTGCAAATTAGTTAATTTTGCTTCTGCTGGAATGATTGAATTTTATTTCCCTGTTCGTTTGTTCTGCAAATTAGTTAATTTTGCTTTTGTTGGAGTTACTGTGAAACCTAGATTTTTATTTAAGCTAGTTGTGCTTAGTTTTTATGGATTGATCTGTTTGCCATCCAGTGTTTAATATCATTCAACCTTCAGGAATTAGGATCATTTACTGATATTTTAGTTGATTTTAATTGACTATTAATTTAACCTTCAGGAATCAAGAATCAGGAATCAGGATCATATTAATTGACTAATAATTTAACCTTCAGGCTCAATTTAACCTTCAGGCTCATCAGGATCATATTAGGTCATCCTTATTAATTGTATTTTCAAGCCTTATTTTTCAATGAGGGTAAAAATTGGGCGAGAATAATAAGTTGTGAAGTGAGAATAACATCATAAAAAATGGTTTATGGTAAAATTGGCGAAAATGGAAAATGGAAATTGAATCACAAAGTAAGAAAGAGATTATTTTATTACACTCAAATGGATTTTATTCATTGAATAATTTCGCTGGAAGATCAATCAAATCTCAAGATTAATTATTCTGAGTAATTCAGCGACGAAGACATTTAGCAATGATATCGACATAAACAAGTGTCATTCGGCTTCTGGAAGAAGAAACAAAGTCCCATGGCTGCTGCTCCATACATGGCTTGACAGCCTTTGCTACATTCGTCTGGTTTACAACCACCTCCATGCAGTACTTTCTCGCACTGGGCAGTCACCAACATTTGCTCATTCCCTACATGCATATTCAAAATAAATAAAAAAAATTAGGAACATAATTCTTAAAATGCATAGATCTTACGTTAAGTTTGAGTGGAGAAAAATACAAAATATATAGTTGTAGCAAGAAGAAGATTTACCACAGTTGATAAGCAGAACCACAAGAAGGATGAGAGTGATCGAAAGGCTTTTCATATTCAAATATTCTACACGTAGAAAAAGTATATTAATTTGAAGAGGAGAGAAAAATAGGATCGAGGCCTTGGTGCAGGAGAGGATTAATTGGATGGGTGGTATTTATAGCTAAATTTGTATCTGATTTCAAAGTTTGAGATTCGATTGCTTACCAAATCCTCTTAAATATTTGCATTAACGATAATATTTTCTTATTTGGCCGTAATCCATACAAATTCTCTTTTAATGACAAGAATATATATAATTCTTATCTCTACAATTTTGCATGGCCTTTCCTTGTTTAGCCCTCACTTATTCATGCCATAGTTTTGAAACCCGGCCTAACCTACCCGGATCTAAGCAAAAAACAGACTTTTTGTAGCTTCTCCTTGTTCATATTTTTTCCCTTCAACATCAATTTATTTAAAGCAATTCCTCTCTTAAGGAGAAGAACATAACTCTCATGGAATGAAAAAAATAAATTGATATTGAAGGAAGAAAATCTCATGTTCATGAACGTATCAATTTATTTCTTTCAGCACCTGTCTCACTTACTAAAACTGAATACTATTGTTATATTCCTACATGAAATTAATAACAAAAAAAAAAAAAATCATATCTCCACAAATTGGAGTAAAGCACAAACAATGGAAATCGTACCTACTAAACTCGAATTCACCTGGCCTAATTAAAGTAGGAGTATGAGTATTGTTTTTTATAAAATATTTTTTTATTTAGAAAAAAAACATACCCATATTCATTTCATTATTTTCTTTCAAAAAAAAAAACTTAAAATTAACCTCTCGGATTTGGCTAGATCAATTTGATTTTACTTTGTTCATATTTTTTTTTAATTCAACTGAAAATATTATTGTTTATGCAAATATTTAAGAGAATTTGGTAAGCAATCAATCTCAAATTATATATATAATTCTCCTACTTTAATGTTAACTGTTTTGGAATTATTATTTTTTTTTTTTTGTTAACACTTCACAACTTGTCATTATTCAGTATCAGTCTTAATTACATGTTAATTTTAATTTTATGTAAATTCCTTTTTATATCCCTTTCAAAGTAATAGTAAGAAAGATGAAAAAATAAAAGAAAACCTATATTTTAATGAATTTATTTTATGTTCAATTGGTTCAAATTTTATAATTTACAATATATATTTTTAAATAATATATTTTGGAGGATCTCACTTACCAAATAAGAATCGTCCTTCAATATATTTTGTTCAATTAGTTCTATTTTACTCTGATATCATATCAAAGAATCATCTTCTAAAAAATTTAAATTACTAGGTGATGTTCTAAAATCTTATTTTTATTATTTTCTAACACACAATTCTTAAATGAAAACTCTTTATATTTAAAATTTATACAGACTTACAACACCTTATGTTATTAATTAATTTTAATTAGAAGAGAAAATGAAAATAATAAAATTCAAATTAATTTTAATTTGATACAAATAAAAGATTTCTTGAAGTAACGTGTTCTTGATTAATGTTAAAGACACCATTACAGAGAGTCCTGTATGTGATAATTGTTCTATACAATCCTTGTGTCTAAAAGAATCAAGAAAATAAATGCTGAAAATACAAAGAAGGAAGGAACTGCATATATCACGGGAGGAACAAATGCCTGCTGATTGTGCATGACTACTGTTTTACATGTTGATTTATTGCTATGTTAACAGTATCTATAATTACCATATATTTTTATTTCCTAATACATAAATCATTACTTCATAAAATAATATTTATGGTAGATGTTCCATAAATGTTTTTGTATATAAAATAATATTTATGGTAAATGGTACCCAAAAAATTTAGGAATCGTGATTCATTGATTAACTTATTATTCATAAAATGTGCAACATCTACCAATTTAACTTAAGTTTATAAAATAAAATATGAGAATTGTATTTTGAAAACTAAAGTAATCAAAATTTAGACATTATCTATTATTTTTCTCTTATTTTTTTTAAGAATAGAGAAGATTAAATTTGAAATTTATTATTTTAAAGAGTGGTGTTATTCCCACTTCACGACTTGTATTATCACTCCATATTTTATGTGATAATTAATATGAACATAATCAGGTAGCATTTGATAAAAAGAGGCTAAAATTAATATAACAAGATATATTATTAAAAAGTTTATTTATTTAAAATAAAAATATCATACTATTCTATATTTAAATACTAAATAAAAAAATTAAAATGTTTTGCAGGGACCAGGGACCGGACCCCTACTTGCCTCTCCCGGTTCCCCTTGACCTTATCAACTATGTGTCTTAATATTTCTATAATTCCAATGTCTAAAATAATTAATTTTATGTTTTTTTAAATAATAATAATAATATGAAATAGGAATAAAAGAAGGAAATATTAATGAAAATAAAACCTGAAATTTATTTTATTTTAACTTGGTTCATATTTTGTACTTTAAAATATTTTTTCTTAAATAATATATAATTTAATTACTATATATTTTAATTCTTAATAAATACATTTTATTTTATTACTATACATTTTAATTTCATCATGAAACAAACATTATAATATTAGTAATAATATTTGGCCCCATAAAAATTTAAGATCATTATTCATTACGTAACTTATTCATAAAATTGTAATATTGACCTATTCAATGTTAAGTTTGTAAAAAAAAAAACAATTATGTGACTTGTTTTTTCAGAAACTAAAGTCATAAGTATTTAGTCTCAAATTTATTTTTGTATATTATTTTTTTACTTTCAAGATTTTAATAAAATAAAGAAACACAATAATGTGTTTATTATTACAGAGTAATAATTAGGGTGTTTTTCGAAGAAAAAACAAGAAGGCTATGGTAGAGGTATTTTGATCTTTTTTTTTTGGTAACTCGTTAATCATTAATGATTTGTTAGGGGATTTATATAGTTTTTTCATTTTCATGGAATAACAAAATGACTTTAGTACCCTTTAGATCAAATATTTTTAATCTTTTAGGTGAGGGTATTTAGGTCTTTTTAGTTTTTAAAATACAATGAAAAAGACAAATTTGGCATTTAAACAACAAAAAAAACATTGATCTAGTGGCTTTTTAGTCTTTTCAATATGGTTTTTTCGTTAATTTCATAGGCATCTAGGGTTGTTCGTTTTTTTAAAATTAATTAATTAATTTTAAAATTAAAAAAATTATTGGCGGGTGTTATACATGCATCAACTTATGGGAGGTGCCCACACTATTTGGATTATTAGTGTGGTGTTCTCAATGGCCAAACCTGTTTTTGATGTATTATTGGATGCATCATTGCACCCTCTTGCTCTTGATGCGATGCATGTCGGTAGAGGTGCAGTGGTTTATTATTAGCAAGCCTTTTGTTTCTTCTTCTTGTCTCTTCTCCTCCAAAATATGCAGCTTAGTCCTCTTTATTTTTGGTATTTTAATTTTTATATTTTATTATCATTATTTTCGATCCTTATTCCAATTTCAATTTATTTTTTGACCTTTTATATAATTATTTTTCAATTTAGTCCTTCAATTCTATTTTGTCATGTTTTATTTTTTTTCAATTCAACCCTTAATCTTTTCATTTTTATTTATTTTCTTGACCGTTATGTAAAAGTTTTAATATTGGTTTTCAATTTCATCATTTAATCCAAGTTTATAGTGTATTTGTTTTTTTTCAAATTGATTCTCATTTTTTTTTATTTTTTTCTCCTTTTGTTAAACTTATTTTTTTTACATTTAATCCTATAATCAATAATTTCTAGTTGCCCTCTAATTTATTTATTTTTATTTTCACCCTCATTCTTTTAATTGTGATTTTTTTAATCACAAATCCTTTTGTTAATTGATTTTTGTTTTCTAATTTTATCCTTCAATATTTGATTTACTGGAGATTGAGCCTCATATTTTTTTCATATATGGTGCTTCTAGTCTAATTACCCGAGTCATAAATTTAAAAAATTAATACGGGTCAACATCCCTTTTTTGTGCTTATTTTCTTTTCTTTTTTTAATTGTTCGACAATGTTTCTTTTTTTTTAAGAAAAATTAGCTATATGGTTTTCTTCAATTTCTTTTTTATTGATTTGTTTGGATCTCGTGACCTAGGCAACATGTTTTGTGAGTTAACTCGCTTCTTATTACTTAAATTACATGTCTATCAAACTACCCATGTTGACTAGAGCTGATTGTTTTTATCCAATATCCTGCTTTCAAAGGTTTTTTTCCTCAAGTTATCGTGGTGATTTTTTTCCATTTATTTAAACAAATAATTCACAATCTATCTAATTAAATCCTTACGTCAATTTTTTTATTTACATTTAGAATTTTTATGTTAAAAACATATTGAAAAAATTTGCATGTCCAATTTATTTTAATTTGTTGAAAAATAAAAATATGACCGTGATAGAGGGAGAGTCAAATAACTAATTATTTTCTAATTCAAGGATTTAACGTTTCACTTAAATAATCCAATTAATAATTTTATCCCTATGGGACACGAAAGAGAAAGGTTGTTGAAGTGCATTAATTTCATCTACATCTATGTAAGAACAAAATTGGAAGTACTAATCAAATCAGTCACTGTCTTAAAACAGAGAATGTGTAGGAAATTCGATGTTTTCATGTTGTTATAAACTATACATGTCACATCCGCATGGAACCAGAAATGTTGAGAGGTTATGATCAAGTAAAAAATATTCAAGTATTTAATCGTCGCTGGCTTAGCCACCTCTCAACATTTGGCAATTTCTTTGCAGCAATTCTTGTTGCCTCTATATATTTCCAGCACATACATAGCATACTATTCTTTCCCTATAGCCACCAAAACTTGTTGCTTAAAACAATTCTAGGACTGATTTAAAAAAGATTAGTGTAGGAAATTCACTAGAATTGCATTTAATCTATGGATGTAACAGCTACATTCTCTGCTGTCTTGTTTCTGATGCTATTTTCCTGTGCAGGTAAAGCTCAAGTTACTTCATCTGTACTCGGTGCTTCTGCTTATTGATATTCTTGCTTTTTATTTTATGTTGCGACTGCAGGTGCATATGATCCTCTCGATCCAACTGGAAATGTAACGATGAAATGGGATATTATGTTTTGGACAACTGATGGCTATATTGTAAGTGCTAGATCAATAGCACAAATTATGACTAAATTTATCATACCATACGCGTATTCTATTAAAGCAAATGATTCAAATATGACATGCTGAAATTGAGCTGTGATGATGGTTCTGCTGCAAAAAACTTCCCAGGCAATTGTAATATTGAACAATTTCCAAACGTTTCGGCACTTCATGAAACCAGGATGGACCATTGGCCCTACAAAGCTGGTGCCTTCCAGCAGGTTTCTTACTCCTGATGGTCCGCGAAGAACAAAGGCCCTGAGTAAGTCCTTTTTTCCTTCCTGAATCCACCTATACTCTTATTCACTGTACAATTTAAGTCTCTTAAAATGCAAGCAGCCGGCTCCTCACCACTATCCTTGTTTTTATACAGTGACTTGGAATGTGACCTGCACTTACTCACAGTTCATGGCAAGAAGAAACCTAAATTGTTGGGTCTCTCTCAACTTTCTACAATCAGATACTCACTCCCTGCCCAACTTGTGCTTGCGGTTGCCAAAACAGTGACACTTGTGGCAAGTAATGCAGCAATTCCATTACCTCCGATCGACTTCAATGAATCCCAGATCAGTGATTTTTACTAGAGAAACCAAGTCATGTAATGAATTACGATGATGCAGTAGCGATTCCAGAATTCTTCAATTGCAGGTAGCAAACACAACTCGGAAAGATAATAGCTCTTTGCCACAATGCACGAACCATATGTGCCAGGTTCGAGTGCACTTGGCATGTGAAGGTGAATTAGGAATACTGGATTATGAAGATCGCAATAAGAAGTTTCAACTACTGGAAGAACTACTCGACTTGGACCCTCGCTGTGCAGCATCCGAATCTCAGCAATGTAACACAAGTTTTTAGCTTTGAGTACAAACCTCTCATTGCCTATGACTCAATAAGTGAGTATCAGGAAATCTTACATTTCTAAAAGGATGAGATTGCATCAGAAACAGAACTTGATATAAAATTCCTTTTATGTCATGTGCAGATGACACATGGATGTTCTATGGCTTGAAGTACCACAATGATGTATTAATGTAATCAGCCATTGTCTTTGCCATTATTGGCTTCCAATACACCCTCAGATTAGGCAGATTGCCACGTCTTGTAGTGAACCTTGAGAGTCTACGTAAGGAAACCAGTGCAAAAAAGGAAATTTAAGAAAGCCATTATTAGAATAAACGAGTAGCGAGGAATTAAGGTGGTCGAACTAGCACTAGGCAACCAAGGGATAGGCATCCGGAGGAGGCATGACACAACTATCGCCATTGAAATAGATTCTCTGAGGGAAGGCCCAGCCCTTCTTGGAAGTAAAAGTTGCCTTGTCTTTTCGGAAAAGCAACTCTAAATGAACTTTACCATAACGACCAGCTTGCATCAGCACGTCGTTGTAGTGCTTGATTCCCCACAGCATGGCAGTATCATCTGTGGTGTCCGAAAAGTTTCAATATGATGAGAATCAACCCCTTTTCTTTCATTCCAGTGATAAAAAAGATGCAATAACAAATAAATGAAGCGTGTAAGATTAACCACAGGGAGATAGGCGACTTACTAGTAGTTGAAAGAGAAGTTAATGCTTTGTATTTAGAGCCGACAACCTGCGTAAAATTGTCGAAATTGGGGTGCTGAACAACTAAGTTCCAATGTGTATAGTTCATATGATAATTCAAATTTGTAATTGTGATCTTAACTCTCCAGTAATGCTTGTAGTTGAGCTTAAGATGCCATTGAATTTTGACTGGGCACATATGGCTCGTGCATTGGACAAGAGGCGTGATGATGTTCTTTTGGCCTGGACCTGGAACATGAGGTGATTTTGGACTGCAAACAGGATATTGTAAAGTGATAGTAAATTTAATATATCTCGAAGAAACTAAAACTAGCATATTCCTGGGAGGGAACTTACTCTACACAACCCCTTGAAACTGTGTTGTTTCTTCGGCAGCCACAAGAACATGTCGGGCAGGGTGCTATTGTCTTGTTGTTGAAAGATGAGAGGGAGACACAGCAAGTAGGGGCCTTGTGAGCCAGGAATGGTGAGTATGTGCATTTAATATTCCAGGTCACTGCAATACAAAATTTTCAGAAGTTATTCCAACATTACCTTGGACGCAGTTTTAAAATCAGTTAAGCAGGCAGGCATTGGTTCTCGTGAATTTTCCAATTTACTCTTTAAACTAAAATTCATTGAATCGCATAAATTTTAGAGATCCAACATCTCTTCAGTACTATTGTTCTTACTCAAAGCTTGTGTGACTCTCCTTTTATCTGCAGATAAAAATCTAGTAGGTCTAACAATTTTTGCAGGGCCACATGTATAACCAGGTCCTGGTGTATTCAGAGTGATGTTCTTAGGTATCTTGACTGTTTTGTTGGTAGTTCCAGCTGAACCCACACTGAGCTGGAATGAGCTTGCTGCATTAGAAGGATCTTGCATCCGTGAACTGATTACTCCCCCTTTGCAGCAATTTGCAATCTGTTGGTTGTAAGGAGTTCCTGGCAATAAATCTACAACAGTTGGACTCTTCTGACAGGAAAATGGAATTTCCCCTTGGAATCTTGAACAATCTCCTTGCTCTGTTGTTAAACCTCCTACCATGTTCCATATTACCTCGTGCTCTGCCCATGTCCATCCTAATGACCAACCTGGTGCTTCGATGTGGCGATACTGCTGGTAGTTGTAGATTGTGACGACAGCCTTTCCATTAATGAAGATGTTAGAAAAACAAAGATATAGGATGCTCAAGAGAAACTACGAGTTCAATGGAGGCTAGCAAATGAACTACTACCTTTATAGTTCAGTAGTTAATGGTGGTGCCCTTGTGCACCCTTCTTTAAATAGATAAAATCCAGCAATGAAAAAAAAAGAAAGATATAAGAACCAATCTAATTGGGCTTGTCACAGAAGAAAGGGGAGGATTGTGAAAGATTGATGGCCATAAAATGTCTATTCTAAATGGGCTTGATTGAATGTACAAGAACAGTGATCGATACTCACTACATAGCCATCAGGAGTCCAGGCCATGACGTCCCATTTGATTGTGATATTCCCATTTGGATCAAGAGCATCATACGCTTCTACAAATTTTGATAAACAGCAACTTGTGTTAGAAGACGATGGCATCAAAAGTAGTGGTATGAAGGAATTAGGCATCATAAACTGATAAAGGAGAACGGCTAAGAGATCAAAAATCAAGCACAATGACTGACAATTGAAATGGGAAAGGGATTATATCTTATCTGATAGCTAACAGAAACTTTAAATCATCAGGAAAAGAAAATCATATGTTGCGCCACTTATGGGAATACTAAAGATCAGTCCAATATTCGTTTTCTAGTAGTAGCTTCCTCCTAAAATGATATAAGATGAAAAAATCAAAAACAGAACTCGAATCCCAGTACGAATTTAACATTTTAGACTAAATTTGAAAAAAAGCTAGATAGTAAAAATGAAATAATTTTATGGGCAACAGAACTTTGAATGGACTGAAACCCCCGTTAACATAAAAACAATATAAAGAATAAAGAATCCAACATTAGAAAGGCTAAAGCCTGAACAAAAGGAAAGGAGAAAACTTTGCAAACCTGTTGAAGTGAAGCTTGTGCAACAAAGCACAATCAGAAGCAGAAGAGTTGATTTCGAGAGGAAACTCATTATGAGAGATACAAGTTCTTAGCCTAGTTCAGGAAAAATAGGGAGTTAACGTGACCATCAGAAAAAAGAGCAAAGACTAAATATTGTGTGGATGTAAAGAATTCAATTCCTAACATTTACTCCTGCAGTAATCTCTTGATATCTACCAACAAGCCAGAACCACCAAAGAGGCGAAAGCTCGTCAGTGATTACTGTACTGGGTCGTTTATAATTCTAATCCAACTTGTTACATTAAAGAAATGATATTACATTTGTTTATTACTAGGATGTTAGAAACTTTGCATAGGATTGTCTCGAATGTTGTGGGGTACTTTGTCTCGTAGTCAACTAGCACAACTCGGTCGCTTTGCTGGCTTTTTGTAGAAATTTTGTAACCAAACAGGGACATATATGTTGTTCTCTTTCTCCACGTGAGCAGCCATTATAGTTTACGACTATTGCAGGGGTGGTCGGGACTTCTTTAATGGTTGCTTTTGACAGGTTTATATATATATTTTAAAAAGATATTTTTTATATCAATATATTTAAAAAATTAATTTTTATGAAATATTATTTGTACCGAGTTTTCTAATAACGCTTTCATCTGATACATTAAACATCACTCAACTAAATTTATCTGATTTAATTGGATTAAGACAAACCTAGTAAAAATTTAATCCAGTTTTTCTTGGAACAGATAAGGGTATAGGTGAAGGATTCACCCAATCTACAACTGACCAAGGTTTTTTTAATTATTATATGCCTCTTAAAATAAGTTAATTAACTAAATTTTACTTACTAAATAATTTAAATTAATCTCTTTATTAGAATATTGTGAATCTTGTGAGATTATATAAATAATCTAAAAAGATATTTTATGAAAAATATTTAAAAATAGGTCCGTTAGAGTATCTAATGGATATCCAACAAGTGAAAATGATCATTTACCTACTCAACTTAACCATACACAAGTGATGATTATGGTTGACTAGAAAGAATGCAAGTGTGTTCAAAACCCGATATAACCTGACCCGACTCCTTCTCTTCTCTACATGCTTTTTTTTAAGTCACTGTAAAAAAAAAAAAAAAAAAAAAAAATATTATCTTCAATTATTATTCTTAGTAAACAAATCTTCACCTCAAAAAGTAAGTTATGTAAAATATTTATATTTATATTTTAATGCCATAATACTACAAAATTTCCAATTACTGAAAAATTTAAAATATGGTTTTTTTTAAAAAAAAAAACATTGAAAATCAGAAAACTCAGGACATAGTAACCTCAAGGATGAAATTAAAAAAAACATTGAAAAATACTAAAATAATTCGGGTTAATTTAACAAACTTGCGATCTATGATAACCTCACAAAATAAAAAGGGATAAAAAAATAATTAAAAGAATAAGGATCAAAATTGAATTAAAAATAAATAAAATAAATAAATAAATGTTGAGGGATAAAATTGAAAAAAAAACTCACAAAATAAAAAAGGGATAAAAAAAGCAATTAAAAAAATGAGGATCAAAATTGAATAAAAAATAAATAAAATAAATAAATAAATGTTGAGGGATAAAATTGAAAAAAAATTAAAAAAAATAATAAAAAGAACGAGTACCATATTTGATCTAAAAATTAAATAAAACCAAGTGAAAATAGATAAAATTAAAGAAAAAATCTAAAAAAAATTCAAAATAAATAAAGACCAATTAAAACAAAAAGGATGATAATTAATAAAAACTAAATTTTGTTAACTCAACTCAGATTTTAAGAAGATAAAAAAAAGGAGAAAAAAACAACATCATCATAGAATCGCTACGAATTTCACTACATGTCACCCCATCAGTTACGTTATCATTGGAAGCTTCAGGCGACACGTCGGTTGGACTCTTTGACCACCAAAAAATAGTGCACACACTGCCCAAAGAAAGTGGGCGACATCCACTCACTTGCGTGCACATCACATGACAACCATAAAACACCCCTTGAAAGTTGAAACCTTTTTTATTTTATTTTTTGTACTTAAAAGGTAATAAAGTAATTAATGATGCAAAATCCCTCTTAACCTTTAATTCCTTGGTTCAAATAACCATATTAATTTAAAAAAAAATTAATAACAAAACATCTTGAACTGATTGAAATGCTGGATGTCATCCATATAGCCATTGTATTATTGGCTTCCAATACACCCTCAGATTAGGCAGATTGCCACGTCTTGTAGTGAACCTTGAGAGTCTATGTAAGTAAACCAGTGCAAAAAAGGAAATTTAAGAAAGCCATTATTAGAGTAAACGAGGAGCGAGGAATTAAGGTAGTCGAACTAGCACTAGGCAACCAGGGGATAGGCATCCGGAGGAGGCAAGACACAACTATCGCCATTGAAATAGATTCTCTGAGGGAAGGCCCAGCCCTTCTTGGAAGTAAAAGTTGCCTTGTCTTTTCGGAAAAGCAACTCTAAATGAACTTTACCATAACGACCAGCTTGCATCAGCACGTCGTTGTAGTGCTTGATTCCCCACAGCATGGCAGTATCATCTGTGGTGTCCGAAAAGTTTCAATATGATGAGAATCAACCCGTTTTCTTTCATTCCGGTGATGAAAAGGATGCAATAATAAATACTGAAGCGTGTAAGATTAACCACAGGGAGATAGGCGACTTACTAGTAGTTGAAAGAGAAGTTAATGCTTCGTATTTAGAGCCGAAAACCTGCGTCAAATTGTCGAAATTGGGGTGCTGAACAATTAAGTTCCATTGTGTATAGTTCATATGATAATTCAAATTTGTAATTCTGATCGTAACTCTCCAGTAATCCTTGTAGTTGAGCTTAAGATGCCATTGAATTTTGATTGGGCACATATGGCTCGTGCATTGGACAAGAGGCGTGATGTTGTTCTTGTGGCCTGGAACATGAGGTGATTTTGGACTGCAAACAGGATATTGTAAAGTGATAGTAAATTTAGTATATCTCGAAGAAACTAAAACTAGCATATTCCAGGGAGGGAACTTACTCTACACAACCCCTTGAAACTGTATTGTTTTTTCTGCGGCCACAAGAAGATGCCGGGCAGGGAGCTATTGCCTTGTTGTTGAAAGATGAGAGAGAGACACAGCAAGTAGGAGCCTTGTGAGTCAGGAAATGTGAGAATGTGCATGTAATATTCCAGGTCACTGCAATACAAAATTTTCAGAAGTTATTCCAACATTACCACGGAAGCTGGTTTAAAATCAGTTAGGGAGGCAGGCAGGCAGGCATTGGTTTTGTGATTTTTTCCAATTTGCTCTTCAAACTAAAATTCATTGAATCGCATATATTTTAGAGATCAAACATATTTTTTGAAGACGATTGTGGGTTCAAGGAATATTTTGTATATAAGAAAAAAAAAATGCATGTAGGCAATTCTACTCTCTTCAGTACTATTGTTCTTACTCAAAGCTTGTGTGATTCTCCTTTTATCTGCAGATAAAAATTTAGAAGGTCTAACAATTTTTGCAGGACCACATGTATAACCAGGTCCTGGTGTATTCAGAGTGATGTTCTTAGGTATCCTGACTGTTTTGTTGGTATTTCCAGCTGAACCCACACTGAGCTGGAATGAGCTTGCTGCATTAGCTGGATCTTGCACCATCGAACTGATTAATCCCCCTTTGCAGCAATTTGCAATCTTTTGGTTGTGAGGAGTTCTCGGCGATAAATCTACAACTGTTGGACTCTTCTTACAGCAACGTGGAATGTTGCCTTTGAATCTTGAACAATTTCCTTGCTCTGTTGTTTGGCCTCCAAAAATGCTCCATATTACCTCATTATTTGCCCATGTCCATCCTAATAACCAACCCGGTGCTTCGATGTGGCGATACTGCTGGTAGTTGTAGATTGTGACGACAGCCTATCCATTCATGAAGATGTTAGCAAACCAAAGATATAAGATGCTCAAGAGAAATTACGAGTTCAATGGATGCTAGCAAATGAAACTACTGCAATGAAAAGATAACCAAAATTATTATTGATTCGTGGCTTTGGAAAACTTGAACTGCCTTAAAACTTGTAAACAACCATTGAAGCTACCAGGCTCAAGAAACTCTCAAGACCTCAAGTAAAATGGTCATTAAAAATACACATGGTGGAGGACTGACTATATTAATCAATAGCATCATAACCTCCCAAAAAACACCTTGTCCAAGAGTAAAATGGTCATTAAAAATACACATGGTGGAGGACTGACTATATTAATCAATAGCATCATAACCTCCCAAAAAACACCTTGTCCAAGACACAGTTGAAAGACCCTTCTGCAGCTGGATATTTTACATAATCTAGCAAAAATACAAAATTTAGAGTGCATCCATTACCTGCTATACTAATTGGGCTTCGATTGAATATATATGTACAGTGATCGATACTTACTACATAGCCAACAGGAGTCCAGTTCACCACGTCCCATTTGATTGTAATATTCCCATTTGGAACAAGAGGATCATAGGCTTCTGAAAATTTGATAAACAGCTTCTTGTGTTACGGGACAGTGGCAGCAAAAGTAGTTATATGAAGGAATTAGGCACGTCATAAACTGATAAGGAGAACGGCTAAGAGCTTAAAACATGTAGTAGCCAACAATTAAAATGACATTGTGATCATATCTTATCTTTAATCTATCAGAAACTTTAAACCATCGGAAAAGAAGAAAATAAAAGGTGGAAGGAAAATAATATCATATGTTGCGCCACCTAAGGGAATACAAAAGAGTCGGATATTCCCCTTTTAGTTGTATTTCCATAATGAATAATCATACTGAAATGAAGAAACCAAAAACAGAATTCGAATCCATGGTAGAAATTAAGATTTCAGATCGTAAAACTGGAAAAGCTCAGTGGTGCAGTGAAAGCCCATTAGCTGTATGTTCATAGTTAATAATCATGCTAGGACGAAGTCCCAAATAGAATGTTCGAATTCATGGTAAAAGCTTTGTAGAGTAGGCTGAGGACTACAATGAAAACCCATTAGCATCAACATAATCATACTTTCAAGGCAACAAAATCTGTGAATAGACTGAAGTCTAAAACCCCATTGGCATAAAAACAACAAATGTAATAACTAAAGACTCCATCATTGGAAAGACTAAAGCCTTAACATAAGAAAAGGAGAAGATCTTGCACACCTGTTGAAGTGAAGCTGGTGCAGCAAAGCACAAACAGAAGCAGAACAGTTGACTTTGAGAGGAAACTCATTATGGGAGAAACAAGTACTTTGCTTTGTTCAAGACACAATAAAGAGAGTGGTCTTTAAGCCCCTTATTAACAGTTCAGCAACACGTTTTAGTGAAGTAAACGCAATTAATTGCCATTGATTTCGGTGATTAAAAAACATAATTTTGATACTTTACTGATTCAGATTGATTTTACGTAGTTGAAGCCTTTACAATTCTACTTGACTGATTATAAAAATGGGATGCATGACAATTGTTTATTACTATGATGTTAGAAAATTACTAGAGTACTTCAGTTTTGGGTACGTTGACTTCAATTTGCGGGGTGCAGAGTCATGCTATTGGTTTCAGTCTGTTGTTTAGGCGTGCTTCTGCAGAAATTTTTAGTAGCTGACAGGTAACTGTTGTTCACCCACACTAGTTTCATTCTATTTCATTATCTTTCAGTGGTGTTTGTATCGTTGAACATTGAATAAAATATATGGTGCCCTCATAAAATTTTGTACTTGCAAAAAATTTGTCATAAAATATATGGCGCAATACCATATTCTTACAGCTCGAAACTCGAAAAAATACATCAGAACATGCAGAAGAAAGAAGAAAAAAAAAAAGGGTGAGATGTAGTTTATTTAGACCGGGCTTAAATAACATGGGGGCCATTGTTTCGGCCTCGACCCAAACAGCATTAAGGGAACAAAGTTTGCCGTTTAGGCTTTACAAGCCCAAGCAGCAACAAATTACTTTTTTAAAAAACTTTGTGTACCATCAAAAGGTATGATTGGCTTTGAATATTTGTCTAAGTTCAGGATTCCCTCTGTTACTTTAAGTTATTAGATTTGGCATGTGCCAGAGCATAGAACCATCACAAAAAATTATGGTATAATGTCACAAGTTTCTTTTAAAGAGTAAAAAAAAATTATAACTCGGGTTATAAAACTAGTTATATTAAATAAGTCAGTTTTATTTTAATTAAATGATAAAAAAATAACGATAATAAATATATCAAATACGAAATGATGAAATGAGATAAAAAAGCATAAAAAATCTAGCACGAGTCAACTCGAGCTAGCACAACAAACCTATAACCCAATTAATTAAGATTGAGCTAACATAGGTGAATCCGCCAAATCGTCGATCTCGGTCATGAGACTCCATGCCTAATTTGTTTTTTTAAAAAAAAAAACAATATCGAATAGTGAAATTAAAAAATAAAATAAAGAACAAAAATATTTCAACTGGTGCTAGCTTTTTAAACCTATGACCCAGGTTAGTAGATTAGAAGCGCCCCATATGGATAAACAACGAAACCCAATTCCGAACCAACTAAATATTAAAGGATGAAATTAGAATAACAAAAAATTCAATCACACAAAAGGACTAGAAGGGAAAAAAATAGCTATTAAAGGAATGATGATTAAAACTAAACACAAATAGATCAAACGACACCTATACGTTTTTTATATTGAGTGTTGCACATGTACGGCGTCACAATGATCATCTTCGTAGATCGAGATTGTCAGAATGATGTGGGTGGAAAAGACAAGAAGTTCTTGTCTTTTATCAGTAGAAAAAAGAGAATTAGAGTTATCACCTAATATTTTAGTCACTAAAATTCCTAATTGCTCTAAGAATATGGGTAATGGGACTGATTGCGTAAATAGAAGTTATTAACACCCCAAATACGTCTTACCTAAAATAAGCTACATTGTTTATTTGTCTGATGTAAACTAATGTAATGTTGTGTTTTTTAACCATTTGTCTATCTAGGGTTATGTAAAACAAGTCGGTTTTATTTTTCAAACTTGTTGTAAATTCATGTAATATATTTTTTTAAACATGCCAAAGTATTTTAGATTTTTTAAAAGAAATGTGCTTAAATAACTTTAGGATTTTTAGTCATATGCAATAAAATTTTTTTTATTTTTTAGGAAAAAACCTATTTTTTTGTAATAAAATTATTAAAATAGACCTAAATGGTGTTTGCTAAACACACCTTTAAACAAAAAAAAAAAAAAACCTTTAACAAAAACATGGCAAACCAAACAGGGTCTTAACTCTTTTGTCCAATTTTGACCCAACCAGGTTGACTCTAAAATTTTAGTTTGACCACAAACCAAACCAAAAATTATGGTTTGACCCAAAACAAACAAAAAACAAAGTCAAATACAAAAAACAGATTAAACATAATAAATACACCAAAAAAACTCAAAAATTCTTGAACAAAATGGATAGAAAAAAACACATGAAGAACATTGAAATCCAACCCAGCAATGCGGGTTCCAAATTAGACCAAATATAATCAAAACAAAGGCACATACATGTTAAAAATCATATAAGGATTAATAATCTAGCATCAATTCACTTCGATTATCACTTAAATGTCATGATTTTATCAAAATAAGTTTCGGTTTGAAACTAAAATTCTAAGATTAAATTCCATAAAAAACTTGTTATTAATATAAATGAACTCTAGATTATTTACCGATCAAGCTACATTTTAGTTTAGTTTATTTTGTTATTTTTATTGCTATGTCATGTTATTATAGTTTTAAAACTTGGCCTGACCCGGGTTTAAGAAAAAACCAGCCAGGAATTGGACCTAACAAAACTCGTTCGACCCGGTCAACCTGAGTAAACCCAGATGAGACCTGAGTGTTTATATATATATATATATATATATATATATATATATATACCAAGTTTTGTAAATAAAGTAAGTAAAAAGATCAATCAGTCATTACCTATTTGCCTTTGCTTCCTCCTTAAATCTTAAAATATTCTCGGCATGCAATGGGGTGAGAGATGCATGCCGGGTGGTGGCGGCAGACGTCGTGGGTTGGTGGATGGATGCATTGGCGGTGCAGGGAGAGTTTGTTGAGCAGTTGTTTAGAGGGTGGTCAGATTTTATAGTGATGATGGCGATTCAATTTTTATTGGTGCAGATATTGGTGCGAGTGTGGATTAAGGGCTTTCATGGTGAAAATCGATGCACATTACCAAAGGAAGGATTTTGAGGGCCAAGAGTGGGGAAGATTAGAGAGAAAATGGAATAATGGGTTTGTTGTGTTTATCGTGAAAGTGACAAATTAGAGAGATTAAGGAAATGGTGCACATTAGCCAAGTATGGATCTTGAGGATGAAGGATAAGAGAGAGAAAATTAGTGTTTTTTTAGTGGTGTGGTTTTGTGGATTGTGGTCTTTGGTTTGACTGAAGAGGTAGGTGCTGGGGATAAGAGGTGGTGTTTACCAATAGTGGGTAACTTTTGGAGTTTTATCGGAGAGATAATAACAACTTTTCTTTTAAAAAGAATCCGATTCTTAAATTTTAAACACTAAGCCACACGCAAAAGATTTAAAGCCAGTGGAATTCTTTTTTTTTTTTGGTTGACCCAGGCCAACCCATTTGACTCGTGACTCGATCATTATACTAAGTCAAGTTTTAAAACTATGCATGTTATAAAATAACCATATCAATCTTGAACCAAATGTCCTTTTCCATTTATATAGAGCTGTTTGAAAGTGTGGTTGCGATTGCTTTTCAAAGTACTTTTTACTCGGAAAAGCATAAAAAATATTTTTTTTATATTTTAAAAATTATTTTTGATATCAACACATCAAAATGATTGAAAAATACTAAAAAAAAAATATTAATTTGAAACAAAAAAAAATCTAAAATTTTTTGAAAACACTTTTAAAATACAAAAAAAAAAATCATAATAAAATACACGGCCTCGCTTTTTGTACAAGCTAATAAATTTTTATTCGAGCCCATGAGATTTCGAGGTTTTAACTTTTTGGCATTATTTGGATGAGAAACTCTATATTTCCCGTAGATATTATTAAAACTTATTAATTCCATGTAATTTTCATTTTTAATAGTTAATACTTTGTGAATGATCTTTAAACGAAAAAAAATAAAAAATAAAAGAAATATCACTTCATTTTCAAAGTAAATAATACATATAAAGCTGATTTTATAGAGATTCTATAATAAAAAACTACTTATGGAAAGTAAAAATCACTTTGGGACAAATTTTTTTAATTTAAAAAACTCGGTAAATTAAAAAATAAAAAATAAAAGCTTTCATTATACGTTTGTTTATACATATAAATGTTTTCAATATATTAAATGATAAAAGAGGTAAATCCATATGCTAAATGCTGGGCCAGCATAGGCCCGCCCCAGGATGAAACCTTTAACCACATGATTTGACCGTCTTCCAATCAGCTCACCGTCCAAACCAAACCTAATTTCCATGTCAACCATAAAGCCGCGTCGGCTTAATTGAAAATAAAAAAATAAAAATAAAACAAGACCATTCTTTGTTTGCGCTCCAAGTGTTTTTTTTTTTTTTTTAATAAGAAAATAAGCGCAATATAATAAAATAAAAAAGAGTATAAATAAATAAAAGAAAAGTCCACTATTCTTTCTTTATTTTCTTTTTCTTTCAATTTTTTTTATGTAGCAGCAGTTCTTTAGCTTTTACCACTTCAATTCAAGAATTGAATTATCTTTTGCTATAACTTTGAAAAATAAACACATTAATGCGTTCTTGATTTCCTTTCCCTTCCCCTTTTTTTGTATTTAATTTTGTGGAGTTGTATTCTGAAAGCTCCTCAGATTCAACCAAATCAAATCAAATGGCAGCATCATCGCTTGGACAGACCACCGAGATCAACTGGGACAAGTAATTCCCTTCTCTTTTCTTCTTCACTCATTTATATTATCATGGATTTATCATATTGTCTTTTTATCTTGTTTTTTGAACCGGAAAATGAAGATCCTTGTACGCTTGGTTTTTATGATTATTTCTTGGAAAAGCAGAAATTTTGACTCGGGTAACAGTAATTACATGAAAATGGCTTGACGGGTTTCTTAATTTATTTGTTTTTTGTTGTTGTTGTTTTATATATATTGTAAATGGATACTTTGGAATAGACAGACCCACATGAGCTTTTTGCTTCATTCGCTTATGGCTCCAATATATATTCATGTTTTTGCATCAGTACTGTATTTATTATGGATGGTTTAAGGAATCCAAGAAACCAGCTTGATGAGCGTGGTTTCTGTTTTTATTTTTGAAACGAATTGTAAGGTCACTTGAATGTCTTTCCTTTCCTTTTTCTTTAATTGGGTTTAGGAGCGTTTGTGATTATAATGAATATTTTCATGATGCGAAATACAAGACTTGAGAAGGTTGTTGTTTTTTTTTTTACATTATATCTCATTTGAATCCTAAATTTGCATCGTCATTGGCTTATTTTCGCTACCTGTTATCTTGCAGGCTCGATAAGACTAAGTTTTATGTTGTAGGAGCCGGTATATTTACTGGAGTGACAGTGGCACTGTATCCCATGTCTGTTATAAAAACTAGACTTCAGGTTGCTACGAAGGATACTGTTGAGAAAAGTGCATCGTCTGTTATTAGAGGGATACTGAAAACAGATGGGATTCCTGGTCTCTATAGAGGATTTGGTACTGTCGTCACTGGTGCAATTCCTACCAGAATTATCTTTCTTACTGCATTGGAGACCACGAAAGCAGCTGCTTTTAAGATGGTTGAGCCATTTAAATTCTCTGAACCTTCACAAGCAGCCTTAGCAAATGGCATTGCTGGCATGTCAGCATCGCTTTGTTCTCAAGCTGTCTTTGTTCCCATTGATGTGGTATGTGATTCTTGTTCTTTTTAGTATTTATCCCATTGTAAGAACGAAAAAAAAAGAAGCATCCAAGTGACTTTTATTTATCTAGTCATTGAGGTTTGAATTTTATGTAGTCGCCGAGGTTTGAATTTTATGTTATGTAGGAGACAACTTAAAATTTTAAACTAGGATGCAATTCAAATTTGTTATGTGTCTGATTAAAACCCATTAAGTGAAGTGTTTGTCATATTATCAGATGAACTCTGGTGCACAAAATTTATGAGTACTTCATAATAGGTTTTGCATTTAACATCTGCAACATGCTTAACCCATCCTCTACTTTCTTTTCTTTTTTCCCAGAGAAAAAAAAGGTAACAAAAATGCTGAATTTCTTTGTAGTGGTTCTGTTCAGATTAGCCAAAAGTTGATGGTGCAAGGATATTCTGGCCATGAGAAGTATAATGGGGGTCTGGATGTTGCACGCAAGATTATAAGGACTGATGGCATCAGAGGATTTTACAGGGGGTTTGGTCTATCAGTCATGACTTATTCACCATCTAGTGCTGTATGGTGGGCGAGTTATGGTTCAAGCCAACGTGTCATCTGGAGGTGAGACATGTGATGACATTGCTTATTTTTCCATTTATTTCAACATTTATAAAGAGCTCAATCAATTTAATCTCCTGGGTGAAATAGTTATTGAACATTTTTCTGTCCTTTATTCGAGAGATAATGATGTGCCTTTAGATTTTTTGTTTGGGGAATTAGGATATGGATTGAACTGAAGTCATTATTCCTTATAACATATTTGAGTTGCCACAATCATCAATGGCCTCCAACTACCCTGAGGAGGGTTTCTCAGCTGCAGTGAAAAGTCTCAAATAGTTATGATTAGCTGACTTTAAATGAGACATAGGCATACTGATAATGGTTATAGATAGACAGGAAGCATTGTAAGGTTAGGAATGGAGTTGATTGTATAATGGTTGCTCAGTATTGGGTTTGGAGCACACCAAGTGGCTGTGCTGCATGCATGCAAGTATGAAAGTAAGAACAGACTGTTTCAGGGTTCTAAAGGTTGAATGGCTGTAATCAAATCATGTTTATGAACTTGTGCATTGTCAACTTTTTCCAATGAAATTGCATGATCTAATTTCCCAGTGATATATTATCTGATTCTTTTGGGCAGGCTTTTAGGCCAGGGTACTGATCGCGAGGGAGCTGCTCCTAGTGAGTCAACTATAATGCTAGTTCAGGCAACTGGAGGAATTATCGCGGGAGCTACAGCTTCCTGCATCACAACCCCTTTGGATACAATTAAGACTCGCTTACAGGTATTCTACCTACTCGAAGCTGAACCTGTCTTGTTTTAAGGGTACACACAACCTGTAAACCAGTGCCTATTTAACCTTCCTAGAAGAATAATCAAAGCATAACAGTGAGTTTTAGCTTCAAATACTCGACCAAACATAAAGACATGGAGCTTTAGTTTCCAGCTGGATGGTTTGGCAGTTGGCTATGCAATTTCATGTTTAATATTTTCTCCATGGCTTGCTGAATTGAATATTTATCTGCAGTCTTTCTCATCTCCATGGCCCTCATTTTTTTCATATTTCCTTGTACTTTTAGTGCATCCACTTGCAAATATATATATATATATATATATATATATATATTTTGCAATAGATGATAATTTTTATTTGTTACCAGTTCCACTTGTGCTATGTGATCCATTTTTCTTTATAACCCTTTTCTTCTTTTGGGAAGTTTACATCCTTGCTTTAATTTTAACTTGGTAGAAAATATCATCGAGAAAAAAAATATTGCTCATATAATTGCTCCTCAAATAAATGCTAAAGTCTTTTTTCTGAAAATGGATTGTGGAAAAAAGAAAATTTGGAGGCCATTCCTTTGTGCAATGATAAAGTTTTGAGCTTGGGCTTATAACCACAAGGTTGCCTCTGAATTCTCCATCCTCTGAACTAAATGAGGATTTCTTCTTCTTCTTCTTCTTCTTCTTCTTCTTTCTAAATATATTTAAATTCAGCTCACTTAGTTGGTTTTAATTTTAACTTTTTTTCCAGTTCTGCTTTCTGTATTGGGTTTATGTTTCTTCCGAATCCTTGCCTATTTTTGGGAACTTACTCCCTTGTTTTACTTTAACTTGATGGAAAAACATCATTAAAAAAAGAAATATTGCTCATATAAATGCTCCTGAAATAAATGCTGAATTATTTTTTGAAAAAGTCAAGTGAAAAAAGTAAATTTGGAGGCCATTGCTTGGTGCAATGATAAAGTTTTGGGCTTAGGCTTACAACTACAAGGTTTTTTTTTTCTTCTGAATTTTCCATCCTGCAATCTGAATTTAATGGGGATTTTCCTGCAATCCAACCTTAAAAGAAGCTTGTATCTTGTATGTTTGTAGTTCATTTTTTTTAATATGGTTTCTCCTAACTTTGTGGTTTTTATTCTTTAGGTGATGAGTCTTGAAAGAAGAAGCTCTGCAAGACAAGTTGTTAAAAGCTTGATTAAGGATGATGGTTGGACAGGCTTCTACAGAGGGTTGGGTCCTAGATTTTTCAGCATGTCAGCGTGGGGAACCACAATGATATTAGCTTATGAATATTTGAGTATGGGTTCCTTCTCTTTTACCGATATTTTTTTTTTTAGAAAATGAGATTACTAATTTGAGAATCTTAACATTGCTACTTTCTGATTTTGGGGCTTCAAAGAACAATGTGGTTTGCAAGTCCCTGACTGCATTTCATAATCTACCTCTTATTTTCCTCCTTGTCCGATTAGCGCCTTTTGGAACCCCCTAAACCTTGTATCTGCACTCTTTCCACCCCCCCCTGTTAATTGCATTTTGGAATCCATTTGATTGACATAATTTGAACTGGAAGAATGAATTGGGTTTACCTTCATTTGTTCTGTTTTAATGTGACTGAGAGCCTTGTTTTTTTAAATGTATTGTCACTCATTTAGATACTGACTAAGTAGAGTTTGCAGTCAGATTAACATACAGTATTCATTCATTCCATTAATCCTTAATGGACTGAATGAATAAAATGATTTTTATTGTATGTTCTTTGCCTGTGGTCCTCGACTACTTGGATGCTTAACTGGAGCATTGGAGGTTCCCACATTGCTCCATTGTTGGTATATTTGAGCAACTCTGAAACATGAAGCTGGTCAATAGGTGTCTATAAGTTGTACAGAGATTTTACAATCGAAACTATTCAATTAAAATTTTGGTGCAATCAGTGTTCTATATACATGTACCAATTTGGGGCTTCACTGTACTACCTCAGATACTGTCAAAATATGCTTCTTGCAATTTGGAAGCTTAGATCAGTGGTTAACATGTCTGGTGTTGGTGCTTCATGAAATGGTGTTACCTTTTCTCTTTCTGAACATTATTTCCAGGTTGGAAATTCATGTAATTAGTTCAAATCCTAGAAGATGAATGGTGGCTTAGAATGCTGTGAAAAAATCATTCCCTTGTTCATTTTTCAAGTTAGAAAAGACATAACTTTTTGCTTGAACTTTGTGAATATAAAAAATCATACTCTTATATCTAGACACTTTCCATCTATGATCTTTAAATCTGAAGACATATCATCTGGTTTAATGAAAGTGCTATTAACATACCAAACTTTATTAGATTGTTGTTGTGCACTTAGGAAGAAATAAAGTACTTGTCCTCCTTTGTTGTTTTCAATAGCATAATCAGCTTCATAGTTTTCTACGTTGTCTTTTTACTAGCAGTACCTTTGTGAATGTTTGGGATTTCTGTCTTTTGCATCTATACCAGCACTCTTTTACTTAGTGTCCACCTCTTTTTCAAATTCATAAGTTGGAGGAAAGAATGTAAAAATATAACCTTTTGTTTTCTGGTTTTTTGCTGGGACTTTTATTTAAAATTTGACACAACTGTTTTATATATAAACATATCGATTTTTTTGTTTCCTAATTGACGAGGAATTCCACTCACAAGTAATATCTGTACATTTTTTCTCATGTTTGCTTAAGGCTAGGAAAATGAAACAAAAATCATGTTATGCTGCATAAAAAGGTAATGTAAGTGACTGGTTTCACCATCACCGGTAAGTGGCTGTAATGACTGGCATGGCCTTTGGGCTACATAATGCTTAGATCAGTTAAAATCATGTATGTAATGACTGGCTATGAATTAAGTTTTTGTAATTGTTTTTTTTTAAATAAATTCTTTGATGTCCAAAGTACACTTATTATGGGCTTGAGGAAGTATTAATTTATATAGTTAACATCTGGCCTTCCTCATGTATTTGCTTATTTATTGAAGTCACAAAGTTCTATGTTCATCTATGGTGACACCTGTGTAGTTTAAAGTAAGGGAATATCAGAGTACACAGTTATTATAGCATAATTTTGAGATACTTTTTTAGGGATTGAGATTTTTATTGGCTGAGAGCTATAAGGTACTTGGATGGTCAGCCAACAATTTACTGATATTTGACCGGGGCCTCTCCTGTTTTTGAAACTTCAATGGTAATGACCATAGTTCATTTTTCAAGGCTTTGATTATATAAATTTTTCCAGTTAGTCTTATATAGGACCTACTATCTACTATCAGACCACATGTCAGCTTGACTATGTTTGTTCTTGCTGGTATTATTATTTTGCTTGTTGATTGCATTTGTTTTTCTATGCAAGATGTTTTTCAAGCAATTGCTATCTATTTGTATGTCTGCAATATGCTAAGTTTGAGAATTCCTTTCTTTTCTCCATTCAGAGCGGTTGTGTGCAAAGGATGAATAGATGTGAACCTGCTATTGATCAATGGTAGAGATTTGGTTCTGAAGGTGGCTTGATCAAGTTATCTTTGGAGTTGGCATTTTTACACATTCAGAAGAAACTTTTCTTGTATTCCCAACCCTGATACAATATTGTTGGTCTAGTCTTTGGCATTACCGCCACTGAGGAGCGAACCTCCTATTGAATCTGGATTAGTTACAGAATTTTAAAGACTTTTTAATCCGCCTGAGATTCTAAGCACCGATTCTTTTACTCTCTCTAGGAACACAAGGTTAGGATAAATGAGTCAGTTAGATGCTCCACTGGTATATCCATTTTTCATCTTGCATAGCTAGTGTATTCTTGTAGCAAAATATTTTATCCGTTGCAATTATATTGTGATTTTTCCATTTTGAACTCGAGAAATTTTAGTGTAGTATCTGGAAGACCACAGAGTTACGTGCTTTGGCAGAAACATTTGTATACCTGAATGAAATCTCTTTTCAATAATAAGGTTTGATTACTCTTTGGAACTCATTTCCAATACATGGTTCTCTAGTTACATGCAAAAGTTGCAGGTTGTTCAAAATGGTGGTTATTTTGGTTTTGGTGATTTAAGCACTCATTACCGCAATATCAGCAATGAGAAAAAGCAACTACTGAAAATTGCTCTTAATGGTGAAGGCATTATACATCAGGCTTCCTCGGAGTGAAAGCTAGCCAAAGATGCTTTTGTTTACTGAAGGTGTTATTTGCAGCAGTTCGCATGCCGTGCATCTGCTTGCATAATTGTTACAGTGCTTCCAGCTTGGATATTTAGATGGTGATGTTGGATTCTGTTGCAGCAAAACAGTTCTTGTGCTAGGATTTTGTTGCTGAAGAACAGTTCTTGTGCTAGGATTCTGATGAATCGCGGTGTGATTTTTGTATTTAATGTCAGAAGGTAATGCATATCATCCATATTGATATATTCGTCTTATTTCAGGGAGCAATGAACATAAGTGGATAATGAGATTTGGGATTCATGCTTGGAAATGTTCTCACGTTTTGGGTTCGACAGATTGAAACAATCTGCACATTTCTTCTTTCTCTTGTTTCATTGAAGTGAAACAAACTACACCATTAAGGTGTGTTTGAAAATGTGGTAGTGATCGTGGTTTAAAGTGTTTTTTATTTAGAAATGTATAAAAATAATATATAAATTATTATTTTTTAAAAATTATTTTTGATATTAGTATATTAAAACGATCTTAAAATATAAAAAAATAATAATTTTAAGCATATTTTTTTTTTAAAAAATTTGGTGGAACACGGTTTGAACCGCGTTTCCAACAAGGCCCAAGTATAAAACTAAAAAGTATGAGTTTTTCATACTATTCATTCTCTCGTACATTATTGTGGATGTATTGCAAAATTTTTTGTTTTTCAATTTGGTTCTTAAACTTCTTTTTTGGCAATTTAGTCTTAATTAAAAAAATAATTGATTTTGATTTTTTATGAAAGAGTGATTGAAAGAAGAGGGATCTAAATGAAAAAGATACCAAATATGGTGGCGTGCCTTAAGTTTTGAAAATGATGCATTTTGGTCCTTGAATTTAAAAAAAAATAAAGATTATACAATTTTGATATCTCAATATTTTGCAATTTAATTTTGGTATGAAAGTTTATTCTTATTATTTTTTAGTCCCTGGTTGAGAAAGGTCGTTGGATTTCAATAGTTGAGAGAGAATCATGTCGTTAACACTGATTTAAACCATTAAAACGGATGATATTTATATTAAATAATTCTTTTTAACTAGGAGAGTTCATATTATGTGTTTTTTTATTTTTAAAGTTTGTGAAAAAGCAAATATGATCTCAGGTTGATTTTTGGTTTCAGGTTTATTTATGTTTTTTGGAGGGTTTTTTGGTTTTTTTTGAGGTTATGAATAGGTTTATCATGGTTTTTAAGTTTTTTTTTTTATAAGTGTTTTAGGTCAAAATAAGTTTTTGAGTAAAAAAACTTGGGTTCTGATTTTCCAACCTCTACAATAGTTGGAATCTAGGCAAGATCAGACGACGCGTTGTCTATCTAAACATGCGATGTGTTGTCTGAATTAAAAAAAAAAATAGAGGTGGACGACATGTCATCCGCTCCAAGTGCAACAAAAAAAGGAGCTTAGTCAGGCGAGCTCTGATGAATTGGGTCAGGCCCAACAACATTTGATCTTTTTTCCCCTATTTTTTCAATTAATGCTTCTTTTTATATGTTTTTTTTTTGTAAAATAAAAAATCATTTATATTTAGATTAATACCTCTTTTTTTTTTTGTTTAGAATCTCTTTTAAATGATGATTATCTTTTGGTTATGTTTTTAATTTTTAAAAAGGTTTTTCTAATTTATATATATATATATATATATATATTTTTATCTTTTGTATATATGAACTAGATTTTTGAAAACAAAAAATATTTATTTTCAAATAATATTTCTAATATGTGTAGCGTTGCATAATATTTTTTTATTTTATTCAATTAATTTAATGTGTTTTTCTATTTTTATTATCGTTTGATTGAATAAAAAAACATTGTAATAAACAAAATTTAGCAAACATAATTGTTAAATGCTCCGTCTTGCGAGATTAAATATCTTGATTTGTATCTATTTTTTGATTTTTTAAATTTTATTTTTAGGTATTGTTAATGACTTTTTATTAGTATACATAGTTCTTGGTTTACTTGATTACATGTATGCACAAACGTTTTTATCTACACTTTAATTTTTTGAATTATAGAAATGCATTGAAAAAATCTACATATACAATACTTTTATATAAAAAAAATATCAGACTCGCGGTGAATCGTGGATTATATAACTAGTAAATACTTAAATATTGAAGTGATAAAATATAACATAAAGCACTTGATTGGGATGAATATGACATTAAAACTAAAATTTTTGATAATTTTAGTTTTTTTTGGACTAGAATCAGAATCATATATTAAAATTTGACGAGGATGATGAAAATGATGGCAAAGGAAAAGATTTAAATGCAAAATTTTTAATTAGTGATCTCAATGAGAAGATATCAAAATTAGATGTGGTTATGAAGCATACCGTGAAGGATGTGTGTTTAAGAAAAAATTTAGAATTAATGAGGTGAAAGCAGATGCTATTACATGGGTGTACACCCATTAGGGTGCATTGGGTGTAAATGCACTGGGCAGACGCCCAATACAATGCATAGTGCCCATGAATTGAGCGTCCATATGCCTATGCAGGGAGCAGGGGCTCGGGCAAGTGTTCTTGGTCTGTGATAGCCCGAGCTCGTATTTTTTGAGTTTTTTTTTTCTTTTAGAGGATTTTTTTTGGATCAATTTTGGGGAATTTTTTAGATTCATTTTATTTGTATCCATCAGATTCTATTATCAATTTAAAAATTCTAAAGTGATAGATTAAGAATATATTTTGTATATAAGTTCCTCATTTTCCATTCCTAACCCAACAACACATCTTGAAATACTAAACTGAGCTAAACCTTCAAATAGAGGACTAAATTTTATTGAAAGTTTACCCTTTCACAATATCTGACACTAAGCAATGAATAGCTTCTACAAGGAGGATTTTTTAGGAAAAAATATTCATTTTCTTATTTATTTTTAATGTTTTTTCTATTTAGTGTAAGAATTTTTCTACTTTTTATTTTTTATTTTCAAGTTTTCTAGTTTGTTTAAGTTAGTTTTTAGGTTTATTTAAGGAGTTGTAAATCTCTTAGTGAGGAAGACTATATGAACATAAAATATTCAGTAATAAAATTATAATTTAGGGTTTTGTGTGACAATTTTATTTGACTTCAAGGATACTAGTGGATGTCTTTATAGCTTTTTTGTTTGTTTGTTTGTGTTTCCGTTTATGTTAGTTGATATTAAAGTTCAATGACACTAGTGGTTATTTGTTTGCTATGTGCTAGAATAACCACGATTTAAAGAGGTAGTAAAATAAGACATGCTCGTGTAGGAAGGGATGAAAAGGTTTCTCTTGAGAAAGAGACGTTCAAAAGATAGTGATAAAAGACATGCAAAAACAAATTATAAAATTGAAAAGAGATGTTCAGATGATATAAAAGATGCAAAAACAAATTACAATATTAACCCATTAGTTGGCAGAGGTAAGGAGCTTAGGATATCTTGAGAAGAGTGATCATGGATCTATGGTTAATTTTGAAAATTTGTTTTAAAGATGTAAGCAAATAAAATAATTTTTTGATAGGGATAAATATAATATTGAAATTAAAAATTTTGATAATTCTAGTTCTTTTGTGAACCGTAATCAAATACCAAAATTTGATGAGGATGATGAAAATGACGGTAAAGAAAAAGATTTAAATGCAAAATTTTTATCTAGTGATCTCCACGAGAAGATAACAAAAATAGATGTGGTTATGAAGCATACCGTGAAGGATGTGTGTTTAAGAAAAAAATTAGAATTAATGAGGTGAAAGCTGATGCTATTGCAATTCAGCTCATGCAAGACTTCCAAGTCGGTGGCAGTATCCAATCGAATATTATAGACTTCGTCTAAGGTAGTTTACAAAGAAAGTACCCTTAAGCCATAATAAAAAGTCTATATTTCCTGAAAAAAAGAAAAGAAAAACACTACAAAGCTGAGAAAGGCAGACAATATCGATTGTCAAAATCTGAAGGATACTCAAATGAGTTTCGGAAATATTGAGGAGGGTGTAGGAAAACCTGAAAATGTACGAGAGAACACAACCCCATCATGGGATGCTGTAATGTGATAGAATGGAATGAAAAACAAATTGGAATGAGCAATAACTATTACTTGATTTTTCTATTTTCTGGTTGTGTAATTATCAATCTGTAAGGGTTTGTTTGGAATACTAGGAATAGTAATCTAATGCATGAGAATAGCGTAGAGCAGCTCAAAATCTAATTAGAATACATCACGTTAAATTTGTGCTTAGTGGAGACTATGAATGATAAGTTGATAAATCCAATTTGGGTAATGCTCATAGGAGCTGGCAGGCATTGTATCTAAAGGTTTATCTGGGGGCGCACTGTATGTGTTTGGAACACTGTTTTTCACAGCAAATTCGATTGAGGAAGATGAAGAAAGAATCAATAACCATGCCTTTGTTCTAGGAAGCTGGGGATTAGTTTTGCTCGGTGTCTATGTATGAACTATGAAGGGCTAAAATCGAGTGATGGAATAGAAGATTTGGTTCATTTTTTTTTGTGTCTGTTGTTTTGTTCTCTCTTTCCATGATAGCTTTTGCTGTCTTGTGTTTTATAAAGATTGGCTTATGAAGGAAAAAGAAGACATTGTCACACGATTAATTCAATCGAAAATGAAAAAAAAAACCCTTAATTAATAGTTCAGAATCATGGAAACGAGTTTGGAATATCAATATTTATGAGCAATGCAAATTATGATCATCTACACCATCAGTTGCTTGGCACTGACCGCATGCTAACCATAACATCAAGCTACAACAATATAATGGATATATGCAAAACACAAGCTCAGGATTCTACAGTGGCACCAGGTCCACTTATAACAAATTGAAGCTACTATTTATATATATAGACATGATCTAATGCTAGCAAGCTGCGAATCATATATTTTAAGCAGCCCATATTGAGAAATGATTTCAATCTCATCTTGCCTTTGGGTCAATTATTTCAGAAAACACACCCCTTGCTCTTTGATCTGGATCACTTTGGGTGACACTTTCGCGAGTGCTAACTGTGCTCCTTGAATGTGACTCCGCTCCACTAAACATGTCATCGTCATCAGTAGTCATGACATCTTGATGTGGTGAAAGTGAGCTTTTATTTTCCATATTGATCCCGTCTACACTGTTGGCATTTTTCTCAGCAGTTTGTTGAAGCTGCAATGCAAATTCAAGGCCCCAAACGACATCACCCATTTTTGGGCGTTCAATTCCTTGACCATGTAAGCAACTGTTAGCAATCTCTGCAAACTTATTTAAAGAGACAGGGGCAACCTCGCCCTTTAAATGTGGGTCAACGATCTGATCAAGGGTTCCTCTTTGGTAACATCTTCGTACCCACTCAGCTAAGCTTGCTTGCTCTTTCGGTGAACTTGGAATCACTGGTGGCCTTGCACATAGCACCTCAAACAAAACCACACCGAATGAATAAACATCAGATTTCTCTGTTAGGTGTTGCCTACGGTAGTACTCTGGATCCACATATCCAATGCTACCTCTAACTACAGTGCTAACATGGGTTTGGGATGTACTAGTGGGACCCAATTTGGACAGCCCAAAATCTGAAACCCTAGCCACCCAATTCTCATCTAACAATATGTTTGTTGACTTCACATCACGATGAATGATTGTGTGCTTTGCTCCTGAATGAAGATAATGCAACCCTTTTGCAGCACCAATGCATATTTCTAGCCTTTGCTTCCATGGAAGAGGAGAGCTCTTTGTTTTGTATAGATGTTCTCTTAGGGTGCCTCTTGACATGTAATCGTATACAAGGATCATCTCGCCATGATCATCACAGTATCCAATCAGTGACACTAGATGGAGGTGGCGAAGATTGGATAACATCTCAATCTCTGTCTGGAACTCACGTGTCCCTTGCTTTGATGATGAATCTAGTCGTTTGATGGCTACTGCGATGAAACCGTATTCAATGTATCCTTTATACACAGTGCCAAATCCCCCTGAACCAATAATATTTTGATCATCAAAGTTTCCTGTTGCTTCGTTGATTTCGAAAAATGTAAACCGTCGGCAAAGATCAGTAGGTAGTGATGGAGAGATTGAAGTCGTGGACCTAGATGTTTGTGGTATTAGAGTCGAGGAGGATTTTTCCTCACTCTTGCTAGGGTCCTTGACTCGCTTCTGCTTGAAAGCAAAGAAACAAAGAATAAGAGAGCAAGCAAATACTGCACCTATGGAACCTCCAACGATGCCTATAACCGTAAGTATTGATGATCTTTTGCCCGTTCTTCTGTCTTGTAGACTTGGATGTTGTTCTGCTGGTGGAGGAGCCACTGTTGGCTCAGGGTTGAATCCTGCAAGATTTCCATCTGTTGTATTCAGCTTGAATATTTCCAAGCCATTCAAGATTGCATCAGCATAAGTAGGTTTCAGTTCCATGTTAGGGTGTAGTTCGAGCCACAAGTCCTGCTTGCTCTGGCTCCCTTGAGGGACCTGCACGATGTAGTCTTTGTAAACTGGAATGCCGTTGCCACCGCTCATATGGATCACATCTGCATCATACTCTGCTGTTTGATTGTTGATGAATATTAAAAATACCTGTTGATTTTCATTTTTGACCTCCATTCGAGTCTCACAAAAGTGGAGCCTAAGGAGATAATGGAAACCAGCATCAACTGGGAAGATCCAGGTGAGATTGTAATTCAGGTTAAGACGTGGTTCAGGACCCATTGAACGCATAGTACTATATACCATAGCAGGAGCGGAGTAAGCTGGCGTTTTGGTTGTGTACTTTATCTTAACGCCTGGGAGATATGGAGTGTTTCCAGTTTGTCCAAGGAGATACTCGAAATCTTGATGCCATGTCCTGTACATTCCAGTATCTCCTGTGCTGCTGATATCTTTCCCCCCAACATTCAGTCGATAAACTGTCTCAAGCGCAGTTGTGTTACCCGGATAGAAGAAGAGATCGTTGCCCACACAGGTCAGTGGATTATCATTGCCACAAGCATACAAGCTGTCTGGCATGGAAACGATTTCGATACCATTAATGAAGGAAAAAGATGCTGGAGACGGAATGAAGGTTAATTCAAGCTTCTGGTTGTCCCTCACGGTGATGATGAACTCTTTGGTGAAGTAGTCAACTGGAGGTATTATAGCAGAAACTGTAAGAGAGGCACTAAAGTTGTTTAGTAGCTGGTAGTTATTGGCCCTAATAGAAAAATAGGATGTGGATATATCAAGATTAGAGTAAGAAGCTGGATAAAAGTAGAGACGCACAAATTTTGGGCCAGGCAAGACTGGAAATGTGTAAGTGAATTTAGAGTGAAAAATACGGGCTGTCATGTATGGGACTTGGTTGACAGAGGGGTCTTGCTTGGAGGCTGCAAACACAGATGAGGCTTCTGGGGGGTTAGAGGCAGCAAACTTAGACTGGGAATCACCATCCCAACCACGACCATCTGGAGAAGACAAATTAGAGGATGCACCACAGTTAAGGAGTATTAGATCAGTGGGGCTGTATGGCAGCAAGTAATCTGTAGTAGCAGTAACGTAGAGGAAGAGATGGAGGGGAGGGAGAAGGTAGAGAGCGATGAAGATGGACATTATGCTATTTCTTTTGTGGAATAAATTGGAGTAAGAAAACCTATGCATTAAATGCAAAGATTTTGATTTAAGGGAAGATGATCGATGGTGTTTTTGTCTCCATCCAGTAGCATTTTTTGCTCAAGTTGAGAATAATCCAATGATATATTTGAAGCCCAGCGGAGAAGAAAATTCGACGATATGGCTAATGGGACATATTGGTCACTGTACTCGGTCAGCTTTGGATGGCTGCTTTCTATTGTGTGGTTCTTAAAGACGCCATGAATAGTCTAATTTCAATACACTAGTTGCCATTTTTTTATATTAGTAATGACTAGAAAGTACTCGGTTTCTATGCAACTTATTTTGCTTTTTCTTTTTTCCTTAACTTTTTAATTGTTGGATTAAGATCACACACACCACTAAATTTCTTATTTGATTAATATTCTTAACGAGGTTGAATGTATTTCCGGTTGGTGTTCACCATAACAAATGCAGTAATCACAGCTGCGAGATTAGGCTTCAAAAGGTGCAAAGCTTTTTGGTTCATGAGTGTGCCCTTTTGGGCTGAGCTTATAACCAAAAATCTTATCATCTGGTATAGTAATCGCTCACTACAAAACTTGGTTAATGATAAATCTTTCTTCCCATTAATCTAAGAGTAATGGATTTACCTCTCGACATACTTGGTGCCGAATGAAATCAATAGCACTAGTAAAGAAGAGGCAAGCTGTCCTCTCTTCCCTGCAGATGGCAATTTGTTCTCTATCATCCTGTTAAGCTTGATTTCCCTACATGAGGGGGGACTGAATGGAGTTCTCGGTGGATGAAAAATAATTGGAATAATAAATGAAATGAAATTGAGTTTCATTGTTGAAAATATCATGCTGAAATTACTTCAATCCTAAGGAAAATGCAAGTCCTCTACAATGAACAGGTCTAGCAGATGTTCTTATCTTGTACAAACAGGACATCTTAAGCAAACCTGTGAACATTCCAAGATCTGTTTTTCAACTTCATAGCTTGCAATAGATTAATGAGGAAGCTTCGCCATTAATTAGTGCACGAGAAAGACAATCACTAGACATCGTATCGACAAAGCAATTGCTTGCTATTTTCTTCAATTATAAATCATCATAAAGTACATACAAATTTTATTGTTATACTCATCGGAAGCATGAGTAGAAAGAAAAAAGAAAGATTCAGACAGTCACCCTACACGTAGAGCAAACTGATCCACCCATCTTGGTGGAGCTCACATAGACGGACTGGTTCACCTTGCGCTTTATGGGTGGCTATTCAAATCGAAACCCACGCAGACAGATAAAGAACTGACCCCTTTGTCCCCTCTTCCTCGATCAACCACTACGTTTGCACCGATTGTAGTAAGTGCAAGGCCGAGAATCACGATTGATCGGTTTTACACAGCTTCTTTTTCCTTATGGTCATCGCCTTGTTACAATGATTGTCGCCGATGCCTTCTTTCCAATACACACAAATCTTCATTATAGGTTGGTCTTGCTTCAGTCTTCAATAAGAAAAATCGTTCTTATTCCTCATGATCAGTAGCCCTTTGACTCACCTCAGATCCATGAAGTCTCATTTACTCCTTTCTTTTCTTCTTCTTCAATGATGTCTTACTGATAAAATGCTCTTGTTCTTGGTTTATATATATATATATATATATATATATATATATATATATTTAATTTTACACAGGAACTAATAGGAGGCTCAAAGGATCGACCTATTCCTTTTTGGTTCATGAGTGTGCCCTTTTGGGCTGAGCTTAAAACCAAAAATCTTCTCATCTGGTATAGTGATCGCTTACTACAAAACTTGGTGGTAATGAGAAATATTTCTTCCCATTAATCTAAGACTAATGGATTTACCTTTCGACATACTTGGTGCCGAATAAAATCAATAGCACTAGTAAAGAAGAGGCAAGCTGTCCTCTCTTCCCTGGAGATGCATGGCAATTTGTTCACTCTCATCCCGTTAAGCTTGATTTCCATACATGAGGGGAAACTGAATGGAGTTCTCAGTGGATGAAAAATAATTGGAATAATAAATGAAATGAGATTGAGTTTCATTGTTCAAAACAATATCATGCTGAAATCACTTCAATCCTAAGGAAAATCCAAGTCCTCTACAATGAACAGGACACCTTATGCAAACCTGTGAACATTCCAAGATCTTTTTTTCAACTTCATAGCTTGCAATAGATTAATGAGGAAGCTTCGCCATTAATTAGTGCACGATAAAGACAATCACTACAATCGTATCAACAAAGCAATTGCTTACTATTTTCTTCAATTATAAATCATCATAAAGTACATACAAATTTTATTGTTATACTCATCGGAAACATGAGTAAAAAGAAAGAAGAAAGATTCAGACAGTCACCCTAAACGTAGAGCAAACTGATCCATCCATCTTGGTGGAGCTCACATAGACGGACTGGTTCACCTTGCGCTTTATGGGTGGCTATTCAAATCGAAATCTACACAGACAGATAAAGAACTGACCCCTTTGTCCCCTCTTCCCCGATCAACTACTATGTTTGCACCGATTGTAGTAAGTACAAGGCCTAGAGTTACCATTGACCGTGTTAGACAATTGACATTTTAACTTTAGTGTTTCAGTTTGTTTAATTCAATCAAGTATTGTCTGTTTTTCTTTTTTTTCATTTCTGTTTTGATTTTATCAAAGTAAATCCCTTGTTTTTCTGATATTGTTGCTGAGTTAGTGACAACACATTGTCCACTACAGTTAGTGGCTGTTAACTAGGGAAGTTTGTTAAGTTTTCTCATGTATTTAAAGACATGCAGTTAATAAAATACTTACTGAGACATTTTATCAAACACCTTGTGTGTAGTTCGTGTTCTTCAATACTCAGCATTGTTGTTCTTGATTGTGCATCCCTTCACCTGCACAAAACACAGCAACATAATTCTTAACAGTGGTACATGCAAGAAGATGAAACAATCTCCAAGTATTCTGATAGAATTTCACTAATTATCAACAACATCAGATTACTTGGAGAAGACTTTCCTGACAGCAGAATTGTGGAGAAGGTTCTTGTGACTCTTCCTGAGAGGTTTGAATCCAAAATCTCCTCTCTGGAAGAATCAAAGGACCTCAGTAAAATCTCATTAGGTGAACTAATGAGTGCTCTTCAAGCATAGGAGCAACGAAGAACAATCAGGCAAGACAGATTGACTGAAAGAGCCTTTTATGTGCAAAAACAACAAGCTGGAAAAGGAAAGAAGTTGCTTAATCTGAGAAGTAAAGGCAAAAATGAAGGGGGCAGCACCAGTGAAGGTTCAAAACAGAAGAAGTTTCTTGCTTGCACTCACTGCAAAAGAAACACACATTCAGAAAAATATAGCTGGTGGAGGCCAGATGCAATTTGTGGAAATTGCAAGCAATCAGGGCACATCACAAAGGTCTGCAAGTTTAAAAATTCAGACCCAAAACCTCAACAAGCTCACCTTGTGGATGAAGTTGATACACAGGAGGAGCAATTCTTTGCTGTCACTTGTTTCTCAATAAATGATTTAGCTGATACTTGGCTTATCGATAGTGGATGCACACACCATTTGTGCAATGATGCTGGAATGTTCAAAACCCTTGATGAATCTTACAAATCCAGAATAAAGGTTGGCAATGGAGAATTTCTGGAGGTCAAAGGCAGAGAGTCAGTAAATGTTCAAACAAGTTCAGGTATCAAAATCATTCCTGATGTGTTATTCATACCTGAAATCAGTCAAAATTTGTTGAGTGTTGGACAAATGATGGAGAAAAACTATTCTCTTCAGTTTAAGGATCATAAATGCACTATCATTGATCCTTCTGGAGAACAAGTGTTCTGTGTAAAGATGAAAAACAGAAGCTTTGTTGTTGGCTGGGATAAAGTATCCAATCATGCATATGTGAGTGCTACACATGATATTTCAAATCTTTGGCATAAAAGATTTGACCATTTCAATCAAAAGGGCTTGTCAATTCTGAAACAAAAGGAAATGGTTGAAGCATTGCCCATATTGAATGGTGAGATTCAATTGTGTGAAACATGTCAACTTGGCAAGCAATCCAGGCCATCATTTCCTAAAGGGCAAGCATAGAGAGCCAGCCAAAAGCTTCAGCTCATCCACACTGACGTGTGTGGACCTATGAAGACAGCCTCATTATGTGGTAACAAGTATTTCATTCTCTTTATTGATGATTATACTAGGATATGTTGGGTGTATTTCATCAAATTTAAGAGTGAAGTATTTACAATCTTTCAAACATTCAAAGCTTTAGTTGAGAATCAAAGTGACATGCTAATTAAATGCTTAAGATCTGACAATGGTACTGAATATACCTCAAATCAATTTCTTGAGTTTTGTAACAGCAGAGGCATTATGCACTAGTACACTACACCATACACACCACAACAAAATGGTGTGTGTGAGAGGAAGAACAGAACAGTAATGGAGATGGCTAGATGTCTCTTACTTGAAAATAAAATGCCAAACAAATTATGGGCAGAGGCAGTCAATACCTCTGTTTACTTGCTGAACCGACTTCCAACCAAAGCACTGGAGGACAAGACACCATATGAAGGCTGGAATGGTGTCAAACCTGCTGTAGATCATCTTCGAATCTTTAGCAGCATATGCTATTATCATATAGCTGAGCCAAAGAGGAGCAAACTTGACAACAAAGCTCAGAAGGGAGTTCTTATGGGCTATGGAATAACAACCAAAGGATATAGAATCCTTTGCTTACAAACAGAGAAGGTAATTCTCAGCAGAGATGTGAAGGTTAATGAAGCAATCACATGGGATTGGGAACATCAGAAAAATATGATTTCTGATCAACCATTCACCATTCAGCCTCCGAATTGGTCGATGAATCAGTGGATGACTTTCCAGTTAGAGGCACAAGATCATTAGAAGATATTCACCTAAGATGCAACATGACAATTCTAGAACCAACCAGCTATACTGAGGCTTAAGAATTTCCAGCATGGAGGAGAGCAATGGAGGCAGAAATGGAAATGATCAACAAAAATGCAACATGGCAGCTGATTGAAAGGCCTAAGCATCGCAACGTGATAGGTGTAAGATGGGTTTTTAAAACAAAACTCAATCCAGATGGGTCAATATGCAAACACAAGGCTAGATTGATGGTAAAGGGCTATGCTCAACAATATGGTGTGGACTACCTAGAGACCTTTGCTCCAGTAGCAAGGTATGATACTATTAGACTTCTCATTACACTTGCAGCACATAACTCTTGGCAGATTCACCAACTTGATGTCAAGTCTGCTTTCTTGAATGGATTTCTTGCTGAAGAGATCTTTGTAGAGCAACCCGATGGGTATGTTGTTAAAGATAAAGAAGATTATGTGTATCTACTTAAGAAGGCCTTGTATAGGTTGAAACAAGCTCCCCGAGCTTGGTATGACAGAATGGACACACATCTGCTTCAACTTGGGTTCAGCAGAAGCCAAAATGAAGCAACTTTGTATGTGAAATCCTGTGGTAACCATTTTCTAATTGTATCTATTTACGTAGATGATATGCTCATCACAGGAAGTGAACTTGGAATGATCCAAGAGTTCAAAGATGAAATGAAGAAGATGTTTGAGATGTCTGACCTTGGAATGATGAATTACTTCCTTGGAATGGAAGTGATGCAATCCAACCATGGTATTTTTACATGCCAAAAGAAGTATGCTTCGGACATCCTAAAAAGATTCAAAATGCAAGATTGTAAACCAGTGGGGACTCCTATGACAACAAGTATCAAGCTTAGCAAGGATGATGAATCTGAAAAAGTGGATGAAAGTTTGTATAGAGGCTTAATTGGCAGCCTTCAATATCTCACAGCAAGCAGACCTGACATATTGTTTGCTGTAAGCATTCTTTCAAGGTTCATGCATTCTCCAAAGGAGACTCATTTTATTGCAGCAAAAAGGATACTTAGATACATCAAAGGTACCATTGATCTTGGTATTTTCTGTCCAAGATCATCAGAAGGAGCTGTGGAACTAAAAGGCTATCTCGATGGATCGGGAGGCTGTGTTGATGATTCAAGAAGCACTTCAGGGTATTTATTCTCACTCAATTCAGGTGTCTTCACCTGGAGTTCAAAGAAGCAAGAGACAACAGCTCAGTCCACTGCAGGCGAGTACATTGTTCTTTGCCTCTGGCACAACCAAGCAATTTGGTTGAGGAAAATGTTAAAGGATTTGGGACATGAACAGATTGAAGCTACTAAAATCATGTGTGATAACAGTTCTGCAGTATCAATTTCAAAGAATCCAGTCTTTCATGGACGTACAAAGCATATCAAAATCAAGTTTCATTTTATTAGAGAAGTTCAACAATCTAATGAAGTGATGCTGATTCATTGTTCTTCCGAAGAACAACTTGCAGATATATTTACCAAACCACTACCTAAAGAGAGATTTGAGACATTAAGACAAATGATTGGAATTTGTCGTCAAAATTTCAAGGAGGAGTGTTAGACAATTGACATTTTAACTCTAGTGTTTCAGTTTGTTTAATTCAATCAAGTATTGTCTGTTTTTCTTTTCTTTCATTTCTGTTTTGATTTTGTCAAAGTAAATCCCTTGTTTTTCTGATGTTGTTGCTGAGTTAGTGGCAGCACATTGTCCACTACAGTTAGTGGCTGTTAACTAGGGAAGTTTGTTAAGTTTTCTCATGTATTTAAAGACATGCAGTTAATAAAATACTTACTGAGATATTTTATCAAACACCTTGTGTGTAGTTCGTGTTCTTCAATACTCAACATTGTTGTTCTTGATTGTGCATCCCTTCACCTGCACAAAACACAGCAACACAATTCTTAACAGACCAGTTTCGCAAAGTTGCCATATATTTGTGCATTGCAAACTGGTTGTCGTTCTAGACTCCTATAGTTAATATAGTTACCCTGAGAGGCCAGTAGTCTCTGATGCACTTCAGATTCCATAGAGAACTCCTCTTCATTACCTTCACCGATTGTGGCATTGGAAATGGGACTCGAGTTGCTTTCAAGAAAGGCAGCTGTACAGAATTAGATGTGATCACAGAAACCAGCAGGATAGTTAAAGAGAGCCACCAGAGGAATTCAATACTTACGTTAGGCCTCATCTCTTTCTGTCTGTACCCTTCTGTTACAGAGTTTGAAGAGCACTAAATAAACGTCACTGCTAAGAAGGCTTCAAACTCTGGATATGGAGTGAAAGGCTAGCTTTTTTCCATTGACTTGCTTTTTTGTGAAGACTTGGGTCTTCACATGACTCTGATTTTGATGTTGTCCACTAATTGCTTACAGGTGGCAAACTGGTTGGACAATGATCATTGTCAATTCAATTGTTTCCTCATTGTTTGCAGCCTAGGAGCATTTTATTGATATTTGATAAATTATTTTTTTATTTGAAAATATATTAAAATAATATATTTAATTTTTTTAATTTTAAAATCAACATATCAAAACAATCCAATTATTAAAAAAAAAATTCAAAAATTTTTAAAAATATTTTTTAATAGCAAAACAAATACAATCATCATGGAACGTTTTCCATGGACCATCTAACAAACACATGCATTTCTTTTACTTTTATGTAATTAAATGTCGGTTTTTTTTCTTCTTTATATAACATGAAAGCTTTTTTTTTTTTCATTTATTAATATTCATAATCCGAGAGAGAATGTGATTTTTCAATTGAATATATATAAGGTATGAATTTCTTATACCCTTAGAACACACTAGATTGGTGGTTTGCGCGACACCACGGGCTAGACCAAACTTATTTTTCAACTTGAAAAAAAAAAGTTCAGGAGGCACTTGTGTTCTTAAAGAAGTAAGGAAAACAAAAAAGATAATCAGGTTAACCTTGATTAATTTTATATTATGATAAAAAATTAGGCAACAATAACAAATAAATTAAAAATAATTGCCCTGTATAAAGTTGAGTTAACATGTGAAACCCGTGACCTACTACATGAGACCGGAATACACCTATAGAAAGATAGTACCAGTAAAAATCCATTGTAAAAATGGACATGGAAAAAAATATCCAAGGCAATCTGGTTAAATCTCTTTAACTCATGAAACGAGAGGTTAATAAAGTCTCAATCAATAAAATGATGAGGTATGAAGTCAAAAGAAAGTTCAAATTAAAAAAATAGCAATAAAAAAAATAAGAATCAAATCTAATATAAAACAAAATGAACTAAAATATTGAGAGATACAATTGAAAAAATTTTCAATTAAGAGAATGAATTAAAATATTTAGGGAAACAGTTAAAAAAAATCCAATTAAGAGAATGATATAAAATATTAAGGGATACAATTAAAAAAATGATTTAGTTAAGAGAATAATTAAAAATTAAAATAATAGGGATCAAATCTTAAAGGTGAAAAAACCAAAGGAGAATTAAATTGAAAGAAAATTCTAATTTCATGGATAATCTAAAATAAAAGAAATAACAATAAGAAGAAGATTGACCAAATCTAAAAGAAAAATAAATTGAAGGGTTGTTTTGAAGATGTGCAGGGGAAGTCTTCTATGAATGGAAGCTGAAGTTTGGCTGCCGAATGATGCCTTATATGTCGTCCAAATAGAGCAGAAGCACTAACATGTAACCATATAAATTGTATTCGCAACCGTCTTTTTTAAATAAATTAATATGATATATGCCCAAATACTAAAGTGCCTTTGATTAGACTTGGTAATTACAAAGAAACCAAGAAGAAAAGACAAAAGAAGCCCTTACCAAGGACAATGACAATTTCAATGCAAGGACACTTCAATCTTTTCACTGTCCATATGAAAAGAAATACTTGGAAGTGTCCCTCTCCACTAGTCCATTATTATTTTTATTCAAAAGGGCATATTGGTCATTTTTCTATGAAAATAAAAATAAAAGACTACTATATCCTTCTTCCAAGGCAATTTGTGCTTTGTCAATAAAGGTAAAATCGTCATTTCACAGTTCCAATCCACAATGACAATGAGTTTGGCTATACAATTGTCATAACCCAATTCCGGATTATTCCCTAAAATTCACTTTTTTTTAAAACAATAAAAATAAAAAAATAAAATAAAGGCTGTCAACATGGAGAAAGCAAGTCGAGGAATACAGCTGCAATTTTAGAGGAAATTTAAGGCCTAATTGTACCCTATTATGCCCAAAAATGGAGAAACAATGCAAATTCAAGGTCAAATTAAATGATTATTGGACGAATTTGTATAAAAATTAAATCCAAGGACATAATTAAATATTTAATAGGCCAATTTGATTTAATCATGGACCAAATTAAATTTTAATTATGTTTAAGAATTAATTTGGGTCCAATTAAAGGATTTAATTAAGTGCAAGGACTTAATTATACTTTAAATGGGTAAAATTAATTTTATTTGGGGCTTAATTGGTGAAAAATTAAGTTTGAGAACCCAATTTGGGCTTAATTGAGAAAATTGGAATTTTAAGAGATCAAATTTAATTTTTATCAAGTTAATTGATTCAAATCAAGGGCAAAATCTATAGAAAATCAAAGTTTTGGGGTCAAATTGAAGAATTTGACAGACAAGGACCAATCCGCAAAAGGCGCCAAACTATAGGGGCTTAATTGACAAAAACTTGGGGTGAAATTGAAGAAATTTGAAGTTTGATGATCAATTAGGGGCCAAATTGCATAAATCCAATATCAAGGATCACATTAAAAAAAAGCGCGCAAATACGGGGCTTCTGTTGAAGTTTATCCGGGGGCAAAATTGCACAAAATTTAAAGTTTGAAGCCAATTAGGGGTGTAGATGAGATATGTAAACCCCCGCAAAACACAGGATCGTAGAAAAAAAAAGGAGAATATTATTATTTCGAGAATGTTGCCTACGGGCAGGAAAAATATTATCGTGAAAATATTGCCTATGGCCAGGGAAAAAAATAAAAATAAAAACTATTTCCATGGGAATGATTGATAAGATTAGCTTCGGCTAATGACATTCGAGTTGGGATGACCGAGAGTGATTAATAAGATAAGCTTCGACTAATGACATTCGAGTTGGGATGACCGGGAATGATTGATAAGATTAGCTTCGGCTAATGACATCCAAATTGGGATGATTAAGAATGATTGATAAGTTTAGCCTCAACTAATTATATTTGTGTTAGGATGGCCGAAAATGATTGATAAGATTAGCTTCGGTTAATGACAACTAAATTTGGATGACCGGGAATGATTGATAAGATTAACCTCGGCTAATTATATTCATGTTAGGATGACCAAGAATGATTCACAAGAGTAGCTGTACATTTGTGTTGGGATGATAGGGAATAATTGATGAGATTAGTTTGATTAATAATAATACCCATATTGAAATGACCGGGTCTAAATTACGTAGTCAACTCCAGGCAAAGAGTTTAACTGATATAAATGAGTATCCAATTACAAAAAAATGAAGAATGTCTAAAATGATTCACGATGATCACCAGAAATTGGTTTTGGAAAATTAATGATTTCCTATAGAATATGAGGATTTGGATATATGTTAATTATATGCATGACTTTAAAAATTTAGATCTTATTTCTTGTGTTTTGTATGCTTATATAAATTAATGTTGTAACAGGACCTTCTCGCACCTAAGACGCCTAATAATCTTCCAGGACATTACTTTTACTAAAATTATGTAATATAAGCTAATTGATAGTAGTAATAGCAATAATTCGTTACATGTAGAAACTTGTAAAAATAAATGGAATTTACAATGCATGTCATGTATATTATACCTGTTTTATAAAGACAGTGTACTTAATTTAATTTGTATATGTATTCATCGAGAAAGACCTTTCTGTAGTTAATCTTTAACGTGCTTCTTATCCATAAATATTAATCATGCAAATGTGAGTAATTAATTGTGTGTGATGGTTGATGAGATACAATAGAAAGAGTAATTAGTGCGATGAAATTACAATCTAGGATAATTGGATCGGGAATTGCTACGACGGGTGTTGTATGAAAAGATGATTATGAAGGGTTAATGTATATTCGATGATTAATGTCAATACTTGGGACGTCAAAATAAGAAAAGGAACTCTACCGAAACTTTAGTAAAACAGTGATAATTTGATATATTACTAGAATTAGAAATACATCAAGATCTAACCATTTGACAATTTCCGGGATGGATCGGTTGACCGTTACACCGACACACAAAAAAAAATTGCCCAAATTTTTAAGTACCAAACCGTAGGAATTAATTATAAATGCTTATGAAATCGTCAAGCGTTACAAGATAAAACAGAAATCGAAGGACCAAATTGTAAAAGGTCAAAACGACACTGTTTTAATGTTACTATTTATCTTCTTAAAGTTTTTCCACCGAAAATCTGCTTTGGTTAACTACTTTACAGGTGTATTTAATGCATCTAACCTTCATCAAATTTGGCAAAATGTGCACGAACTAATCACTTGACATCCCTCTACGCCCCGATATGGTCATCACCGGCTCATTGGCAACACAGAGGACGTGTCAGCGGCCCAAATAGGCCAACTCAAATATTTTTAATTGACATCAATATCTTTAAGGTTGAGATAACTAATCCATTTTGTTTGATAATATCGAGATGTTATGAAGTTTTGAAGGAGTATATTTTAGTATGAATGTTGTTTTGTAATGATATATATATATATATATATATATATATATATATATATATATATATATTTATATATATATTTATCAATTTAGACTTGCTAGAATATTGATTTCATATCAAATTTTGAATATATTGAAGCATTTTAAAGTCTTCTGATAAGATCTCTCTTATTGTGTATTGGATATCTAATATATTGAAGCACTTTGTTGAGAGGCTTGTGATTTATGACATGTCTTAGTGCACTTCTTTCTATTTCAGCTTGATTTCAGACATTAAAAGGTACGTGGCACACAACCATGATGATTTACTAGGGCTTATAAGACACTTTTTGAGAAATTCATTAATTTATTTGTTTTAATAATATTTTTTTTATTCATTTGAATTGGTCTTTCCTTTGTAGGGATTTTATTTTCATTAAAACCTTTTTCATAAGGTAACTGCACTTATGACATTTTTTTTTTAATTCTAAAAGGCACTAGGCAAGTTGGAACATAATCATTTTCTAGATGGTAATGACTTTGGAATACTGACGTGAGGTAATTTCCAATAATCATTGTACATGACTTGATCTCATTATCAAAGTTTAGGAACTTGAATGTTTGGATTTTGAGAGTTAGCTTCAATAAGAAGAGTTTAATTTATAGATGATTTTTTGAGAGCTTTTGGAGCTATGTTTGTATCCATGATCATTTTGTAATATATTCTGTTGTTACTCATTTTTTGATTCCCATAAAAAAAAAGGGGGTATTGGATAACCTTTCTGCTCTTAAAACCTTGAAGATTTATTATTGCAGGAAACTTGAAAGCTTGCCAGAGGAAGGTCTTCGTAACCTCAATTCCTTGGAGGTTTTAGAGATACGTGGTTGTCCAAGATTAAATTCTCTGCCAATGGATGGGTTGTGTGGCTTATCTTCTCTTCGCAAGTTATCTGTTAAATGCTGTGATAAATTCACATCTCTATCTGAGGGAGTGCGACATCTGACGGCACTTGAGTATTTGGAGCTTGGTTTCTGTCCAGAGCTGAATTCATTGCCAGGTAGTATCCAACATCTTACTTCTCTCCAATATCTATTCATTTTTTGCTGTCCTAATTTGAAGAAAAGGTGGGAGAAAGATTTAGGAGAGGACTGGCCTAAGATAGCTCACATCCCTGACATTACAATCATTTAAAATTGATATGCAAATTTTTTAAAATAATTTCTCATTAACATTGAAGGAGAATAAAATATATATTTTTTTAGTTTAATTTGTTGTAATTGTTAAAATAACTTTATCAAATTCATTGTTGATTAATTTGTTGTGCATACTGGACCGAAAGCAAACACAAATAAAACACAACACAAGCAGATTTACGTGGTTCCCCAAAACCGGCACGCGTCCACGGGCAGCGGATTGTATATTATTGGAGGAATGATACAAACACTCAACTCAACCAAGTACAATCCCACAAAACCCAGTGTTTCACTCTTACACTCGGTGTTTCTCTCAAATCTGCACTATTTTCACTCTCACAGTTGCACTATTTTCTTCTTCTGCACACTTGCACTCACACCTTCACTTGCACTAATTGTCTCCATTTATAGGAGGAAGGAGAGCAGAAAGGAGAGCCTTGAAACATGCCACTAATTGTGGCACTAACCACTAATGATGCTTCCACTAAGTAAAGTGGTGGGGTATTGTTATTATCAATAAAATCTAGACAAATCTCCACAAATCTCCACCTTGGCAAGATTTTTCCATCTAATCCTCGTGATCAATCAATGCTGCCTCTGATGCGCCATATGGCGCTGCACCCTGAAGGTGCTCAACACCGAGAGATGTTGACCAAGTCCAAACAATGTTGGAACTTGATCCCTGAGACACATTTTGTGAGCATGTCAGCTGGATTATCTGCAGTACCAATCTTCTGTAGCAGAATATCCCCTTCATCCATAATTTCTCGAACAAAATGAAATCGAACATCGATGTGCTTGGTGCGGGAATGATAAACCTGATTCTTTGCAAGACAAATAGCACTTTGACTATCACAATGGACATCCACGTGCTCTTGAACAATTCCCAAATCTTCAATCAACCCATGTAACCAAATAGCTTCCTTGAAAGCTTCTGTTACTGCCATGTACTCTGCCTCAGTTGTTGACAAAGCTACTGTTGATTGTAACGTTGACCTCCAACTTACAGGCCCTTTAGCAAGTGTAAACATGTAGCCTGTTGTGGAACGACGCTTGTCTAAGTCACCAGCATAGTCCGAGTCCACATAACCAACTAAATTTTGTCCGAGTCTATCATCCCTCTGAAACTTCAAACCAATATCAGTTGTGCCATGAATGTACCGTAGAATCCACTTAACTGCCTGCCAGTGACCCTTTCCCGGATCATGCATATACCTACTCACCATACTGACAGCATGTGAAATATCTGGTCTCGTGCAAACCATTGCATACATTAATGCACCAACTGCATTTGCATAAGGAATTTAAGCCATCTGTTTGCGCTCTTCCTCTGTGTGTGGAGACATTGAAGCACTTAGCTTAAAATGAGGAGCTAAAGGTGTGCTTACAGACTTGGTCTTACCATCTACCCCAAATCTCTGTAGAATTTTCTTCAAGTATTGGGTCTGTGTCAAACAGACTGTGCCTTTTCTTCTATCTCTCTGAATCTCCATGCCAAGAATCTTCTTAGCTTCTCCAAGGTCCTTCATTTCAAACTCAGTTCTCAGTTGAGCTTTTCGGTCTATCAATCTCCACCTTGCTCTTCGATGCGATCAACATATCATCCACATATAAGAGCAAATAGATGAAAGAACCATCAAGAAGTTTGCGAAAATATACACAGTGATCAAACTGACTCCGTGTGTATCCATGTTCTGCCATGAATTTATCAAATCGCTTATACCACTGGCGAGGAGATTGTTTCAATCCGTACAATGACTTCTTCAGTTTACAAGCCCAATTCTCTTTTCCAGTGACTTTGAAACCATCTGGCTGAGACATGTAAATTTCCTCTTCCAAATCTCCATGTAGGAAGGCATTTTTCACATCAAGTTGGGCTAACTCCAAGTCAAACTGTGCAACCAAGGCTAACAGAATACGGATTGATGAATGCTTAACAACTGGAGAGAATACCTCATTATAATCTATCCCCTCCTTCTGAGCATAGCCTTTTGCTACCAATCTCGCTTTGAATCGGATGTTGTCTTTTCCAGGATTACCTTCCTTCTTGGCATATACCCACTTGCAACCAATTGTCTTCTTTCCTTTAGGGAGTTGTACCAAATCCCAAGTCTGATTCTTGTGGAGAGATTTCATCTCTTCATCCATTGCCTCTTTCCATTTTGCACTTTCTACACTCTGTACTGCTTCTTTGTAGGTGTAGGGGATTCCATCATCAATCACCGGAAGTGCATAAGCCACCATATTACAATACCGAGCAGGTTTCTTGATAACCCTTTTTGGTTTACTCGTTGCAATGGATTCTTGTTGTGTGGTTGCTGGAGTTGTTGCATCCTCTTCATCTGAACTTTCATCTGAATCTCCTTCAGTAGGGATTGTCTGAACAGTCTTTATAGGAATGACTGAAGTCTCCAACTCCACCCTGTGCATCACCGCATCGTTTTTCCTTCTCCTGTGATTTCTCTTGCTGTAACATGCCAGACTCATCAAAAGTGACATCTCTACTCAAGATCACTTTCTTTGATTCAGAACACCAGAGTCTGTAGCCTTTTACTCCTCCACTAAAGCCCAAAAATATAGCTTTCTTGGCTCTAGGATCTAGCTTGGACTCAGTAATATGATAATATCTTTGAGCAACCAAATATACGCATAGAGTCATAATCATTTGCGGGAGAGCGCCACCATAACTCCAAGGGGGTTCTACCATCTAATGCTGCTGAAGGTAACTGATTAACAATATGACGAGCATAGCTTAATGCCTCGCCCCAGAACACTTTGCTTAGTCCCGAATGTGATAGCATACATCGGACTTTCTCCACCAATGTGCGGTTCATGCGTTACGCTACTCCATTACGTTGTGGTGTTTTGCGAACGGTAAAAAATGTCGCTTGATCCCTTCATTCTGACAAACTTCAAAGAAAGGATCTGAAGTGTACTCACCACCATTATCTGACCGAAGAGTCTTAACCCTCCTTCCAGTTTGAGTCTCCACCATTTTCTTCCATTTCAGAAAGATACCAAGGACCTCATCCTTGTGTTTCATCATGTACACCCATACTCGTCTTGAGAAATCATCAATAAAAGTAACAAACCAACGATTACCTCCAATAGATTCATTCTTTGAAGGTCCCCATACGTCTGTGTGAACATAATCTAGGATCCCTTTTGTGTTGTGTACCGCAGTGCCAAACTTGACCCTTGTCTGTTTTCCAAGAACACAATGCTCCACGAACCCATGCTTCCCAGTCTTGGCGCCTTTTAATAGACCTTGCTTGACTAATCCTTGCAAAGCCTTTTCACCAGCATGCCCTAAGCGCATGTGCCAAAGTCTGGAATTATCTGCTTCATCATCTTCTATACTTTTGGAAACAGCTGCTGTACCAGTAACTGTAGATCCATCCAGGAAATATAAGTTTCCTATCCTCGTGCCTCTTAAGACAACTAATGCACCACGGATTGCTCTGAGGACTCCACCATGTATGATAATCTTATAACCACTGGATTCTAGAACTCCAAGTGAGAAGAGATTTTTCTTCAACTCAGGTACATACCGGATACATCCAGTAGTGTCTTGACTACCCCATTATGCATCTTCAGATGGATAGTCCCAATCCCTTTGATCTCACAAACATCATCATTACCCATCAACACAACTCCTCCATCGAACTCCTTGAGTCTCGAGAATAAGTGCTTGTTAGGGCACATGTGATAGGAACATGCAGAATCAAGAATCCATTCACCAGAATGGTTTTCTGGTGATGAGACCATGAATGCAGAGTCTTGTTCATCCTCATCTCGCAACGCTCACGCGGTTGGTTCATCTTTTTCCTTGTTGCCCTTGATTGGACAATCTTTCTTCCAGTGCCCTTTTTTGTGACAAAAGGCACACTCATCTTTTGCAAGATATCGTCTGTTTGATGATTCTCCTCTGGATTTTGAGCGAGATCTCCCTCGCCCTCGAAATCTTCTAGGGTTTGTTCTGCCTCTAACAGTCAATGCTTCTGACGTTGACTCCTTGTGAACAATTTGGTCCTTCTTCCGATACTCATTGTTCACCAAAGCATTGGACACATCAATGAATTTAATCTTTTCTTTACCATACAGTAAAGTGGTGACAAGATGTTCATATGTGTCAGGCAGTGAATTTAATAACAGTAGAGCTTTATCTTCATCATCAATTTCCACATCTAAATTCTTCAAATCAGCTATCATTTTATTGAAATCATTCAGATGCTCATTCATAGAAGTACCTTTCTTGTCTTTGAAACCGGAAGATCCTTTTCTTCAAGTAGAGACGATTCTCTATACTCTTCTTCATAAACTTGTCCTCCAGTGCTTGCCATAATTCCTTTGCAGAGTTTTGTTCTGAAAAGGCGTACTTCTGATCCTTTACAAGACAAAGTCGGATGGAACTGCAGGCCAACCGATTTATCCTTTCCCAGCTTTTATCATCCAAATCCTCCGGTTTATCTTCTAGAGTGAAATCCAAATTCATTTGGACAAGCATATCCATGACTTCATATTTCCACATGCCAAAATTACCTTTTCCATCAAACTTCTCCACCTCAAATTTGGTACTCGATACCGGGATGTATTGTGGAGGTATACTAGCATTCCCCGCTAATCTTTCTTCTGGAATATCAGCCATTAGGACGTCTTTAGATTACAAATGGACTCCCGAAATTGTTAAAACACACACTTTTATGCTCAAAAGAGCCAAAACAGTAACTTCGATGTGCTGTTTCACAAAACGGACACCACGGTTGCGTCCGGAATGGTTGAAAATGCTAGGAACCAATTTTACTCGGCCAAAAACGGGTCAAAAAATCACTGAGTTGGCCAAAAAACCAATCTGACCGAGTTGACTCAGGGAAGGAATATTCTGTCTCTGATAAAGAATATTCTGTCACGGGAATATTCTCTTACTGGTAACGGAATATTCTTATTCTGTCAAGAGAATATTCTGTCACTGTTAGATGACATGTCTGATGATGTGGCTGATGACAGAGCGATGTGGACCCTCTGTTGATGACGTGGATGATGACTCAGCGCCTACGTGTCGGATGACGTGGCCGTCTTCTCAGGCGAGAATTCGCACTCGGCCCGGTTTTTCCGGCAGATTTCCGGGGAAACTTCGGCGAGCTCTACAAGGCTCGTTTCAACTCCGATTTCAACGATCTTTATATCGTCGGACTCGTATGGATGATAGGAATCTCCGCAGCTAGTCAAAAGCAAGATCTGAGAACTTTGAAAATTCTGCAACTTTGAACAGAGAGCTGAAAAAAGTGTTTTTCTGTGTTTAAGCTTCCCTAATGCTCTGATACCAATTGTTGTGCATACTGGACCGAAAGCAAACACAAATAAAACACAACACAAGCAGATTTACGTGGTTCCCCAAAACCGGCACGTCCACGAGGCAGCAGATTGTATATTATTGGAGGAATGATACAAACACTCAACTCAACCAAGTACAATCCCACAAAACCCAGTGTTTCACTCTTACACTCGGTGTTTCTCTCAAATCTGCACTATTTTCACTCTCACAGTTGCACTATTTTCTTCTTCTGCACACTTGCACTCACACCTTCACTTGCACTAATTGTCTCCATTTATAGGAGGAAGGAGAGCAGAAAGGAGAGCCTTGAAACATGCCACTAATTGTGGCACTAACCACTAATGATGCTTCCACTAAGTAAAGTGGTGGGGTATTGTTATTATCAATAAAATCTAGACAAATCTCCACATAATTTTTCATATAAATGTGTAAAAATAATTGATTCATGATTTTTTTTATATTAAAACTTGTTTTACGATTGTAATAAATTTTCTATTACTTTCAATGACTCCATCAACTATGCAATTAAATACGTACTTAAAGTCCTGCTTGCTCTGGCTCCCTAGAGGGACCAGCACAGTGTAGTCTTTGTAAACTGGAATGCCGTTGCCACCGCTCATATGGATCACATCTGCATCATACTCTGCTGTTTGATTGTTGATGAATATTAAAAATACCTGTTGATTTTCATTTATGAACTCCATTCGAGTCTCACAAAAGTGGAGTCTAAGGAGATAAAGGAAACCAGCATCAACTGGAAAGATCCATGTGAGATTGTAATTCATGTTAAGAATGTTGAAAAGTAAGCTGATTACTTGTTTTGATGGCAGAGAAGAAGACACAGTAGGCTGTAGCGAGAAGAATGAAGGAATGGAAGAAATTCTGTTAAAATAGTTAAAGAAGCAGTTAAAACCGTTATGGCAGTTATAGTCAATTTTTTCTGTTAAATTCTGTTACAACCGTTTATTACATATGTAAGAATCGTAGCCCTCCATTAATGGATGGATGAGATGATTTTGATTCCTAAAATACTGGAATTAGTCACATGTAACGTGTATAAAAGCAGAGTTGCTGCATTAATGAAATATATGAAAATTCTTCTCAACCTTCTCTGCAAAACGAGAATACAATTCTCTTCTAAATACTGTCAAGAAAACAAACATGGTATCAGAGCTCACAAATTGATTCCTAAGAGGGGCGTAAGCTATGAAAAACAGATTGATTAAACTGTTAATTACTCAAAAATGGTAGGATCAAGCTCTAATGGAGGAGATTTAAGAACTCCACAGTTCAATGGCACAAACTATGATTTTTGGGCTGTAAAGATGGAGACAATCCTCATAGCATTCAATCTATGGGACGTAATAGAAGCTGGAATACAATCTCATCAATCACCTGAGGTTGCAATTGGATCAGGCGATGAAGAGAGTGAAGCTGAGCAAACTACATTGCTAACATCCACTACATCTAGAGAAGATAAAATCAAGAATGCAAAGGCATTAAGCCTAATACAAGGAGCATTAACAGATGATCTTTTCCCATGCATAAGAAATGAGAAAACTGCAAAGGGAGCTTGGGACATCTTGAGCAGAGAATTCAGAGGAGACAAAAAGGTTAGAGCTGTAAAACTTCAAGCTGTGAGAGCTGACTTTGAATACTTGAGAATGTCAGAAAATGAAAGCCTAGATGGATATCTAGCTAAATTCTTTGCAACGGTGAATAACCTGAAATCATTAGGAGAAGATGTACCAGAAAACAGAATTGTGCAGAAACTGCTAATGAGTCTAAGCAGAAGATATAAGTCCATTGTGTCAATCATTGAGGAGACACGAGATCTTGATGTTCTGAGAGCAGAAGAAGTCATTGCTTCTGTTAAAGTCTATGATAAGAGGGAGGACCTACATGATGATAGGGATAAGCTAACAGGAACAGAGAAAGCCTTTAGCAGCTTAAAAGTTGGAAACAATCAAGCCTACAGCTCACATAAGGGTTTTCATGGCAGACCTTCTCAAAGATGGCAATCACAAGACAGGAAGGGATCAAATTCATTTCCAAACAGAAACTTAAACACATACAACAATTCTAACTGGAACAACACTGCTTGGGGAAGTAGTCAAGCGAGTGTAAAGCTGCTGTGTCAAGTCTGCCAAAAGCAACATTTTGGCTTGTGCAGACACAAAGGAAAACCAAGATGTGGAAGATGCAATCGGTTTGGTCACATTGCAAAAGACTGTGAAAGTCACAGTCACAAACAATTAGCAAATTATGCAAAAGAAGAGAGAGTATCCACTGGAACAATGTTCTATGCTTGCCACTCTGCAAGTCTGTAAGAGAGAAAGGTATGGTTTGTGGATAGTGCCTGCAGTAACCACATGACCTCTAAAGAATCTGAACTAATCAACATCGATAGATCAGTGACCTGCAAAGTAAAGATGGGCTCAGGAGATCTTGTGCAAGCAACTGGAAAAGGCACATTGGTTGTGGAAACTCAGCATGGAAAAAGATATATAAAAGAGGTACTGCTTGTTCCCGAATTGGATGAAAATCTATTGAGTGTAGGACAGATGATGGAGCATGGTTATTATATCCTCTTTGGAGGTAACAAAGCAGTGATATTTGATGATGAAAGCCTCAACAATGTTATTGCAACAGTGACCATGGAAGGAAATCGATGCTTTCCACTTTCACTTGAATCCATCACACTGCGCAAAGAAGGAAAGCTTCGTGGATCGAGGACTCTTGGATGTGGCATAAAAGACTGGGACACTTGAATTTTGCCAGCATGAAGAAGATGCAGCAGAAAGAGCTGGTATGTGGACTTCTTGTTCTGACAAAAGTTGAAGATGTATGTGCAGGCTGTGCATTAGGCAAGCATCACAGGGAGAAATTCGACAAAGAGCAAGTGTGGAGAGCAAGCTATCCACTGGAATTAATCCACACTGATCTGTATGGACCAATGTAGAATGAATCTGTGGGAGGGAACAGATACTTCATCACATTCATTAACGATTACTCAAGAATGTGCTGGGTATACTTCCTCAGAAACAAATCTGGTGCACTCAATGTGTTCAAAAAATTTAAAGCATTCGTAGAGCTGCAAAGTGGATATAAATTGAAGAAGCTGAGAAGTGACAGAGGAGGAGAATATACCTCAAGTGAGTTTGAAGAATTCTATGCATTACAAGGAATGGAGAGGCAGCTGACAGTTGCATACTCCCCTCAACAGAATGGAGTTGCAGAGAGGAGAAACAGAACAATTTGTGAAATGTCAAGGTCCATGTTGTTGGAGAAAGGAATGCCAGTAACCTTCTGGGCAGAAGCTGTGAATACAGCCGTGTATATTCAGAACAGATGTTATACAACATCAATCATTGAAAAGACTCCATTTGAAGCCTTTACGAGAAGAAAGCCAGGAGTGAAGCATCTAAAGGTGTTCGGTTGCTTGTGCTACACTCACATTCCATCATCACTAAGGCATAAATGGGATAGCAAAACTGGAAAGGGGGTGTTTGTTGGATATGGTAGCTGTGAGAAGGGGTATAGAGTATATGATCTGAAAACTGAGAAGATTGTTCTCTCAAGAAGTGTGATTTTCAGTGAAGATAGAGCATGGAATTGGGAAAGAAATGTGATGAACCAAAACCACTTGTCTCTCAATATTGAAGGAGGTGAAGTTGAAGGTGGAAATTCTGTAGAAAACCTTATTGCAGCTCATCCCGATAATATTGAACACTGCCATCAAAATTCTACAGCTGGAGAGTTAGCTGAGAATATTGACAATGATAACAGTCAACAATCTTCACCTAGCTCTACTCCAGTAAAACTGAAAACCTTGCAAGATATATATGCAAGGTGTCACATGTGCATCATAGAACCTGAGAACTATCAAGAAGCTTTTGGAGATAAAGCTTGGCAGGAGGCTATGAAGGAAGAATTGGAAGTGATAGAGAAGAACAATACTTGGGAATTGGTGGAGATACCGATTGATAAACCTGTGATAGGAGTGAAATGGGTGTACAAAACTAAGCTTCATCTTGATGGAACAGTACAGAAACACAAGGCTCGACTTGTAGCCAAAGGATATGCACAGAAATCCGGAATTGATTACAATGAAACCTTTGCACCGAAGAGTGGCCGACACAATCCGGACTCTCATTGCACTTGCAGCACATAAGGGATGGAAGTTGTTTCAGTTGGATGTGAACTCAGCATTCCTAAATGGTGTCCTCAAAGAAGAAGTATATGTTGAGCAGCCTGAAGGGTTTGAAGTCAAGAATGCAGGACACAAAGTCTACAAACTTAAAAAGGCTTTGTATGGATTAAAGCAGGCACCGAGGGCCTAGTATAGTGAGATTGATGCATACCTCTCTATGTGCAAATTCAAAAGGAGCACAAGTGAGGCCACTCTGTATACAAGGTCAGACCTGGAAGGAAACTTAATCATTGTCTCAATCTATGTTGATGACATTGTTTACACTGGCAGCAATGAAAGGCTGCTTAGTGAATTTAAAAGATAAATGATGCAGAGGTATGAGATGTCTGATCTTGGGCTCCTTCATCATTTTCTTGGCATGGGAATACCGCAAACCGATCAAGGGGTATTCATTCATCAAAGCAAGTATGCCAAATCCTTACTTAGCAAGTTTGGACTTGAAGACTGCAAACCAGTCTCTATCCCTTTGGCCACTGGTGAGAAATTGAAGAAGGTGGATGGGAGTGAGTTGGCTGATGAAGGACTTTATAGAAGAATAGTAGGGAGTTTACTATATTTGACAGCAACAAGACCTGATCTAATGTATGCTGCAAGCTTATTATCATGGTTCATGACTGGACCTACCAAGATTCACATGGGAGCTGCAAAAAGAGTCCTAAGATATGTGCAAGGAACTCTCAACTATGGGATTGAATTCGTAAGGGATCAATCAGCAACTCTTATTGGATTTTGTGATGCAGATTGGGCAGGAAGTGAAGATGATAGCAGGAGCACTTCGGGCTATGCATTCAACTTTGGAAGTGGAGTATTCTCCTGGTCCTCTGTGAAGCGAAGTAACACGTGGCATTATCAATCTGAAGCCTGAGTATGTCTCGAAGATCTCAAGGAACCGCTCGAGCCATTTGGTTACGGTTTGTGCTTGATGATTTTGGTGAAATGCAAGCTGAGGCAACACCCTTGTTTTGTGATAACATGTCAGCAATTTCAATGGCCAGAAATCCTGTTTTTCATCAAAGAACTAGACACATAACAGAAATTATTATTTCATTAGAGAGGCTCTGCAAGAGGGAGTGATAAATGTGAAATTCTGAAAAAGTGAAGAACAACTTGCAGACATCTTCACAAAAGCATTGCCTAAAGATAGATTCAAGCAACTAAGGCTGAAGCTTGAAGTTAAACCATGCTGACTTAGGAGAGGTCGTGAAAAGTAAGTCGATTCCTCGGTTTTGATGGCAGAGAAGAAGACACAACAGGCTGTAGCGAGAAGAATGAAGGAATGGAAGAAATTCTGTTAAAACAGTTAAAGAAGCAGTTAAAACTGTTATGACAGTTATAATCAGTTTTTTCTGTTAAATTCTGTTACAACCGTTTCTTACATATGTAAGAATCGTAGCCCTCCATTAATGGATGGATGAGATGATTTTGATTCCTAAAATACTGGAATCAGTTACATGTAATGTGTATAAAAGCAGAGTTGCTGCATTAATGAAATATATGAAAATTCTTCTCAACCTTCTCTGCAAAACGAGAATACAATTCTCGTCTAAATACTGTCAAGAAAACAAACAAAGAAGTGGTTCAGGACCCATTGAACGCATAGTACTATATACAATAACAGGTGCAGAGTAAGCTGGCGTTTTTGTTGTGTACTTTATCTTAACGCCTGGGAGATATGGAGTGTTTCCAGCTTGTCCAATGAGATACTCTAGATCTTGATTCCATGTCCTGTACATGACAGTATCTCCTGTGCTGCCGATATCTTGCCCCCCAATATTCAGTCGATAAACCGTCTCAAGCTCAGTTGTGTTATCCAGAAAGGTGTGGACATCGGGGCCCACATAGGTCAGTGGATTATCATGGCCACGAGCATAGAAGCTGTCTGGCATGGAAACGATTTCGATACCATTAATGAAGGAAAAAGATGCTGGAGACGGAATGAAGGTTAATTCAAGCTTCTGGTTGTCCCTCACGGTGATGATGAACTCTTTGGTGAAGTAGTCAACTGGAGGTATTATAGCAGAAACTGTAAGAGAGGCACTAAAGTTGTTTAGTAGCCGGTAGTTATTGGCACTAAAAGAAAAATAGGATGTGGATATATCAAGATTTGAGTAAGAAGCTGGATAAAAGTACAACAGACGCACAAATTTTGGGCCAGGCAAGACTGGAAATGTGTAAGTGAATTTAGAGTGAAAAATACGGGCTGTCATGTATGGGACTTGGTTGACAGAGGGGTCTTGATTGGAGGCTTCAAACACAGATGAGGCTTCTGGGGGGTTAGAGGCAGCAAACTTAGACTGGGGGTCACCATCCCAACTGCGACCATCTGGAGATGACAAATTAGAGGATGCACCACAGTTAAGGAGTATTAGATCAGTGTAGCAGTAACGTAGAGGAAGAGATGGAGGGGAGGGAGAAGGTAGAGAGCGATGAAGATGGACATTAATATGCTATTTCTTTTGTGGAATAAATTGGAGTAAGAAAACATATCTATTAAATGCAAAGATTTTGATTTAAGGGAAGATGATCAATGGTGTTGCTGTCTCATACAGTAACATTTTTGCTCAGGTTGAGAATAATCCAATAATATATTTGAAGCCCTTCGGAGAAGAAAATTCGACGATATGGCTAATGGGACATATTGGTCGCTGTACTTGGTCAGCTTTGGATGGCTACTTCCCGTTGTGTGGTTCTGAGTTCCGCAATAAAGCTGCCATGAACAATCTAATTTCAACAAAGGATCGACCTATTCCTTTTTGGTTCATGAGTGTGCCTTTTTGGGCTGAGCTTATAACCAAAAATCTTCTCATCTGGTATAGTAATCGCTTACTACAAAACTTGGTGGTAATGAGAAATCTTTCTTCCCATTAATCTAAGACTAATGGATTTACCTTTCGACATACTTGGTGCCGAATAAAATCAATAGCACTAGTAAAGAAGAGGCAAGCTTGTCCTCTCTTCCCTGGAGATGGCAATTTGTTCTCTCTCATCCTGTTAAGCTTGATTTCCATACATGAGGGGAAACTGAATGGAGTTCTCGGTGGATGAAAAATAATTGGAATAATAAATGAAATGAGATTGAGTTTCATTGTTGAAAAAATCATGCTGAAATCACTTCAATCCTAAGGAAAATCCAAGTCTTCTACATTGAACAGGTCTAGCAGATGTTCTTATCTTGTACAAACAGGACACCTTAAGCAAACCTGTGAACATTCCAAGATCTTTTTTTCAACTTCATAGCTTGCAATAGATTAATGAGGAAGCTTCGCCATTAATTAGTGCACGAGAAAGACAATCACTAGACATCGTATCGACAAAGCAATTGCTTGCTATTTTCTTCAATTATAAATCATCATAAAGTACATACAAATTTTATTGTTATACTCATCGGAAGCATGAGTAGAAGGAAAGAAGAAAGATTCAGACAGTCACCCTAAACGTAGAGCAAACTGATCCCACCCATCTTGGTGGAGCTCACATAGACGGACTGGTTCACCTTGCGCTTTATGGGTGGCTATTCAAATCGAAATCCACACAGACAGATAAAGAACTGACCCCTTTGTCCCCTCTTCCCCGATCAACTACTATGTTTGCACCGATTGTAGTAAGTGCAAGGCCTAGAGTTACCATTGACCGGTTTCGCACAGTTGCCATATATTTGTGCATTGCAAACTGGTTGTCGTTCTAGACTCCTATAGTTAATATAGTTACCCTGAGAGGCCAGTAGTCTCTGATGCACTTCAGATTCCATAGAGAACTCCTCTTCATTACCTTCACCGATTGTGGCATTGGAAATGGGACTCGAGTTGCTTTCAAGAAAGGCAGCTGTAGAAGTAGATGTGATCACAGAAACCAGCAGGATAGTTAAAGAGAGCCACCAGAGGAATTCAATACTTACGTTAGGCCTCATCTCTTTCTGTCTGTACCCTTCTGTTACAGAGTTTGAAGAGCACTAAATAAACGTCACTGCTAAGAAGGCTTCAAACTCTGGATATGGAGTGAAAGGCTAGCTTTTTTCCATTGACTTGCTTTTTTGTGAAGACTTGGGTCTTCACATGACTCTGATTTTGATGTTGTCCACTAATTGCTTACAGGTGGCAAACTGGTTGGACAATGATCATTGTCAATTCAATTGTTTCCTCATTGTTTGCAGCCTAGGAGCATTTTATTGATTTTGATAAATTATTTTTTTATTTGAAAATATATTAAAATAATATATTTAATTTTTTTAATTTTAAAATCAACATATCAAAACAATCCAATTATTAAAAAAAAATTGAAAAATTTTTAAAAATATTTTTTAATAGCAAAAACAAATACAATCATCATGGAACGTTTTCCATTTGGACCATCTAACAAACACATGCATTTCTTTTACTTTTATGTAATTAAATGTCGGTTTTTTTTCTTCTTTATATAACATGAAAGCTTTTTTTTTTCATTTATTAATATTCATAATCCGAGAGAGAATGTGATTTTTCAATTGAATATATATAAGGTATGAATTTCTTATACCCTTAGAACACACTAGATTGGTGGTTTGCGCAACACCGCGGGCCAGACCAAACTTATTTTTCAACTTGAAAAAAAAAAGTTCAGGAGGCAGTTGTGTTCTTAAAGAAGTAAGGAAAACAAAATAAGATAATCAGGTTAACCATGATTAATTTTATATTATGATAAAAAATTAGGCAACAATAACAAATAAATTAAAAATAATTGCCCTGTATAAAGTTGAGCTAACATGTGAAACCCGTGACCTACCACATGAGACTAGAATACCCCTATAGAAAGTCAGTACCAGTAAAAATCCATTGTAAAAATGGACATGGAAAAAAATATCCAAGGCAACCTGGTTAAATCTCTTTAACTCATGAAATGAGAGGTTAATAAAGTCTCAATCAATAAAATGATGAGGTATGAAGTCAAAAGACAGTTCAAATTAAAAAAAATTAAAAAAATAGCAATCAAAAGAATAAGAATCAAATCTAACATAAAACAAAATGAACTAAAATATTGAGAAATACAATTGAAAAAAAATTTCAATTAAGAGAATGAATTAAAATATTTAGGGAAACAATTAAAAAAAATCCAATTAAGAGAATGATATAAAATATTAAGGGATGCAATTGAAAAATGATTTAGTTAAGAGAATAATTAAAAATTAAAAAATCAAAATAATAAGGATCAAATCTTAAAGGTGAAAAAACCAAAGGAGAATTAAATTGAAAGAAAATTCTAATTCTATGGATAATCTAAAATAAAAGAAATAACAATAAAAAGAAAATTGACCAAATCTAAAAGAAAAATAAATTGAAGGGTTGTTTTGAAGATGTGCAGGGGAAGTCTTTGAAACTGAGGAGGAGAGGGGAAAGAAGGAAAAAAAAAAGAAACGGTCATTTGTGCAAGATCTTACATTTTTTTACTACACGCACCGTCTAGAAATGAAGGTGACATCACGAGGATTAAAACACAATCATGGAAGCTGGAGTTTGGCTGCCGAATGATGCCTTATATGTCGTCCAAACATAGCAGAAGCACTAACATGGGACCATATGAATTGTATTCGCAACCGTCTTTTTTAAATAAATTAATATGATATATGCCCAAATACTAAAGTGTCTTTGATCAGACTTGGTAATTACAAAGAAACTAAGAAAAGACAAAAGAAGCCCTTTACCAAGGACAATGACAATTTCAATGCAAGGACACTTCAATCTTTTCACTGTCCATATGAAAAGAAATACTTGGAAGTGCCCCTCTCCACTAGTCCATTATTATTTTTATTCAAAAGGGTATATTGGTCATTTTTCTATGAAAATAAAAATAAAAAGACTACTATATCCTTCTTCCAAGGCAATTTGTGCTTTGTCAATAAAGGTAAAATCATCATTTCACTGTTCCAATCCACAATGACAATGAGTTTGGCTATACAATTATCATAACCCAATTCCGGGTTATTCCCTAAAATTCACTCTTTTTTAAAAAATAAAATCAAAAAATAAAATAAAGGCTGTCAACATGGAGAAAGCAGGTTAGGGAATACAATTGCAATTTTAGAGGAAATTTAAAGCCTAATTGTACCCTATTATGCCCAAAAATTGGAGAATCAATGAAAATTCAAGGTCAAATTAAATGATTATTGGACGCATTTGCATAAAAATTAACTCCAGGGACATAATTAAATATTTAATAGGCCAATTTGATTTAATCATGGATCAAATTAAATTTTAATTATGTTTAAGAATTAATTTGGGTCCAATTGAAGGATTTAATTAAGTGCAAGGACTTAATTATACTTTAAATGGGTAAAATTAATTTTATTTGGGGCTTAATTGGTGAAAAATTAAGTTTGGGAGCCCAATTTGGGCTTAATTGAGAAAATTGGAATTTTAAGAGACCAAATTTAATTTTTATCAAGTTAATTGATTCAAATCAAGGGCAAAATCTATAGAAAATCAAAGTTTTGGGGTCAATTAGGGGTCAAATTGAAGAATTTCACAGCCAATGACCAATCCGCAAAAGGCGACGAACTATAGGGGCTTAATTGACAAAAACCTAGGGTGAAATTAAAGAAATTTAAAGTTTGATGGTCAATTAGAGGTCATATCGCATAAATCCAAGATCAAGGATCACATTAAAAAAAAAGCGCTTAAATACAGGGCTTCTGTTGAAGTTTGTCCGGGGGAAAAATTGCACAAAATTTAAAGTTTGAAGCCAATCAAGGGTGTAGATGAGATATGTAAACCCCCGCATAAACATAGGATCATAGAAAAAAAAAAGGAGAATATTATTATTTCGAGAACGTTGCCTACGGGCAGGAAAAATATTATCGTGAAAATATTGCCTATAGCCAGGGAAAAAAATAAAAATAAAAACTATTTCTATGGGAATGATTGATAAGATTAGCTTCGGCTAATGACATTCGAGTTGGGATGACCGCGAATGATTTATAAGATAAGCTTCGATTAATGACATTTGAGTTGGAATGACCGGGAATGATTGATAAGATTAGCTTCGGCTAATAACATCCAAATTGGGATGACTGAGAATGATTGATAAGTTTAGCCTCAACTAATTATATTCGTGTTAGGATGACCAAGAATGATTCATAAGAGTAGGATGACCAAGAATGATTCATAAGAGTAGCTTTACATTCGTGTTGGGATGATAGGGAATAATTGATGAGATTAGTTTGATTAATAATAATACCCATATTGAAATGACCGGGTCTAAATTACATAGTCAACTCCAGGCAAAGAGTTTAACTGATATAAATGAGTATCCAATTACAAAAAAATGAAGAACGTCTAAAATGATTCACGATGATCACCAGAAATTGGTTTTGGAAAATTAATGATTTCCTATAGAATATGAGGATTTGGATATATGTTAATTATATGCATGGCTTTAAAAATTTAGATCTTATTTCTTGTGTTTTGTATGCTTATATAAATTAATGTTGTAACAGGACCTTCTCGCACCTAAGACGCCTAATAATCTTCCAGGACATTACTTTTACTAAAATTATGTAATATAAGCTAATTGATAGTAGTAATAGCAATAATTCGTTACATGTAGAAACTTGTAAAAATAAATGGAATTTACAATGCATGTCATGTATATTATACCTGTTTTATAAAGACAGTGTACTTAATTTAATTTGTATATGTATTCATCGAGAAAGACCTTTCAGTAGTTAATCTTTAACGTGCTTCTTATCCATAAATATTAATCATGTAAATGCGAGTAATTAATTGTGTGTGATGGTTGATGAGATACAATAGAAAGAATAATTAGTGCGATGAAATTACAATCTAGGATAATTGGATCGGGAATTGCTACGACGGGTGTTGTATGAAAAGATGATTATGAAGGGTTAATGTATATTCGATGATTAATGTCGATACTTGGGACGTCAAAATAAGAAAAGGAACTCTGCCGAAACTTTGGTAAAACAGTGATAATTTGATATATTACTAGAATTAGAAATACATCAAGATCTAACTATTTGACAGTTTCCGGGATGGATCGGTTGACCGTTACACCAACATACAAAAAAAAATTGCCCAAATTTTTAAGTACCAAACCATAAGAATTAATTATAAATGCTTATGAAATCGTTAGGCGTTGCAAGATAAAACAAAAATCGAAGGACCAAATTGAAAAAGGTCAAAACGACACTGTTTTAATGTTATTATTTATCTTCTTAAAATTTTTCCACCGAAAATCTGCTTTGGTTACCTACTTTACAGGTGTATTTAATGCAACTAACCTTCATCAAATTTGGCAAAATTTGCACGAACTAATCACTTGACATCCCTCTACGCCTCGGTATGGTCCTCACCGACTCATTGGCAACACAGAGGATGTGTCAGCGGCCCAAATTGGCCAACTCAGACAGCCATGCACTGTCAAATTTGACAGTTCATGGTGTCTACTTTGAACCAACAGTTGAGATCCTTCCCACTAGAATCAAGGGCCGAAAGTTTTTCTCAGTAAAGACAAGATTACCCTCTTCCAACCCCTATAAATATGGGTGGATTTTATGGCCTGACCATGAAGAAAATCGGGTCCAAAAAAAAAAAAACTAGTCATCCCCCTGTTTCCATTACTCTTCTCTCCCCGTCAGTCTTCTGCGGCTCTCTCCACCTCTTCCACAGCTGCCTTCTCCAAAGAGAATACCAACAACCCCAACCTATACACCCCCATGAACACCAACTCCTCCCTTAGTGATCGTTATCTCCCACAAAAGTGAACAGTGACACCGTTGCAAACTTCTTCCTGCACCACAGCAACCCAATCACCAACACCTTTGGCCACCACCACTATCACCGCCGGCTTGATCACCATCCTCTCTTGGCCACCACCACTATCACCGCTGGCTTGATCACCATCCTCTCCACCACACTTCTCCCTCTCCACTGATTGCTTCTCCCTCTTCCTCCACAGCGGCAGCATCTTCAACAGCCCATCAGCACCACCATTTTTATTTTCTTCCTTCTCCAGCATCGATAAAAACAACATTAGCGCGGAATCCTCCACAGACGCCACCACCAACTTCAGGTCGACCACCCAGACCAGCATCTCCTCCATAGCCTGGGTAGCCTCTTGCTCCCCTTCCCCTTCTTCCTTTTCTTCTTCTTCTTCTTCTTCTTCTCCTTGCAGAGTTCTACTGTTTTGAACAGTAGAATGTGAATTATAATTCATGTCCATTGTTCCAGTGGACTTTGGGCTGGGTCAATTCTGGCCCAGCCAATTGGTTGGGCCGGTCCCGTCCCAGACCAAAAAATAAAAAAGAGACGTTGGGCCGAGATCAGCCCAACCCCTTCTTGGGCTGAGCCTGACCCAGTTGATGGGCCGACCTAGCCCACACATTTAATGTTATATTATATTATTTTTTTGCATAAAAAAACAAAAAAATCCAAAAAAATCCAAAAATCCTAAAAAATTTTAGATTTTTTTGCATGTTTTTCTACCAATTTTGCTTAATATTGGGTTGTATTTTTACACTGTAAAATACAAACCCGGTATTCTCTGAAATATTTCCATTAAATTAATTTTCCTTTTAAAAAAACAAAAAAAAATATTTTGTTTCCATGTATATGGCTAAATCCTAAAACTTTTCCAAGCATATTTTCATTAAAAAAATTGCATCTTTATCATGTTTTGAAAATCCAAAAAAAAAAAATGGATATCATAACCAATTTATGATCAACCATTAGGGTTTGACCAAAATATCAAAAACCTTTTTCCAATTTTTTTAGGGTCCAGATGTAGACTTTAATATATGTGGGGTGTAAAATTACATGATAAAGTATACCCTCATATACTAAAGATACAAGGTGTAAATAAATGCGATGATAAAATTCAGATTTTAGAATGGTTAGGATTTAATCCAATAAGGTAGAGACTCTCTTATGAAGAGAGATCTGTCTTGAACCTTAGAAAAGACTAACGAATAGAAACCCGATCTAGAAAAACAATCAAATAACAATGCAGCTTACCTTAGGTAGGGTGCACTAAGGGTGATGCGTCTTCCCTTTTCACAACCAATCCCCTACACAGACTCTCGCATACCATAGGTTCCTAGTGACAATAATACTAGGTGGCGACTCTTGAACATTAATCATAATTTTATGATTAAATCCAAAAACCTTTCCAATACAACACTTCATCAGGGAGGCACGACATAAAGCCTCGTCGTCACGGCGCACCTTGCGACAACAATAATAAATCCATAGTAAAAATGGGAGCTCTTTTAGTCTCTTTTAATAAAAGACTTATTTATAGTAGGCTTTTTAATTTTAAATCTAATTAAATTCTACTTGAAGTTGAGAATATGTCTTGGATGACGTGATATACACTTTTTGAATAATTGAAGTGGCTGGATGTTTTGTCAAATATTCTTGAATAATTAAAATAGGTGGATGTTTTATGAAGGATGATGTCCATATATACATTTGGCTTCAAAACAAATTGTCCCCACAGTCAGTCTTCGGGGTGGGTGCCTTTCTGACATTCATTCAATGCAGTTGTGTGATAACATCTGTCGATAACCATGTTTCAAATGATGACAATATAAGATTGTCCTTCAAATGCAGCATTGTTCCATAGTCAGTCTTGGTGGTGTGCATCTTTTCGCCATTCAATTACATTCATTCGTGTATCCCCATCGATCGCTAGCCATGTTTCAAAAGATGATGATATGAAACTGTTCTTCAGGTACATCTTTGTTTCTCCATTGCTGATAGAGTTCACTAGAGCATGGACTATTTTGGAATGACATTGCCCCCAGTATGATTTGAATGTGCTCGTTCATTGATTATCTTTCTTTGAACATCATTGTCTTCAGTTCACTGATTCATCATTTAATTATCTTTCATTGCCTCATAGCTGATTTGAATACTGCTTGTTTTTCCTTTTCAGGGTCCATTGTATTGCCCCCAGCTGCTTAACGTTTCAAGGAGTGTCGAGGACTTCAATGTCATTTCTATCAAGGATTTCACAGACTCAATCGATGTTCTTTTGTGTCCGATAATCTTCCTTGTTTTTGGTATTAACTCTCATTTTTCAAAGATCATGTCTGTTCAAAGTCTAGTTTGTTGAAATGAAATCAAAGATGTCCTTTTTTGAAAAGACCTTTTGAAAATCAAGCTTTTTGATTAAAGACCCAACACACGTTATTCGAAATATACAGTCCTTTGATTGACATGTATTTTGAAAACAGAAATTGACCCGTTGTAAGACTAAAATGGCTTTTTTCTTTTCTTTTTTTCATGGTTCTTTGTATCCATGTTAGACTCTGATTTTGGTATATCTTTTGATGGTATGTGATGAGGTGACCTTTTATGGATTTCAAGAAACAAGATGTTCAATTCAACACTTGAGGCTTTATCAAGAAAGATTGTTTCTTTTTCTTAGCACCAATTTTATCAACATGCATAATAATTAGTAGCTTGATTCATGAAGTCACGACTCTTATGGAAAAGCTCTTCAAGTTTTGAGAGCGTCATTTATCGGTTCAAATTGTTTGCTTGATTAAAAAGAGCTTTTAAAAGCACGTAATGCAAGCTATGGTTCATGGCTATGAAAGAAAGGAATTTTGCAGGCTCAAAAGGTGTTTGAGGGTTTCAAAGACCTAGGATCAACATCAACTATTCATCAACTCTTTTTCTATTGTTGTCTTTGTACAGGAAACCACATAACCTTGTTAACCTCAAAGATCAGATTTCTCTTAACATAAGTCATAATGCAAATCCACCTTTCCTTGATGAATAACCAACCTTAATCATCTGATAACATCAGAGGCTTTATAATGGATACCAAAAGTCATGTTTATAGCTTAGTCTTTTTTTCTGGTATTGACTTTTGTTGTGCCTTTCTTTGATTGAAATTTATTTTGCTCTTCATAGACTTGATAGGTGTTCTCCTTCCTTTATCTTTGACTTGCCTTTAAGTGAAGGCAATTTCAACTTCTTTTTTTTTTTTTTTGCTTTCTCATAGCCTTCCTCAAAATTTTCTTATATGCCCCCAGTTTATGTGTTTTCTTTTAGCCCTCTCTCAATCATTGGACTTTTGTTCTAAGCCTTCTCCTTTATCCATTAATTATATCAATGTCTTCAAAATATCTCTCATTCGCCCCTAGTGTGGGGTGCGATCCTAGTCAGGGTTTTTATGAAAAGAATATTCTATCCAGCTCAAAATGGGACTACAAGGGATATAATCTTTAGAAAGTGAAGGGATAACAAAAATGGCCTTTTCTCATTTCAAGCAAGGACAGTTAGAACCGATAAATTTTGACCTCGTCCAATGTAATGATTGGGACTTGTAAGAATCATGATTCATGAGTCCATAACTACCGAATCCACTACATGTCATTATGCATACTGCTAAAACTTAGCTACATGATGTGTGGTTTGGTTTCATGTAAGGGCTCAAAATTTGTTTGGTCACCTCATTTCATTTCAACAAGCATCGAGTCATTTTTGTAATCAAAACACTTTTAAATCTTCAGGATTGATTAATTTTGATCAAAATATTTTGTCAGAATGAAATGCTAAACATCTGTTGATTTAAAAACAACAAAGAAACAAAGACAAGACATGTTTTGTTAAATGATGAGATGTGATCCCAAAACAAAATGCAAAATTCCATAACAGTATGATTGACAATTCATCGTCATTCTTGAATCAGCTTTTCTGGCAATATCTGTGTTTTGCCAAGCATTTTCGATCATATGTCATTCTGAAGATGTTCAGGGGACAATATAGCCAATGACACCCTCCTTCACAGACTCCACTCGTCTCTTGCTCACCAACTTCCAGACTCGCTTCTTGAAATTCTTGCATTTGTTCAATTGAAATGGTCGAGGACCCTACCATGACATCACATATCTTGTCTGGATTATACCACATAGAAAACGGTAGTTGCATAGGATTTGTCAGAGTCAGGAAAAAGTCTGGAATCTGGCAGATGCTGGTAAATAAACTCACATGGCAAAAGAATGTCTATCTTCGGCAAAGACATTGGAGTAGTCGATGATACAGTGAGACTTGGCTAGACCACATAATTAAGGTTTCCCATCGTCAGAGTCTTCTTTTGATGTATCTCTCATCATTGTTCTGGAATCCTAGGCAGAACCTTCAATCTTTCCCATCTTGATAGCTTGTTTAATTTTTATGGCAATCCACACAACTTCATGTCAATCTTCCAATGTTGTTGTTGTTTTAGGATTGCTGGAAACCTCTCAATAGCTAGGTAATCCTGGCAGCGCACAAAAACAAAAATGTGGGGAATCACACATTGTCAAAACTGGAAGAGAACCTGATGAATCGAAAACTCTTCTATTTCCTCTTTGATTCCTCAATGACAGTGCAGCAAATAGCCCCCTGTAAAGGGAGTTCTGTTGAAGTTTCAGTCCTCTTCATATTGTTTAGTCCAGGTTTTTCTTTTCTCCCTACTTCTGTATTTCAATGTTGACACTAGTGGGAGAAGATTATAGATAATCTGAAACTACTACATCCCCTCTTGGATTCCTCACTTGCAAATCCATAAACAAAATTTTACAAAGAGAGCTCTGCCACATAGAAGTTTGATGTATGCTCATGTTTTTCAGACCAAGTCTTGCTCTTCAACCTTCTACAGTGTCTTCGTGTTGAAACTGATGAGAGAAATGTTTATAGCATATGCAACTAATAAATCTCCTCTTGCATTCCCAACTTGCAGAGCCATAAACAGATTTTTGTAGGGAGAGCTCTGTCAGTTAAAGTTCAGTGTCTAACCATGTTTTTTTTTTCAAACCAACATCTTGTGCCACTGAACTGGAATTGAGCTCATAGTTGGGGTAACTTCAAAAAAGACTAATGCACCATGCACAGAAGGCTAGCAGCTATTGGGTGCCATTGGAAGATGTGGAGGCGATGCACAGTTAAAAGTGCAGTTGAACCAGAAAGGAGATCATCTTTAATTGATGACTAAAGGTGTTGTTGTTGCTATTTAGGACTGAAATGAAGGAAAATACAGAGCGTCGATGTTGTGGCCACTACTGGTAGAATGCTGACAATAAAAGCCAATCATTTTTTTTGTGTCTCGTAGACTAACGGTGTTCCCACAGAAGGTTGTGCATGCATTCTTTTTTCTTAGAGCTCAGCGCTTGTTCAAGCAGATGTGAGTCTAGCTACTTCACCTTCGATGCTCCAATTTTCTTTTGACAATAAACCTTTGTCTAACCTCTTTCTTCATTTTCCCTCATATTTTCCAATCAGGTGTAGCACATCTCATGTGGGGGAACCTACTTTTCAGCCCGGTACATGCATGGTAAATGCATGAACATGTAATCTATATGAGGAACTCGCCCTTCGAGGGGTGACATATGATCGCAACTCTTGCATGATGAAACAAGAATCTTGATTCTTGCACAAACTCTACAATGAAAATTTTCTGAGCGACGGTCATTGTGTCACCCACAAGCCTTGAGTTCAAGAAGCTTCAAGAAGGGCTTGCTCAGATGCAAGACAATGTGTACAAAGCATACATCCTAAAGGCAGGTTCTAATCTTTTTACGTGAGGCAAATGGTAGGTTTACTACTTGGTCTCTAAAAAGGATCTCTCGTTATCCCAGTGATCACCCTCTTGAAGGCAATATAGGGGCCCAGCAGGCAATGAGATGGCACGTGTACCAACTGTTACCAGTCTAAACACTCAACGAAGAGTTGGGATTTACACAAACTTAAACCTTGACTAAAAGTCATAAGGTAAGCTGTTAGTCCCCCTCCTAACCTGAAGCTTTTATGTGCTTTAAAAAATTACAATATGGGATGCATGAAACAATTCTATACAATGCAAGGATAAAAAAAGTAAGACAAAACGCAAAAAACTTAAACACATTAAAAACACAAAGCTTAGTCCAATAATGTCAGAAAAAATATCTTCCCCAGTGGACTCGCCATTCTGTCGCACGTGAACCGTGCGGCGTCCGGTTTTGGCGATTTTTCATCTCGTTTGTTTGCTTTGATTTGATTCATTGGGAGTCGCCACCTAGTATTTAATTGAGGGCTACTAGGAAACCCGGGTGCACTGGTCTTATCAGAGATTCATGAGTAAGGGACTGGTTGTGGTTAGATAAGGTATTAGCACCCCTAACGCACCCAACTTGAGGTAAGTTGCTTCGTGGCTTTGATGTGTTAAAGAAGTTTTAAAAATTTCATTCCTTCATCAATTATTAGAAATACGTCTTACGTGTAAGTTCATAATCTTTAACCGTGAGCAAATCAAAATATTAAATTCTTCTTTATTCTTTGTAATTTTATCATATAAAAAAACATTCATAAACAAAATACAAACAACACATCCACTTTCACTATACTTTTCTTTCTTTTCTTTTCTTTTTTTTCTTTTCTTTTTCTTTTTTTTTACATCCACGCTACAAATTATAAAAATTCAAAACTAAATAAGAATTACATTAAACAATTTAAAATTTACAAAGAGCCCCTAAAACTCCAGAAATTGCAAGTAGGGTCGTCTACACCACCAATATCTCAAAATATGCTCCAGGGATCAATCTGTAATTTTCCAAAGTTTGGGGACTAAACTGTAATTTTCACAAATTGAGGGACCAAATTGAATTTTCATCATCTTCAACCTCAAACCCAGAATTTTCACAGATTACCTACTGTTCTTTCCAGATTTCTAACTCAAAATTCACCATTTACACAAATCATAACTCAAAATCATCATCTTCACCTACAATCTTCCATAATCAACTAAATAATCAATTACTCACAACAATCAACCCATAACATTCAAATTAATTCATCAATCAACCCAAAACACAATCTTCAAAACCTTAACATTTATCAAAACAGAAATTTAAAGCTCAAAGAACACACATTATACATTTAACAACATAAATCTTACCTTTAAACTTATTTTCTTCAACTCCTTTGTATTTCCCTTCTAATTTCCCTCTTTTCTCTTCTTCTTCTTCCCCTTTTCTTCTCTTCTCCCGTCAGTTTTTTTTCACTCTTAATTTCAGATCTCTTTTTTTTTTAACTTCCTATTTATAATTATCATCTCTTTATTCAATTACTACTATACCCTTCATTCATTTATTCCTATATCTAAGCCTTCAAGGGCTTTGTAGCCTTTTCCTATCTTTTTTAATTCAAAACATTACATTCTCCCCACCTTATAAAAGTTTCATCCTTGAAACTTAATAGAAAAGATTGAATACTTACCGAGATTATCGAAAAGATGAGGATACTCCTCACGCATCTTATCCTCGAGCTCCCATGTCGCTTCCTCATATAAATGACCTTTCCATTTCACTTTCACTAAAGCTATATCCTTCGACCTAAGCTTCCTCACTTATCGGTCGACTATAGCTTCCGGTTGCACCTCATAAACCATATCATCTCTCAATTCAATGGGATGAACCTCTAACACATGTGATGGATCTGACATATACTTCCTTAGCATGGAAACATGAAATACCGAATGAATAACAGACAAGTTTGGTGGTAATGTTAACCTATAAGCAACTGCCCTAACTCTCTCTAGAATCTCATACGGTCCAATGAATCATGGACTCAACTTGCCTTTCTTCCTAAACCTGAATACTCCTTTTATCAGTGATACTTTTAAGAACACACAATCACCCACTGAAAACTCTAAGTCACGCCTTCTTCTATCCGCGTAACTCTTCTGTCTACTTTGAGTTGTTTGAAGCTTTTTTCTAATTACCTCTATCTTCTCTGTGGTCATCTGAATCAACTCCGGTCCCATTAGCCTATTCTCACCAACCTCAAACCAACAAACCGGTGATCTACACTTCCGACCATATAAAGCGTCATAAGGTGCCATCTCTATGCTAGCCTGATAACTATTGTTGTAAGCAAATTCCACTAATGGTAAGAACTTACTCCAACCAACTCCAAAATCCATAACACAAGCCCTTAACATATCCTCCAAGATCTGAATAGTCCTCTCAAATTGATCATCTGTCTGTGGATGAAAAGTTGTACTCAACTGCACTTTAGTATCCATAGCTTCTTGGAATTTCACCTAAAACTACGATGTAAATTGTGGACCTTTATCTAACACTATCGAGATTGGCACTCCATGCAACCATACAATCTCACTAATAAACAATTCTGCCAACTTTGCATATCCATTGTCGCATGTCATTAAATCCGCGCGGCATCGGCTAGCGATTTTTTCGTTTTCTCATTTCCTTATGATTTGTTCATTGGGAGTCGCCACCTAGTAATTGATTGCGGGCTACTAGGAAACTGGATGTACTGGTCTCGTCAGAGATTCACGGGTAAGGGACTGGTTGTGGTTAGGGAAAGTATTAGCACCCTTAACGCACCCTACCTGAGGTAAGCTGCTTCGTGGACTTTGTCGCACGTCACCCGCGCGTCGCGGCGAAGATTCCACTTCAATCTAAATGTGATGTGTGTCCCTATTTATCTATCTTTATTTGGCCAATATGAGGGATAAGAAAATCTAGTCTTTTATTGGTGGAAGATGGAATGGGAGTCGCCACCTAGTATTTTGGTCACTAGGAAACCTAACTGGTCTCAGAGATTGGGTACGGGGACTGGTTGCGTAAAGGGAAGGTATTAGCACCCCAAATACGCCCTACCTAAGGTAAGCTGCATTGTTTATTTGTCTGATAAAATTCAAGGTCTCGTTGTGTTTCCTAATTGTTGGTCCGTCTATGGTTCAAGAAAAGTCCTCCTCAATAAGGAGGTCCTTATCTTATCGGGTAAAACCTAACCGTTCTAACATCTATATAAAATTATATTTTTAATATCGGGGAATATGTTTTACGTATAAATTCATAATCCCAGATACTAAAAGAAGACAAAAAGGGTTTTTTAGAATTTTTGAAATATTGGCCTAGTTCTCATGGCTTGAATAAACTGGTTATTAAAGCCAAAATGCATGCTAATACATATATTGTTTTGAAATTTCCTTTGTTGTGTGAAAATATGATGTTATAATATTTATATATATATATTGGAGAGACTAGGCCGTATTTTAAAACAAAACATTTTTTAAATATGTATTTTTTGTAACGTTTTGTCGTGAAATCGGTATTTTAATCTTGGGTTTGTATCCTTGCGGTATAAAAATACAACCAAATATTAATCCACTTTGATAAAACAAAATGCAAAAAAATCAACAACATTTTTAGAGAATTTTTGAAAGCAAAAGAAATTTTTTATTTTGAAAATCTTTGATGTTTTGATGAAAACCGGTATGTTAATACCGGATTTGTATCTTTACAGGATAAAAATACCAACCGATATTAATCAAAATACAGGAATAAAATTACAGCAAAATCACATATATTTTCTTATAATTTTTGCAAAATTTTTATAATTTTTTCATATATATATATATATATATAAATAATACAAAATATAATATATATATATATATATATAATATAATATTCAATGGGTCAATGGCCTGCCCAACCGACCGGGCGGACTCAAACTAAAATTGCTGGGCCGATTTCGGCCCAGTTGGGTTAGGCGATCTCGCCCAAAAAAAAAAAAACATTATCTTCGGGCCGACCGGCCCGAGGAAGGCTGGGTCGGGCCAGATCCGCCGCCCAAGCCAAAACGGGCGGGGGGAATTATTTTTCCCCCATCCCTGCATGCAGAACGCTACTCGTTCTGCATGCGGGGAAGGAAACGAAAAAAAAAATAAACGCAAGAATGAGGTGGGAAGAAAAGTTACCTGGCGCGGAGGAGGTCGCGTCTTGGCGGTCTTCGCGCAGGCTGGTGGCGTGTCGTAGCTCACGGACGGCGGCTCCAGGCGGTGCTGCAGCTATTCCGAACGTCCGTTTCCCTTTTCTTCCTATGTTTCGGTCTTCTTTTTCTTCCCTTCCCTCTCTTCTCTCAGTCTGTTTTTCTTTCCTCTGTTTTTTTTATGTTTTTCTCTCCTCTCGGTTTCTCTCTTCTTTCGGTTCTTCCTCTCTCTCTCCTCTGTTTTTTTTTTTGTTTTCTCCTTCTTCCCTCCCCTCTGTTTTTCTTCTCCCCTCTGTTTTTCTTCTCCCCCCTCCTTTTTTTCTTTTTTTTCAGCGTTCTTGAGGTTCCATTTATAGAGCCAAAGGTGTGGCCTTTTCGTTGGGGAGCAACCGGCCGGTCGGCCATTGGGCGCGACTGCCAAGGCTCGGCCCCCCCCTCCTCGGTTTTCTGGCAGGTGCGCGGTGGGTGGTCGGCCATTGTGTCCGGTCGGTGGGCTCCAGGCGAGAGTGGCCGGCAAAATTCAAAAAAAAGCAACCCTTTTTTCCTTCTTCCCCGCTGCGTGATCGGGGGAAGAAGATGAACAGTGTCGTTCAAAACGACACCGTTCTCCTCTTTTTTTTTTTTGAATGTATGAAACGGCGTCGTTTTGGAGAAAACGCGCCGTTTCATTTAAATGTGGCGCCAAAACGCGCCAAATTTCAAATCAGCCCTCAATCATCTTTTTGTTTTTCTTCAATTGCATCCCTGCCAATTTCGGTCTCCGCCCCTCTTGTTGGCCGCGTTTTTCACTTTAGTCCTTGGCCTCTGATTTATGCAATTGAGCCCTTAATTGATCAAAAAAGTTCTAATTTCTTCAATTAGGCCCCTGAATCAATTAATTCCAGCCCCTCCATTTACGCCTCTTCTTCAATTTGATCCCTGGTTTCGAATTTTCTCAATTAAGTCCCCAATTGGCCCTTAAACTTCAATATTTATGCAATTAGGCCCCTGATTTGACCTAATAAATTCCTAAAAAATATATTTTGGCCCCAGAACTTAAATTTCTTCTAATTAAAGCCCAAATTGACTTAAAAATCAATTTTCTTCCAATCAAATCTCTTATAAATTTATTTAAAAATTCAATTAAGTCCATAAACATCCAAATTTGGGCTTTTCTCCTCAAAATTCAAATTTTCCTTCTCAACAGGGTTCTCCTCCTTCAAGAATATACTGTCAAAAATCCAATCTTTGTATTTTTAACCTCATTGACCGATTTTCCAACCATTTTTTGAGCGCTTCTGCCTCCTGTTATTTTTCTAACCTCCTTTGGCTATATATTTTTATATATATTTTGTGGGGACCCAAAAATGGGTTACAACAGACTTGATGTGTTAAAGAAGTTTTAAAATTTGATTCATTCATCGAATTTTAGAAAATACAACTTACACTTACATGTAAGTTCATAATTCTTTATCCGTGAACAAATCAGAACATTAAATTCTTCTTTATTCTCGCAATTTTATCCAAAAAAAATTCATAAACAAAATACACACCACATTCACTTTCAAGCTTCGTGGACTTGGTATGATTTAAAAATAAAATTTTAGCTCAATTATAAGGCTTTGATAAATCAGTTATTAGTTCCCAAAATATATGTAGATGCATGTTCTACATTTTTATGGAAAATACAACATGATTTTTATCTGTCCTTTAGATATTTGTGCATCTAAATTAAAATATTAAATTCATTTTTTTTTTCTTTTGATTCAATAAGATACATAAAAAAAATACAAACACACACACATTTCTTTACTATATTTTTTTCTTTTTTATTTTCTTTTCTTTTTTCCCTTTTTTTTTACATCCACAATACAAAATAAAAATTCAAAACAAATAAACAAAAAATACATTAAAATTACAATAACATAATCAAAAAATTACAAAACAGTCCCTAAAACTCCAGAAATTGCAGGGAAGCCCTTCGCCAGTAGCGAGAAGTGGTGGCGCGTCCTTCCACGCGCCACCGCTACTGGCGGCGCGTGGACTCACGCGCCGCCGCTAAAGCAAACGGCCGAGATCGGCTTCTTCTCCTCTTCCCTTTTGCACCGCCGGCGACGCCGTGACCTGCAAAACAACAAAAAAAACGCAACAACACAGTCGATTCTCTCCTCCTTAGATCTGTTAAAATCTGCTTCTCTCTCCTTCTTCCTCGGCTAGCAGATCTGTTATGGAGTGTTGAGTGGCTCACCGGCGACTCGAGCGGTCGGTTACCCACTGGACCGGGTAGATCGCCGACCCTTCTTTCTTCTTTGGCTGGCGGCGAGGCAGGCAGAGGATTAAGCAAGGTGAAGAGACCACCTCAAGCTTCGGCTCCCTTCTCTTCTCTTTCCCCTGTGGCCGGCATTGATGGGTCTATGGGCGCTGGAGGAACGCCTGGAGGAGAGGAGCTGGTCCGGTGCGGGAGATGGGGGTGCAGCGGTGGCTGACTTCTATGGATGAAGAAGGAGAACAAACCGGCTGTGAGAGGAAAGGATAGAGGGAGTGTTGGCTGTTGTGGAGAGAACCGGCTGAGGGAAAGGGGGGAGATCTTGGCTGGTCCGTGAGTCTGGTGAGGGGGAGAGTGGTCGGCTGGGAAGGTCTGGTGAGGGGGAGAGTGTTTGGGCTAGGGGACTAAAAAAATCACCCGGGGGGGCGGCGGTTTGAAGAAGATCAGAGGAAGTAGAGGGGGCTCTCTGCTCTTCAGCCAAAATCCCCGTGGGGCGGTGGCTTCCCTCTACAGAAGATAGGTTTAGGGAAAATTTTAGGGTTTTTTTTTTGTGTGGTTTGTGTTGCCTCCTCCTTAATTGTAAAATTGCCCCCTCTCTATGTGTGTTGAACGCTGCTATATATAGGCAAAATATTGTTTGGGCCTCAAAATTGGTCCCTCAACTTTCTCTTTTTTTTTGTAAATTTTGATTTTTCTTATTTTTTTGTATTTTTTGAAAACGAGCAATATCAATGTCGATTTAAATGAGGAAAATCAGTGATTTTAAAAATGACGCGTGAAGAGTCGAACGCGTTCAGAAAACCTTTGAAAATTTAAATTCTTTTGAAACGACGCTGAAAATGCTAAAAACGATGCAAATATATTAAAAACATATTTTTTTGGATTTTCATTGTTTTTCGCTATTTTTGGATTTTCTGAAAATTTTATCAAATAGGTGGGTCAAAAATTGAGTAGCAACAGATGCCCCCTCTTTACAATGCTTACGAAGCAATACTCCTCAATGTTTTGCATAGTAAGCTTTGTAAAGAAAAGAAAAAGAAAATGATCTCATTATCTTAGGCGACCTGCCCCTTTTGAAGAAAAGTGGTCTATTTTCAGGGGCGACCTGCCCACACATACTCAAAGTGGTCTATTTTCAGGGGCGACCTGCCCACACATACTCAAAGTGGTTTATTTTCAGGGGCGACCGGCCCACACACTCACACTGGTCTATTTTCACGGGCGACCTGCTCACACATACTCACTTTGGTTTTGATTGGGTTTACTTGAGATCCCATCTGGCGATCTAACAAGAACAAAAATTGGTGTGTAGCTCGGTTAACCTGAAATCCCATCTAGCGATTCCCTTTAACCAAAGCTAAATTCTGCATGGTTAGGCTAAACTGAGATCCCTTTGCCGATCCCCTATTACCAGAACCAAAACTCTTGTGTGCAGTTAGGATAGACTGAGATTCCTTTCGCCAATCCCCTCTAACCAGAAGCAAAATCTGTGTGGTTGGGTTGAACTGAGACCCCTTCGCCGATCCCTTTCAACCAGAACCAAAACTCCTGTGTGCGGTTAGGATAGACTGAGATTCCTTTCGCCAATCCCCTCTAACCAGAACCGAAACTCTTGTATGGTTAGGATAGAATGAGATTCCTTTCGCCAATCCCCTCTAACCAGAACCAAAATCTATGTGGTTGGGCTGAACTGAGACCCCTTCGCCGATCCCCTTCAACCAAAACCAAAACTCCTGTGTACGGTTAGGATAGACTCAGATTCCTTTCGCCAATCCCCTCTAACCAAAACCGAAACTCCTTTATGGTTAGGATAGACTGAGATTCCTTTCGCCAATCCCCTCTAACCAGAACCAAAATCTATGTGGTTGGGCTGAACTGAGACCCCTTCGTCGATCCCCTTCAACCAGAACCAAAACTCCTGTGTGCGGTTAGGATAGACTGAGATTCCTTTCGCCAATCCCCTCTAACCAGAATCGAAACTCCTTTATGGTTAGGATAGACTGAGATTCCCTTTGCCAATCCCCTCTAACCAGAACCAAAATCTGTGTGGTGGGGCTGAACTGAGACCCCTTCACTGATCCCCTTCAACCAGAACCAAAACTCCTATGTGCGGTTAGGATAGACTGAGATTCCTTTCGCCAATCCCTTCTAACCAGAACCGAAACTCCTGTATGGTTAGGATAGACTGAGATTCCTTTCGCCAATCCCCTCTAACCAGAACCAAAACTCCTGTGTGTGGTTAGGATAGACTGAGATTCTTTTTGCCAATCCCCTCTAACCAGAACCAAAACTCCTCTGTGTGGTTAAGATAGACTGAGATTCCTTTCGCCAATCCCCTCTAACCAGAACCAAAACTCTTGTGTGGTTAGGATAAACTGAGACCCCTTCGCCGATCTCCTTTAACCAGAACCATAATCCTATGTGGTTAGGATAGACTGAGATTCCTTTCGCCAATCCCCTCTAACCAGAACCAAAACTCTTATGTGTGGTTAGGATAGACTGAGATTCCTTTCGCTAATCCCCTCTAACCAGAACCAAAGTCTGTATGTGTAGCTCGGTCAACTTGAAATCCCATCTGGCGATTCCCTTTAACCAAAGCTACATGAGATCCCATCTGGCGACCTCCTTTAACCAAAACCAAAAAAAATGTAAAAAGTGGTCTCATTGTAATGGGTGACCTACCCAGATGAAAGAATGTTAAAAACGGTCTCATTATGATGGGTGACCTACCCAAGTGGAAAAAATGATGGTCTCATTGTGATGGGTGACCTACCCAGATGAAAGAATGTTAAAAACGGTCTCATTATGATGTGTGACCTACCCAAAGAAAGATGGTCTCATTATGATGGATGACCTACCCAGGTGGAAAAAATAATGGTCTCATTGTGATGGGTGACCTACCCAAAGAAAGATGGTCTCATTATGATGGGTGACCTACCCAGATGGAAAAAATGTGACTTACCTGGCAAAAAGACTTGGTAGGCGAAGTCCTGACAGGATAAGGCTGACAAACGGCGCTTCTTGATTGCAGGGTTGACTTGAAGACTCCTCTTGATGACAGGGTTGATCTCCTCGTTTCTTTGAGATTCTCCTACTAACAGGGTTCATCTCATTCTCTTCTCGTTCCAGGATCTAAACCGATTCTTTGTTATCATCAACTCAATGATTCTTTCTTTGTCCACAATCTTGCTGGACTTCATTGAGGATCTTCCTGTAACAATCACAAGTATGTACAGTGCTTTGAGGTTAGATGGCATGCATGCATCCTTACCTGATTTGAAATATAGGTCCCCCCCTCTTTGATGATCCATCGTCATAGGGTGTCCTTGTTTGCCTTCCAAAGCTTTCTTTGTTCTTTCGATGCATTGGCTCATTTGCGTGCTAACCTTCCACTCAAATGCAAGTACAATGCCCATATTAGGTTGTCCACGGCGATTACTACTCTCGTTGTTTATCAAGTTGGACTCTGCCCCCCAAGTATGGTGTTGCTTGATTCATCATGAAGGATTTTCTCTTCTGGATTCTTCTGAGAATTATCCTCTGATTGGTTGTGTGCATCTACAACACCCATCAAGATTGTCAACCAGTCATAAACTTGCTCAAGTTGAAACGATACTCTTCAAATATATGTTATCACCAGTCTTCATGGAAATCATCTAGTCGTCCAGACATACATCTCATACCTTGCAGTAAAAGGCTTATCGTTATAAGCTTCAAGTTCTTCTCTATAGATTCCTTTCAGCTTGTCAAATCAGATCGTGAAAAGAAATGCATTGGAATTATCAATGATGCTCATCACTCATATTCATGCGGTGAAGTGTGCATTTGAGCTTCAAAACAGATGGTCCCACAGTCAGTCTTGGTGGGTGCATCCTTCTAGCATTCATTCAAATGCAACTGCATATGACATTTGTCGGGAATCATAACTATGTTTCAAAGGATAACCCAAGATGAAGATGTCCTTCAGATGTAACGTTGCTCATCAAGTGTTGTTGAAATTCACTATATCACAGACTGTCTTTGAACAACATTGCCCCCAGCAATGATCTGAATGCTCGTTCATCTGTTTATACTCAAAAAGTTTTTCTTTGTCATTGCTAGATGCTAAACATAACTTTGATGGACTTTAAAGAGTCATCATCTGATTCTTTCTTTGCCCCCAGCTGATCTGAATACTGCTTGTTTTCCTTCTCAAGGTCCATTGTATTGCCCCCAGATGGTCAACTTTTCAAGGTGTGTCGAGCAATGTTGATGTCATTCTTGTCAAGGATTTTGCAAATTCAACCGATGTTCTTCTTGTTTGACAATCTTTCTTGTTCTGGAATGAAATCAAATCTTTCAAAGATCATGTCTATTCAAGTCTAATTATTGAAATGAAATCAGAGAGATGTTAGTTTTGGAAAAGATCTTTTGAAAATCAAGCTTCTTCGATCAAAGATCCAACATACATTATTCAATGTAATCCTTTGATTGTCTTGTATTTTGAAAACAGAAATGATTCGTTGTAAGATTAAAATGATTTTTTTCATGGTTCTTTGTGTCAGTTTTAACCTTTGATCTTGGGTATCTCATTTGATGGTCTGCGATGAGGTGACCTTCTGTGAATTACAAGAAACAAAAGGCTCAAGTTAAAACTTGAGGATTCATCAAGAAAGATGGTTTTCTTTTTTAGCATCACTTCTATCAGCATGCATAATAACTTGTAGCTTGATTCATGAAGTCACAACCCTTATGGAAAAGCTCTTCAAGTTTTGAGACCGCCATTTATCGGTTCAAATTGCTCACTTGATCAAAAAGGGCTTTTAAAAGCACGTAATACAGGCTATGGTTCATGGCTTATGAAAGAAGGGAAATTCACAGGCTCAAAAGGTGTTTGAGGGTTTCAACGACCTAGGATCAACATCAACTATTCATCAACTCTCTTTCTTGTTGTCATTTTGGAGAAAGTGACATATAACCTTGTTAATCTCAAAGATCAGAATTCTCTTAACATAGGTCATAATGTAAATCCAACTTTTCCTATGATGAATAATCAATCTAAAAAATTTTGAAGACACTAAAGGCTATATCCTAGACACATCAAAAGACATGAAACTTGATTTTTTTAGTGTTGACTTTTGGCATTTGTTGTGTCTTTCTTCAATTGAAACCTCTTTTGCCCCTCTTAGAATTGATAGACATTCTCCTTCCATTCCACTTTTTTTTGCTTTTACGTAGCCTTCCTCAACGTTTTCTTGGATGGCCCTCAATCTATGGCTTTTCTTCTTCTAGCCCTTTCTCAATCATTGGACTTTTATTCTAAGCCTTTGTTTTATCCATTAATCATATTAGTGTCTTCAAAATATCTCTCATTTGCCCCCAGTGTGGGGTGTGATCCTAGTCAGGGTTTCTTTTTGAAAGAAAATACTTTACCAGGCTCAAAATGGGACTGCAAAGGATAATATTTCAAGAAATGTGAAAGGATAACAAAGATGGCCTTTTCTCATTTCAAGCAAGGTCGGTTAGAACCGATAAATTTTGACCTCATCCAGTGTAATGATTGGGACTTGTAAGAGTCAATGATTCACAAGTCCATAACTACTGAATCCACTACATGTCATTATGCATACTGTTAAAATTTAGCTACATGATGTGTGGTTCAGTTTCAGGAGGTATGAGTTCAAAATTGTTTGGTCACCTCATGTCATTTTCAAGCATCGAGCCATTTCTGTAATCAAAACACTTTTAATCTTCAGGACTGATTAACCTTTATCGCATGTTGGAGTTTGATTAAAATATTTTGTCAGAATAAAATGCTAAACAATCTGTTGATTTCAAAACAACAAAGAGACAAATAAGACATGTTTCGTTGAAGGATGAGATGTGATCCCAAAACAAAAATGCAAAATTCCATAACAATATGATTGATAGTTCATCGCCATTCCTGAATCAGCTTTTCTGGCAATATCTGTGTTTTGCCAAGCATTTTCGATCACATGTCTTTTTGAAGATGCTCGGGGGTCAATATAGCCAATGACACCCTCCTTCACAGAAACTACCCGTCTTTTGCTCACCAACTTCCAGACTAGATTCTTGAAATTCTCGCAACTGTTTAATTGAAATGGCTGAGGACCCTACCATGACATCACATCTCTTGTCTAGATTATACCACCTAGTTGATTCATCTTTCATCATTGTTCTGGAATCCTTGGCAGAACCTTCATTCTTTCCCATCTTGATAGCTTGTTCAATTTTTTTGGCAACCCACACAACTTCCTGTCAATCTTCCAATGTTATTGTTGTTCTTTTAGGATTGTTGGAAACCTCTCAATAGCTAGGTAATCCTGGCAGCGCACAAAAACAAAAACGTGTGGAATCACACATTATCAAAATTGGAAGAGAGCCCGATGAATCTAAAGCTCCTCCATCTCCTCTTCGATTCCTCACAGACAGTGGAACAAACAGACACCTGTAAAGAGTTCTGCTCTGCTGAGGTTTCAGTCTTCTTCATGTTGTTTAGTCCAGGTTTGTCTTTTCTCCTTACTTTTGCGTTGTAAATGCTGATACTGGCAGGAGAAAATTTTAGACGATCTGAAACTACTACATCCCTTCTTGGATTTCCCACTTGCAGATCCACAAAAAGATTCCTGCCGAGAGAGCTATGCTACGTTGAAGTTTGATGTCTGCTCATGTTTTTCAGACCAAGTCTGGCTCTTCAACCTACTACAGTGTCTTCGTGCTGAAACTGATGAGAGAAATATTTGTAGCATATGCAATTAGTAAATCCTCTCTTGCATTTCCCATTGGCAAATCCATAAAAGCTCTGCCACGTAGAAGTTCAGTGTCTAATGATGAACTTCAAAGAAGACTATCATATGCCGCTGAACTGGAACTGAGCTCACAATTGGGGTAACTTCAAAGAAGACTAATGCACCATGCAAAGGAGGCTAATAATTGTTTGGTTTCATTAAAAGAAGGGGAGGCGATGAACAGTTAACAGTGCAACCGAATAAGAACAAAGGTTGTCATTAGCTGATGACTGAAGGCATTGCTGCTGTTGTTCATGACTGAAAAGGAGAGGTGCAGCTTCAATTAGACGTGGACAAGCAGTGTTCCCATAGAAGACTGTGCATACATTCTCTTTCCATTTGATGCTCCATACTTGTTCGAGCAGATCTGAGTCTAGCTACTTCACCTTTGATGCTCTTAACCTCAATCTGATAATGAGCCTCTATCTGACATCTTTCTTCACTTCCATCATCTTTCTTCCATAACGTCCAGCACAGCTTGTGCGGGGGACCTACCTTTCAACCCGGTACATGCATGATAAATGCATAAATATGTAATCTATATGACGAACTCGCCCTTCGAGGGGTGACATATAATCGCAACTCTTGCATGATGAAACAAGAATCTTGATTCTTGCACAAACTCTACAATGAAAATTTTCTGAGCGACGGTCATTGTGTCACCCACAAGTCTTGAATTCAAGATGCTTCAAGAAAGGCTTGCTCAGATGCAAAACAATGTATACGGAGCACACATCCCTAAGACAGGTTCTAATCTTTTTAAGTGAGACAAAAGGCAGGTTTACTACTTGGTCTCTAAAAAGGGTCTCTTGTTGTCCCAGTGATCGCCCTCGTGGAGGCAATATGGGGGCTTGTAGGCAATGAGATGGCACGTGTCCAACTATTACCAATCTAAGCACTCAACAAAGAGTTGGGGTTTACACAAACTTAAACCTTGACTAAAAGTCATAAGGTAAGCTGCTAGTCCCCCACCTAACCTAAAGCTTGTGTGTGCTTTCAAAAATTAAAACATGTGATGCATGAGAGAATTCTATACAATGCATGAATAAAACAAAAATAAAACAAGACAAAAAGCAAAAAATTTAAACACATTAAAAACACAAAGCTTAGTCCAATAAAGTTGAAACAATACCTTCCCTAGTGGAGTCGCCATTCTGTCGCACGTCATAAAATCCGCGCGGCATCGGCTGGCGATTTTTTCGTTTTCTCATTTCCTTATGATTTGTTCATTGGGAGTCGCCACCAAGTAATTGATTGCGGGCTACTAGGAAACCGGATGTACTGGTCTCATCAGAGATTCACGGGTAAGGGACTGGTTGTGGTTAGGGAAGGTATTAGCACCCCTAACGCACCCTACCTGAGGTAAGCTGCTTCGTGGACTTGATATGTTAAAGAAGTTTTAAAATTCGATTCATTCATCAAATTTTAGAAAATACAACTTACACTTACATGTAAGTTCATAATTCTTTATCCATGAACAAATCAGAACATTAAATTCTTCTTTATTCTCGCAATTTTATCCAAAAAAAAATTCATAAACAAAATACACACCACATTCACTTTCAAGCTTCGTGAACTTGGTATGATTTAAAAATAAAATTTTAGCTCAATTCTAAGGCTTTGATAAATCAGTTATTAGTTCCCAAAATATATGTAGATGCATGTTCTATATTTTTATGGAAAATACAACATGATTTTTATCTGTCCTTTAGATATTTGTGCATCTAAATTAAAATATTAAATTCATTTTTTTTTCTTTTGATTCAATAAGATACATAAAAAAAAATACAAACACACACACATTTCTTTACTATATTTTTTTTCTTTTTTCTTTTCTTTTCTTTTTTCCCTTTTTTTTTTACATCCACAATACAAAATAAAAATTCAAAACAAATAAACAAAAAATACATTAAAATTACAATAACATAATCAAAAAATTACAAAACAGTCCCTAAAACTCCAGAAATTGCAGGGAAGCCCTTCTGCCAGCGCAGGAACAGTGGTGGCGCGTGAGTCCACGCCGCCGCTAAAGCAAACGGCCGAGATCGACTTCTTCTCCTCTTCCCTTCTGCACCGCCGGCGACGCCGTGACCTGCAAAACAACAAAAAAACGCAATAACACAGTCGATTCTCTCCTCCTTAGATCTGTTAAAATCTGCTTCTCTCTCCTTCTTCCTCGACTAGCAGATCTGTTGTGGAGTGTTGAGTGGCTCACCGGCGACTCGAGCGGTCGGTCACCCACTGGACCGGGTAGATCGCCGACCATTCTTTCTTCTTTGGCTGGCGGCGAGGCAGGCAGAGGATTAAGCAAGGTGAAGAGACCACCTCAAGCTTCGGCTCCCTTCTCTTCTCTTTCCCCTGTGGCCGGCGTTGATGGGTCTATGGGCGCTAGAGGAACGCCTGGAGGAGAGGAGCTGGTCCGGTGCGGGAGATGGGGGTGCAGCGGTGGCTGACTTCTATGGATGAAGAAGGAGAACAAACCGGCTGTGAGAGGAAAGGATAGAGGGAGTGTTGGCTGTTGTGGAGAGAACCAGCTGAGGGAAAGGGGGGAGATCTTGGCTGGTCCGTGAGTCTGGTGAGGGGGAGAGTGGTCGGCTGGGAAGGTCTGGTGAGGGGGAGAGTGTTTGGGCTAGGGGACTAAAAAAATCACCCGGGGGGGCGGCGGTTTGAAGAAGATCAGAGGAAGTAGAGGGGGCTCTCTGCTCTTCAGCCAAAATCCCCGTGGGGCGGCGGCTTCCCTCTACAGAAGATAGGTTTAGGGAAAATTTTAGGGTTTTTTTTTTGTGTGGTTTGTGTTGCCTCCTCCTTAATTGTAAAATTGCCCCCTCTCTATGTGTGTTGAACGCTGCTATATATAGGCAAAATATTGTTTGGGCCTCAAAGTTGGTTCCTCAACTCTCTCTTTTTTTTTGTAAATTTTGATTTTTCTTATTTTTTTGTATTTTTTGAAAACGAGCAATATCAACGTCGATTTAAATGAGGAAAATCAATGATTTTAAAAATGATGCGTGAAGAGTCGAACGCGTTCAAAAAACCTTTGAAAATTTAAATTCTTTTGAGACGACGCTGAAAATGCTAAAAACGATGCAAATATATTAAAAACATATTTTTTTGGATTTTCATTGTTTTTCGCTATTTTTGGATTTTCTAAAAATTTTATCAAATAGGTGGGTCAAAAATGGGGTAGCAACATCCATAAGTAATCTTAATTGGCAGAAAATGGGCTGATTTTGTCAACCTATCAACAATCACCCATATCGAATCATAACCCTCCTAACTCCTAGGCAATCCTATCACAAAGTCTATTGTGATCCTTTCCCACTTTCATTCTGGAATCAACAATGGTTGCAACAATCAAGGAGGTTTCTGGTGTTCACCATTTACCCTCTGACAGGTCAAACACCTAGAAACAAAATCTGCTACATCAACCTTCATCCTATTCTACCAATAACACACCTTAAGGTCTTTATACATCTTGGTGGAACCTGGATGCATTATGTAAACTGTCTGATGTGCCTCTACCATCAATTCTCTCCCCGGATCATCTACATCAGGTACACAAAGCCTATTACTATATCTCAGCACATCATCATCACCTATCACAAAACCTGCAGCCTTACCCTGCTCAACCTCATTTCCGATCCTTAGTAGTGAATCATCTTTCTTCTGAGCTGCTTTTATCTTATCAAACAAATCCGACTTAACCTGAAAGTGAGCAATCATTGCTCCAGCTTTACTAAGATCAAATCTGACTCCTTCATCCACCAACTCATGCAGCTCCCTAATCAGAGGTCTTCGTACCTCCTGAATATGAGCTAAGCTCCCTGATGATTTTCTACTCAAAGCATCGGTAACTACATTTACCTTACCCAGGTGGTACTGTATGGTACAATCATAATCCTTCAGCAGTTCCATCCATCTCCTCTGCCTCATATTTAGATCCCTCTGCTGAAAGATGTACTTCAAACTCTTATGATCTGTGAAGATCTCACAAGTTTCACCATATAAGTAGTGCCTCCAAATCTTCAAGGAAAAAATTACAGCCGCCATCTCTAAATCATGTGTAGGATAGTTTTGTTCATGCTTCTTTAGCTGCCATGAACCATAGGTAATAACTTTGCCATGCTGCATTAGAACACATCCTAACCCCACTCTCGAAGCATCACAATACATTGTGTAACCATCAGAACCTGATGGTACTGTTATAATAGGCGTTGTAGTCAATCTCTCTTTCAACTTTAAGAAACTTTTCTCACAAGCTTCAGACCACTGAAACTTAACATTTTTCTGCGTTATCTTAGTCAATGGTGCAGAAATCCGAGAAAAGTTCTCCATAAACCTCCGATAGTAGCCGGCCAAACCTAAGAAACTTCTAATCTCTGTCGTCGAAGTAGGCCTAAGCCATTGCTTAACTGCTTCAATCTTTTGAGGATCAACCTCAATCTCAATCCTTGACACTACATGCCCAAGAAATGCTACACTCTCCAACCAAAACTCGCTCTTTGAGAACTTGCCATACAAATGATGATCTCGTAGAGTTTGAAGCATCATTTTCAAGTGCTGCTCATGCTTCTCTCTAGACCTTGAATACACCAAAATATCATCAATAAAAACTATCATAAATCGATCAATAAACTGTCCAAACACTCTATTCATCAAATCCATAAAAGCTATCGGTGCATTCGTCAATCTAAAAGACATCACTAAGAACTCATAATGACCATACCGAGTTCTAAAAGCTGTCTTCAAAATGTCCTCCTCTCTTATCCTCAACTAATGATACCCAGATTGAAGATCGATCTTAGAAAAGAATTGAGCTCCCTGCAATTGGTCAAACAAATCATCTATGTAAGGGAGTGGGTATCTATTTCAAACTGTCACCCGATTGAGTTGCCTATAATCTATACACAACCTCAATTACCCATCTTTCTTCTTCACAAACAACACTGGGGCTCCCCAAGGGGACACACTCGGTCGGATGAACTTTTTATCTAACAAATCCTACAGTTGCTCCTTTAGCTCCCTCAATTCTGTTGGCGCCATTCTATATGGTGTCATTGATATTGGTTCGGTACCCAGAACCAAATCAATGCAAAACTCAATTTCCCTATTTGGAGGCAATCCAAGTAAGTCATCGGGAAAGACATCGATAAACTCCCTAACTATAGGGACTTGGTCTAATTGAGGAACTTCTTCTCTACACCCACTATATATGCTAGGTAGCACTGTACCCCTTTTCGGGCCATTTTCCTCGAGATAGCCGACAACATAATTGATGGAGACCCAATCTTATCTCCTTGAAATACCAACCCAACTTCTTCATCTAGATCAAACATTATTTTCTTACCCCAATAATTTACCGAATCCCTATGCTTTGCCAACCAATCCATTCCCAAAATCACATCAAAATCAACCATTTATAAGACATTTAAGTCTCCCATAAAGATCTTATCTCCAATCTCTATTTCACAATCCAGATACACATACTTCACTATTATTAATTCATCTAAGGGAGTGGAGACTGAAATTAGGGATTTTAACAAGGTTGGTTGTTTATCTAACCTCATGGCAAAATATAAGGACACTAACAAATGAGTTACACCCATATTAAATAATATTTTTTTGCTTCAAAAGATCAAACAATAAGAATATGTTGAGGTGCGAATGTACTGCCCCACCTCCTGTACCTTGCAATTCTAAACTACACAATAGGGAGATCATCTTTATTGTCATTTACTCTAATAGTATCAGCTATTCGTCTATTCCTCGGCATTTCCTAAAATAAAAATGAGAGCACTCAAGTCATGCTAGAACAATAGCATGATAATTATCACAGAATTATAGGAAAGCATATCTATCACAAGGAAGAAGACATGCTTGATGAGAACTCAAACTTTCAAAAACATCAAATAAGACGATACAGATCCTAATGCTCCACTTATTATGAAATTAATTATACTATTGTTTCTTTAACCTAAAGCTCTGATACCAAGTTTGTCACCACCCGATTCCCGGATCCATGACCGGCACATAGGCAAGGCTCCCCTCCAAGGTTCCATACCTATGTGAACCCAAACTTACATACAAACTTATCAATTAAATAAGTCAATCAGAGTTCAATGCAGCAGTAACAACAAAACTAACTTTATAATATAATTTAATTGACTTAATACAAGAGTTAATATAATTTCATAGTTTTAGAGCACTAACTAGACATAAAGGAAAATATACAAATTACAACCAAAAGAGCAGGTTCTGAAGGTCCAACAAAAGTGACATACTATAAGCTATAAGCCTGAAAAGATAAATAATGAGAGGGTGAGTTCAACAACTCAGTGAGTAGATAACATTTAATATACACACACGAGGTAATACTACAATGAGAATACACACACACACACACACACACACACATACATATGTTCTTATAGGAAGGTTTCTCAAATATGCCATAACAAGAATATCATATGGTAAAATTCGTCAGAAAATCAAAATGCAATGAGCATGAGGCTTCGTACTGTGGGATGATCAGTCCACACAGGTTGGTGACTCCCCCGACCAACTAGGGTTCAGATACGATATGCACAACGACTAACACTACCCTGTTAGCATGGGTATTCTGACTGACATACCATAGGTTCATAATCATAATTAAATAGACATATTCATATCTCAAAGTTCAACTCATGACATCAATCAAATGAGGAGCTATCAATTCAGAAGTCAATTCAAAATATATATTAGTTCATATCAAGAATTCAGATTCAATAATTGATCATGCTTTATCATAACAAGGATAATAATCAACATATATATTATCAAGAAGCATGATCTAATTCATATTAACAAATCAAATATTTATAATATTTCTCATGCATATGGAAAATTATCCACTCACCTGACTCGAAAGCAAACAAAAGTCAAAAGCAGACACCGAAGAAAATCCTACTGACGTCCCGCCGGTAGAATATCAGGATTATCTAAATATAAAGGAGACATATTCAAGAATGACTCAAAAGAACATATAACCTATTTAATACATTTATCTAAAGGTATATTCCATAACCCTATATGTTTTTAGACTAAACTAGTTATTTTCCCAAAAAATCCAAAAATTAATGGTTTTCCCATAATCTAATCCATAATAAAACAAATAATAAGACTTGATAATAATTCACTAAATAACCCTCAATTATTCATCAAACCAATCTGCAAAAGCTAATATTACAGCTAGGGACCAATCTGGAATTTATCATATTTTTAAGGGTCAAATTGTAATTTGTCAAATTAAAGGACCAAACTAAAATTGTCATAAATCCATGACTATACTGAAATTCTGACCATAATTAATCCTTAACTCTGTCCAGAATATCCCATTATGCTCCAGGGACCATTCTAGAATTTTTCCAATTTTTTAGGGTCAAATTGTAATTTTTGTCAAATTGAAGGACCAAATTGAAAGTGTTAAAATTTCATAACTATACAGGAATTCTGCCCATAATTCATCTTTTATTCTGTTCAGAATCTCGGAATATGCTCCAGGGACCAATCTGTAATTTTCCAAAGTTTGGGGACTAAACTGTAATTTTCACAAATTGAGGGACCAAATTGAATTTTCATCATCTTTAACCTCAAACCCAGAATTTTCACAGATTACCTACTGTTCTTTCCAGATTTCTAACTCAAAATTCACCATTTACACAAATCATAACTCAAAATCATCATCTTCACCTACAATCTTCCATAATCAACTAAATAATCAATTACTCACAACAATCAACCCATAACATTCAAATTAATTCATCAATCAACCCAAAACACAATCTTCAAAACACTAACATTTATCAAAACAGAAATTTAAAGCTCAAAGAACACACGTTATACATTTAACAACCTAAATCTTACCTTTAAACTTATTTTCTTCAACTCCTTTCTATTTCCCTTCTAATTTCCCTCTTTTCTCTTCTTCTTCTTCCCCTTTTCTTCTCTTCTCCCGTCAGTTTTTTTTCACTCTTAATTTCAGATCTCTCTCTCTCTTTTTTTTACTTTATATTTATAATTATCATCTCTTTATTCAATTACTACTATACCCTTCATTCATTTATTCCTATATCTAAGCCTTCAAGGGCTTTGTAGCCTTTTCCTATCTCTTTTAATTCAAAATATTATAATTATGGGGTGTGTGCCCAACACCAACTGGGCGTACGCCCTACATGGGTGTACACCCATTGGGGTGAATTGGGTATAAATGCACTAGGCAGAATTGCCCGAGCCCATGTTCTTGGTCTGTGATAGCTCGAGCTCGTGTTTCTTGGGTGTTTTTTGAGTTTTTTTTCTCTTTTAGAGGATTTTTTTTATCAATTTTGGGAAATTTTTTAGATTCATTTTATTTGTATCATCAGATTCTATTATCAATTTAAAAATTCTGAAGTGATAGATTAAGAATATATTTTGTATATAAGTTCCTCATTTTCCATTCCTAACCCAACAACACATCTTGATACACTAAACTGAGCTAAACCTTCAAATAGAGGACTAAATTTTATTGAAAGTTTACCCTTTCAAAATATCTAACACTAAGCAATGAATAGCTTCTACAAGGAGGATTTTTTAGGAAAAATTATTTATTTTCTTATTTTTTTAATTTTTTTTCTATTTAGTGTAAGAAAAATTTTATGTTTAATATTTTTATTTTTCCTAGTTTATTTAAGTTAGTTTTTATGCTTATTTAAGGAGTTGTAAATCTCTTAGTGAGGAAGACTATATGAACATAAAATATTCAGTAAAAAAATTATAAATTAGGATTATGTGAGACAATTTTATTTGGCTTCAATTATGTCTTTATAGCTTATTGTTTTTTTGTTTGTGTTTCTTGTTAGTTGATATTAGAGTCTAACGATACCAATGGTTATTTGCTTGCTATGTGCTCAAATAACCATGACTAGAAGAAGTAGTAGAATAAGACATGCTCGTATAAGAGGGGATGAAGAGGTTCCCCTTGAGAAAGTAATGATTAAAAGATAGTGATAGAAGACATGCAAAGATAAATTGCAAAATTAAAAAGAGATTTTTAGATGATATAAGATATGTAAAAACAAATTGCAAAATTAACCCATTAGTTAGCGGAGGTAAGGAGCCTAGGGTATCTTGAGAAGAGTAATCATGGATCTATGGTTAATTTTGAGAACCTATTTGAGATGTAAGCACAAAGAAAATAATATTTGATCGGAATGACTATGACATTGAAACAAATATTTTTGAAAATTCTAGTTTTTTTATGGAGTAGAATCAAACACCAAAATTTGACGAGGATGATGAAAATGACGGTAAAGGAGAAGATTTAAATGCAAAATTTTTAATTAGTGATCTCCACGAGAAGAGAACAAAATTAGATGTGGTTATGAAACATGCCGTGAAGGATGTGTGTTTAAGAAAAAATTTAGAATTAATGAGGTGAAAGCTGATGCTATTGCAATTCAGCTCATGAAAGACTTTGAAGTCGGTGGCAGTATCCATTAATCGAATATTATAGACTTCGTCTAAGGCAGTTTACAAATAAAGTAACCCATAAGACATGATTATAATAAAAAGTCGTTGGCAGTATCCAATTGAATATTATAGACTTCGTCTAAGGTAGTTTACAAATAAAGTATCCTTAAGCCATGATTATAATAAAAAGTCTATATTTCATGAAAAAAAGAAAAGAAAAACACTACAAAGCTGAGAAAGGCAGACAATATCGATATCTATGAGCAATGCAAACCCTTAATAGTCTGAATTAATGTGTTTCTACACCATCAGTTGCTTGGGACTGACCGCATGCTAACCTTAAGTTTGCATAACATCAAGCTACAACAATATAATGGATATATGCAAAACACAAGCTCAGGATTTTACAGTGGCACCAGTTCCACTTATAACAAATTGAAGCTACTATTTATATATATAGACATGATCTAATGCTAGCAAGCTGCGAATCATATATTTTAAGCAGCCCACATTGAGAAATGATTTCAATCTCATCTTGCCTTTGGGTCAATTATTTCAGAAAACACGCCCCTTGCTCTTTGATCTGGATCACTTTGAGTGACACTTTCATGAGTGCTAACTGTGCTCCTTGAATGTGACTCGGCTCCACTAAACATGTCATCGTCATCAGTGGTCATGACATCTCGATGTGGTGATAATGAGCTTTTATTTTCCATATTGATCCCGTCTACACTGTTGGCATTTTTCTCAGCAGTTTGTTGAAGCTGCAATGCAAATTCAAGGCCCCAAACGACATCACCCATTTTTGGGCGTTCAATTCCTTGACCATGTAAGCAACTGTTAGCAATCTCTGCAAACTTATTTAAAGAGACGGGGGCAACCTCGCCCTTTAAATGTGGATCCACGATCTGATCAAGGGTTCCTCTTTGGTAACATCTTCGTGCCCACTCAGCTAAGCTTGCTTGCTCTTTCGGTGAACTTGGAATCACTGGTGGCCTTGCACATAGCACCTCAAACAAAACCACACCGAATGAATAAACATCAGATTTCTCTGTTAGGTGTTGCCTACGGTAGTACTCTGGATCCACATATCCAATGCTACCTCTAACTACAGTGCTAACATGGGTTTGGGATGTACTAGTGGGACCCAATCTGGACAGCCCAAAATCTGAAACCTTAGCCACCCAATTCTCATCTAACAATATGTTTGTTGACTTCACATCACGATGAATGATTGTGTGCTTTGCTCCTGAATGAAGATAATGCAACCCTTTTGCAGCACCAATGCATATTTCTAGCCTTTGCTTCCATGGAAGAGGAGAGCTCTTCGTTTTGTATAGATGTTCTCTTAGGGTGCCTCTTGACATGTAATCGTATACAAGGATCATCTCGCCATGATCATCACAGTATCCAATCAGTGACACTAGATGGAGGTGGCGAAGATTGGATAACATCTCAATCTCTGTCTGGAACTCACGTGTCCCTTGCTTTGATGATGAATCTAGTCGTTTGATGGCTACTGCGATGAAACCGTATTCAATGTATCCTTTATACACAGTACCAAATCCCCCTGAACCAATAATATTTTGATCATCAAAGTTTCTTGTTGCGTCTTTGATTTCAACAAATGTAAACCGTCGGCAAAGATCAGTAGGTAGTGATGAAGAGATTGTAGTCGTGGACCTAGATGTTTGTGATATTAAAGTCCAGGAGGATTTTTCCTCACTCTTGCTAGGGTCCTTGACTCGCTTCTGCTTGAAAGCAAAGAAACAAAGAATAAGAGAGCAAGCAAATACTGCACCTATGGAACCTCCAACGATGCCTATAACCGTAAGTATTGATGATCTTTTGCCCGTTCTTCTCTCTGGATGTTGTTCTGCTGGTGGAGGAGCCACTGTTGGCTCAGGGTTGAATCCTGCAAGATTTCCGTCTGTTTTATTCAGCTTGAATATTTCCAAGCCATTCAAGATTGCATCAGCATAAGTAGGTTTCAGTTCCATGTTAGGGTGTAGTCCGAGCCACAAGTCCTGCTTGCTCTGGCTCCCTTGAGGGACCTGCACGATGTAGTCTTTGTAAACTGGAATGCCGTTGCCACCGCTCATATGGATCACATCTGCATCATACTCTGCTGTTTGATTGTTGATGAATATTAAAAATACCTGTTGATTTTCATTTTTGACCTCCATTCGAGTCTCACAAAAGTGGAGCCTAAGGAGATAAAGGAAACCAGCATCAACTGGGAAGATCCAGGTGAGATTGTAATTCAGGTTAAGACGTGGTTCAGGACCCATTGAACGCATAGTACTATATACCATAACAGGTGCGGAGTAAGCTGGCGTTTTGGTTGTGTACTTTATCTTAACGCCTGGGAGATATGGAGTGTTTCCAGTTTGTCCAAGGAGATACTCTAAATCTTGATGCCATGTCCTGTACATTCCAGTATCTCCTGTGATGCTGACATCTTTCCCCCCAACATTCAGTCGATAAACTGTCTCAAGCGCAGTTGTGTTATCCAGATAGAAGAAGCGATCGGTGCCCACAAAGGTCAGTGGATTATCATTGCCACGAGCATAGAAGCTGTCTGGCATGGAAACGATTTCGATACCATTAATGAAGGCAAAAGATGCTGGAGACGGAATGAAGGTTAATTCAAGCTTCTGGGTGTCCCACACGGTGATGATGAACTCTTTGGTGAAGGAGTCCACTGGAGGTATTATAGCAGAAACTGTAAGAGAGGCACTAAAGTTGTTTAGTAGCTCGTAGTCATTGGCACTAAGCGAGAAATAGGATGTGGATATATCAAGATTTGAGTAAGAAGCTGGATAAAAGTAGAGACGCACAAATTTTGGGCCAGGCAAGACTGGAAATGTGTAAGTGAATTTAGAGTGAAAAATACGGGCTGTCATGTATGGGACTTGGTTGACAGAGGGGTCTTGATTGGAGGCTGCAAACATAGATGAGGCTTCTGGGGGGTTAGAGGCAGCAAACTTAGACTGGGAATCACCATCCCAACTACGACCATCTGGAGATGACAAATTAGAGGATGCACCACAGTTAAGGAGTATTAGATCAGTGGGGCTGTATGGCTGCAAGTAATCTGTAGTAGCAGTAACGTAGAGGAAGAGATGGAGGGGAGGGAGAAGGTAGAGAGCGATGAAGATGGACATTATGCTATTTCTTTTGTGGAATAAATTGGAGTAAGAAAACCTATGCATTAAATGCAAAGATTTTTATTTAAGGGAAGATGATCGATGGTGTTTTTGTCTCCATCCAGTAGCCTTTTTTGCTCAAGTTGAGAATAATCCAATGATATATTTGAAGCCCAGCGGAGAGGAAAATTCGACGGTATGGCTAATGGGACATATTGGTCGCTGTACTCGGTCAGCTTTGGATGGCTGCTTTCCATTGTGTGGTTCTTAAAGACGCCATGAATAGTCTAATTTCAACACACTAGTTGCCATTTTTTTTATTTTAGTATTGACTTGAAAGTACTCGGTTTCTGTGCAACTTATTTTGCCTTTTCTTTTTTCCTTAACTTTTTAATTGTTGGATTAAGATCACACACACCACTTAATTTCTTATTTGATTAATATTCTTAACGAGGTTGAATGTATTTCAGGGTGGTGTTCACCATACCAAATGCAGTAATCACAGCTTTCTGATTAGGCTTCAAAAGGTGCAAAGCTTCTTTTTCCTTATGGTTACCGCCTTGTTACAATGATTGTCGCAAGTGCAAGGTCTATATAATCCTCACCGATGCCTTCTTTCCAATACACAGACATCTTCATTATAGGCTGGCCTTGCTTCAGTCTTCAATAAGAAAAATCGTTCTTGTTCCTCATGAGAAGCCCTTTTACTCGCCTCAGATCCATGAAGTCTCATTTACTCCTTTCTATTATTCTTCTTCAATGATGTCTTACCGATAAAATGCTCTTGTTTTTGGTTTATATATATATATATATATATATATATATATATATATATATATATATATATATATATATATATTTTTACACAGGAACTAATAGGAGGCTCAAAGGATCGACCTATTCCTTTTTGGTTCATGAGTGTGCCTTTTTGGGCTGAGCTTATAACCAAAAATCTTCTCATCTGGTATAGTAATCGCTTACTACAAAACTTGGTTAATGATAAATCTTTCTTCCCATTAATCTAAGAGTAATGGATTTACCTCTCGACATACTTGGTGCCGAATGAAATCAATAGCACTAGTAAAGAAGAGGCAAGCTGTCCTCTCTTCCCTGCAGATGGCAATTTGTTCTCTATCATCCTGTTAAGCTTGATTTCCCTACATGAGGGGGGACTGAATGGAGTTCTCAGTGGATGAAAAATAATTGGAATAATAAATGAAATGAAATTGAGTTTCATTGTTGAAAATATCATGCTTAAATTACTTCAATCCGAAGGAAAATGCAAGTCCTCTACAACGAACAGGTCTAGCAGATGTTCTTATCTTGTACAAACAGGACACCTTAAGCAAACCTGTGAACATTCCAAGATCTGTTTTTCAACTTCATAGCTTGCAATAGATTAATGAGGAAGCTTCGCCATTAATTAGTGCACGAGAAAGACAATCACTAGACATCGTATCGACAAAGCAATTGCTTGCTATTTCCTTCAATTATAAATCATCATAAAGTACATACAAATTTTATTGTTATACTCATCGGAAGCATGAGTAGAAAGAAAAAAGAAAGATTCAGACAGTCACCCTACACGTAGAGCAAACTGATCCACCCATCTTGGTGGAGCTCACATAGACGGACTGGTTCACCTTGCGCTTTATGGGTGGCTATTCAAATCGAAACCCACGCAGACAGATAAAGAACTGACCCCTTTGTCCCCTCTTCCTCGATCAACCACTACGTTTGCACCGATTGTAGTAAGTGCAAGGCCGAGAGTCAGGATTGATCGGTTTTACACAGCTGCCATATATTTGTCCATTGCAAATTGGTTGTCGTTCTAAAGTCTTATAGTTAATATGATTACCCGGATAGGCCAGCAGTCTCTGATGCACTTCAGATTCCATAGAGAACTCCTCTTCATTACCTTCACCGATTGTGGCATTGAAAATGGGGCTCGAGTTGCTTTCAAGAAAGGCAGCTGTAGAAGTAGATGTGATCACAGAAACCAGCAGGATAGTTAAAGAGAGCCACCAGAGGAATTCAATACTTACGTTAGACCTCATCTCTTTCTGTCTGTACCCTCTGTTACAGACTTTGAAGAGCACTAAATAGACGTCACTGCTAAGAAGGCTTCAAACTCTGGATATGGAGTGAAAGGCTAGCTTTTTTCCATTGACTTGCTTTTTTGTGAAGACATAGGTCTTCACACGACTGTGATTTTGACATTGTGCGCACTAATTGCTTACAGTTGGCAAACTGGTTGGATAATGGTCCTTGCCAATTCAATCGCTTCCTCATTGTTTGTTTGCGCCATGATAGTTGTTTTTATAATATTTTTTATTTAAAATATATTAAAATAATATCTTTTTAAAATTTATTTTTAATATCAATAACGCAAACACTTTTCCATTGGCCATCTAATAATTGTCGGAACCATGTGCGCGTCAAGTGCATGGGCCATCAGCTGATGCTAAGTTCTGAAAAATTTGCAATTATTTTTTGATAGTTGCTAACAAACACTACTAGCATTTCTTTTACTTTTATTTAATTAAATGGTAGGGTATAGCAGTTGGTACAAGGGACCATAGAAATGTTTTTTGAACTGGTGCTATTGGCATACATACCCATAAATCTATTGGCATAACATTTTGGAAATGGAATCTCAAGGTTTTTTCTTCTTTAACATGAAAGCTTTCTTTTTTCGTTTATTAATATTCATAATTTAAGAGAAAGTGTTGATTTTTCAATTGAATATATGTAAGGTATGAATTTGCTATGCGTTCAGAGCACATGAAAGACTTATTTATATTAGGCTTTTTGAACTTTAAAACTAATTAAATTCTGCTTGAAATTGAAAATATGTCATGGATGACGTGATAACGTGATAAGCACTTTTTGAATAATTGAAGTGGATGGATGTTTTGTTAAGGATGACGTCAATATATATATATATATATATATATATATATATATATATATATATATATATAATATATGTATGTATGTACGTACGTATGTATTATGAAGTTGACTCGTAGAATCAGGATTATAATCTGGATCTTCGTTCCTATGAGGTTTCTTTGAGTGTTTTCTTGTATTCTGCCTTTGACCTTGATGATGCTAAGGTTTACTTGAATTCGATTTTAAGAGGTTAGAAATTAATGTAAATTGTCTTTTTTAAGTTGGAGTTGATAAGAATTCTTGTATGTATTTGACTTTGATGATGTCTCTCATGAGATCTGAGTAATTAATATCTTAATTAATATCTTTATTTACATCATGCATTATAATGAAATTTCAAGATAGCATGAGACACCAAAGGTAGAGATGAAATTATACAAAGAAACGGGAATTGAATTCGAAGGTATTTTCACTATAAACAATTCCAATCATTGTGTGATTTTTTATGGGAGGATTTCACTTATAGAAGAAAAATATTTCCACCAATTGTTTGAGAATCAAGTTGGTAAATTTTTGGGATAATTTTTTTTTATCAAAATGGATGAACCATAAATGATCATAGTTTTTAGAAAAAGAAAATTAAACCAAGTTCGTTGATAATCAAAATAATTAGATCTTTGAGGTTAGTAGTTTCAAGAAAATCTTTCAAGGTGTAGGGACTTTGACTCAAGTCTTGTAAGGTTAAAACCTTTTAAATTTTTATTTTTGAAAAAAAAGGATTATTTACATCTTCATTATGAGTTAATGTGAACCAGAATAAACTCATAAAATTATCTTGTTTTCTATAGATTTTCTATAATAAACTAAAATTGAAAGGGAAAGATATAAAAAATGATCCTATTTAGGTTTTCATTGTAAAATTATTCTTTAATTGGACAAATATGAAGATTATAGTTTCTTGACTTGGAAGGGTTAATTAGTTTTTCAGGGAAGATTTGGAGGGTAATTAACACAAGTGGAAGCACAAGCAATACACAATAACAAGTAGGGTATAAAAGTTGTTACAAGGTGCTGTTGGCATATATACCCATAAATCTATTGGAACAATATTTTGGAAATAAAATGTCAAAGGTTTTTTTTTTTCTTTTTTCCATTTATTAAAATTCATAAATTGAGAGAGAATGTTATTTTTCAATTGAATATATATAAGGTATGAATTTCCTGTGCTTTTAGAATGTACTAGAGTGGTGGCCTGTGTAACACTACGGACCAGACCAAACATGTTTTTTAACATGAAAAAAATTTTTTAGGAGACAGTTGGGTTTTTTTAAAAAGAAAAATAGAAAATGATGTTAAATCATCTTGAAAATATTAGATGCACGGAATAATTAATAATTTTTTTTATATATAATTGAATGATTTTCTTGAAAACCCAACCCAATACCCAAATGATATCGTATTATATGTTCTTGACTCTGAAAATTTTGTTTAAGAATACCATTGTTACTAATATCAAAGGCATCAGTTTCAATTATAAAAAAGGCCTCTGGATTAGGAAGCTTTAAACATCAAAAACTCTTGAGTAAGAGTTTTCACAATTTTGATCATTTGATGATTCTAGGCAGAAGAGTTTTTCTTAAGTCTTTTGTACAAAGGTTGTCATATGGTTCTAAGATTTGTAAAAATATCTAAAACATAATTCAGGCATCCCATAAACCTTTAAAGCTGGGTTTTATCCTTGATTTTATCTAAGGATTTATCAGTAAATTTTATTGATCTGGTGATAAAAGGTTATTGATCTAAAAGTAAGTTTGACATATTCATGATGAATAAAAGTACAAAATTATATTAATTGAAATATTATTAGTTTAGTTATATAAATATAAATATTACGTAATCATTTATCCACACATAAAAAAATTCCTTTTTTTTCTTCGAATCACAAACTCTCTTTTTTTTTATTATTATTATTATTTCATGGAAACATCTAATGCACGCTATGAAGCAACAAATAGAGGGGACCAAGTGGAAATGGAAGAAGTGACCTTTGAAAGGTCGTCTCGTCTGCGCTGTGTAGCAGTGACCTTTGAAAGGCATCAAAGACTTCCAAGTCGTTGGCGTTATGCAATCTATAATTCAACATTAAAAAAATCCGTACTTTCCAAGAAAATTAACTTTTAAGACATCATAATCAGACTTCTGTATATTTCCTTAGAATTTTTTTTTTAAAACAAATTATGGAAATATATTGGTAACGTTCTAGAAATGAGACGGCAGAATTTTCGTCCTTAACATGTGTACCTTTCTTTATTGATTTTAATAAATTTAGATATAACTAGTAAATTCATGTTGTTTTATCTTATTAATTTATACAATCATTTTAATTCTTATTTAATATTTGTTTTTCTTATTTTCTCTACAATAAGTTGGCAAGGATAATGATGTCCAATATATTTCGGAAAATAATAACATGAAAGTCTTACAATGTTGTTATCAATTTACTATTTTACTAATACCATATATCTACATGCAATAAATATATTTTCTATTTTTTTATTGTGTGTAAAGAAAATTTTATTATACTTAGAAAGTAATTAGTGTTTGGACTAGGTGATGTTGATGAAAGGATTCAAAATTGATTATTTGACGCAAAAACTAGCCTCACAATAGGAGGTCTTACCCTCCTTAAAATATCTTGAATGCTTGATGTTGTGGCTTTAATTGGTTTTAATAGTGTAAGACTCTTTGATTCTTTTGACTTCTTGACCGGGATGCTCATTTTGATCAGCCTAGTAAAGACTCTTTGACTTCTTTTATGAATTCAATCTTGAAATCAGATTTTGATATATTATCTTGTCAAATTTATTTTATTTTATTTTTTTCAATATTTTATTTTATTTTTTCAACAACATATTTACAGATTGACAATTTATTTGTGAAATAAATTTTTGAAAAATAAATCATCTTGAAAATATTAGATGCACAAAACAATTAATAAAATTTTCTTTTTTGATAGTTAAATGATTTTCTAGAGGACCCAACCACATACCCAAATCATCTCGTAGGGCCTTCGATGTGCTCGTAGGGCCTGTTTTGGACAATCCGAAATCCGAAACTTTGGCCACCCATTTCTCATCCAGCAAGATATTTGTTGTCTTCACATCACGATGAATGACAGTGTGCTTGGCACCTGTGTGAAGGTAATGCAACCCACGGGCAGCACCGATGCAAATCTCTAGGCGTTGAGTCCATGAAAGTGGAGGATTATCAGTTCTGTAGAGATAATCACGAAGCGTCCCCCGAGCCATATAATCATACACCAGGATCATCTCATTATTATCATTACAGTAACCAATTAGAGAAACCAAATGGCGGAATCTAAGCTGGGAGAGCATCTCAATCTCTCTCCTGAACTCGGTTGCAACCTGCTGTGAACTTGGATTCAATCGCTTGATCGCAGCACGATTGACTCCACCATCAAATAATCCTTTGTACACGTTACCAAAGCCACCAATTAGATTAATGAGAGAGAGAGAGAGAGGGAGAGAGAGATCATTAGAGTCTAAAAGTAAGTTTGACCTATTCATGATGAATAAAAGTACAAAATTAGATTAATTGAAATATTATTAGTTTAGTTATATAAATTTAAATATTATGTAAAGTTTGATGTCATTTATCCACCCACAACAAAAAAAAAATCTAAAATCTTGGTAGATTAGAAATCCTTTTTTTTCTTTACAGCAAATACTCTCCTTTTTTTTCCCTTCTAGAAGTGGTAAAAAAGAGATATAGAGATGAGATGAGATTGATGGCTTCTTTTAATACGCAGAGAGATTCAAACCATTGATGCAGTCGAGCTTGTAGTAAACAAAGTTTATGAGTATTCCGGTAAAGATACGATACAATAAAATAAAAATTTTATATAATTAGATAGGGATTTGACTTAGACAAATTATATGAATAGCTTAACATATATTTTTATGAATTAATAAGATATCTATAAATCTAAGAGGAGGTCTTGTCACATAAAATTAGATTAACACCTTAAAACTGCGTCTCTTATTAGATTGTTGGATCTTCTAAAATTAAAAATCAAGCCTCGATAGTGATGTTTGGTCAATTTTGTTATTTTTTCTAGTTTTTTTATTTATTATTTCATTTGGTTTTTTTATTTTAATTTCCTTTACGCATGCTTTTAGATTTCTAATTATTTTCTAATAGATGTAGGGTTTTTTTTAATCTATTTATAGATATTGTAAACATCTAAAAAAGTAGACTTTAATAATTTTATTTTCAAATAATAAAATTATGAATTCATGATTCATATATATATATATATATATATATATATATATATATATATATATATTTTTTTTTTTCGCTCATAAAATTTTGCTGTGTTTACTATATTGTTACTATCCTTATAGTTCTCTCCTGCATCAACAATGCTTTGAGTTGGCTAATTATTATTTTTTATTTCATATTAAGTATAAACTGGTAGGTAGTGAAAGGGAAATTAAGAATTACGCAGAATTGAACAAAAAAAATGAAAGGTCAATTTTTAAAATAGGATGCCCGCTCCATCGTGAAAACTGGAATATCGAAGGCAAATACATGTTGTAGGCAAAGTTCCAAGCCTTTGGGCCCAGTTTCATGTAAACATCTAATGCACGTTATGAGGATAGAGTGGACCATTTGGAAATGGAAGAAGTGACCTTTGAAAGGTCTTCTGTGTTGTGCAGTAAGTGACCTTTGAAAGGTCGTCTCGTCTGTGCTGCGTAGCAGTGACCTTTGAAAGGCATCAAAGACTTCCAAGTCGTTGGCGTTATGCAATCAATAATTCAACATTAAAAAAATCCGCACTTTCCAAGAAAATTAACTTGTAAGACATCATAATCAGACTTCTGTATATTTCCGTGGAATTGTTTTTTTTTAAAAAAAAATTATGGAAATATATTGGTAACGTTCTGCAGGAAATGAAACGTCAGATTTTTCGTCCTTAACATGTGGACCTTTCTTTATTGATTTTAATAAATTTAGATACAACTAGTAAATTCACGTTGTTTTATCTTATTAATTTATACAATCATTTTAATTCTTATTTAATATTTTTTTATCTTATTTGCTCTACAATATCACTTGATAAGTTGGCAAGGATAATGATGTCCAATATATTTCGGAAAATAATAACATGAAATTCTTACAATGTTGTTATCAATTTACTATTTTACTAATACCATATATCTACATGCATTAAATATATTTTCTATTTTTTTTTATTGTGTGTAAAGAAAATTTGGTTTTAACATATTGATTAAACATATTATGATAGGAGTAGGGAACAAATGGTTTTGGGAAAAAAAGTCGGCTTTTTTATTTTGTAAATAAAGAGTTGATTGCGTAGAGAGAATCTTGTCAGTCTATTGATTTCCTTTCATCCAAGTGAGCCGAATTTTGAATCAGATAGCTTGATCATCCCTAACTTCTTAATTACTAAGCATGCACTTGTTCATATTGTTAACTTGAAATTGTGGTGATCTTGCGGCTGAGTGGCCAAATAACATGAAAAATTGGTTCCAATTAATGCTGAACGAGATGATTGCCCGCGCGCTGCCGCGGGCTTATAAAACAAATACACTTGATAGTGTTATAATTGTGAACCAGCGCTAGATAAGTAATAGAAATTAAAGGTATGATGGAGCAAATATTTCATGACGGAAAAAAAAGTTGTGTTGGTGATCAAAAACTTAGAGACTGAACAAAATGATTTGTAGCAATCTACAGTGTTTTGTGAGGAAAGATACAGTGCTTTCGCCACATGATTTAGCTTTTCAGTTAATAAAAAGCAAAAAAAATACAAAGCTAAATTCTCTACCAACTTAATATTAAAAAAAACCAACAAAGATAATTTTGGAAGGAAAAAAACCCATGAGAAAAGATGTTGCAGACAATATTTTGTGAGGAAAATTATAGCATTTTTCCCAATAAAATAAACTAAAAAACTATTTAGAGAAATATTATAGCAATCCACAGTATTTTGTGAGAAAAACTACAATGCTTTCTTCATATGATTTAGTTTTATTGTAATTATAATTCTTAACCAACGCAATATTAAAAAAAAATCGACAAAGATAATTTTGGAAAAAATCATTAAAAAATCACATGGAAAAAAAAATACAACAATTCACAGTGTTTTAAAGAAAAAAATAACAAAGCTAAATTCTTAATCAGCTCAATATTAAAAAAAAAATCAACATAGATAATTTTAGAAAAAAAAAACAAACACCAAAAAAAAAGGAAAAAATTATGTTGGAAACATTATAGCACCACTTCTCTTTCTCTCTCTCCTCTGTAAAAATCTTCTCCTCTGCCACCGTGACTGCAGCGGCGGCGGCGACAGCAGAGGCAGCGGCCACCACCTTGCCCAGAAGCTCTCTTCCTTCCCAAAGACAGCCGGAGTAGCAGCTCTTTCTTCAGCCACACCAGCAGCTCCAGCCGTGAGCTTTCCTTCTCCTTTGCAGGACTCTGCTCCTTCTTCTTCCAGCCGTAACCACTCCGGAGTGGAACCTGGAATATCAATATCAAAGGCAAATACAAGTTGTGGGCAAAGTTCCAAGCCTTTGAAATGTCTAATGCACGTTATGAGGCAACAAATAGAGTGGACCATTTTGAAATGGAAGAAGTGACCTTTGAAAGGTCTTCTGTGTTGTGCAGTAAGTGACCTTTGAAAGGTCGTCTCGTCTGTGCTGCGTAGCAGTGACCTTTGAAAGGCATCAAAGACTTCCAAGTCGTTGGCGTTATGCAATCAATAATTCAACATTAAAAAAATCCGCACTTTCCAAGAAAATTAACTTTTAAGACATCATAATCAGACTTCTGTATATTTCCGTGGAATTGTATTATAATGTATATATTTCCTAAAAAAAATCCCAAGTCCAACGTACTTTCCAAGAAAATTATATTTCGCAAAATAATAACATTAAAGTCTTATAATGTTATTATCACTATATTATATACATGACAATCAATGTATTCTATTAGTTACTTCTTCAGCTGCTGACCTTGAAAAAACAAAAATAAAATATAACCCAGAACTCATAAAAAATGATAATAATATCTCCATTTAGAATATATATATATTTGTAGTAATTTTTTTCAACTCTTTAGAATATATTAATAGACTAAGCCTGTCAGTAACTCCGTCAATAATAATTTCAAAAAATAAATATGTTTTTAAATTTATTAAAATAAAATAAATTAATATCAAAATAAAATATTTATTATAAATTTAAATATTTATAAATTCAAATATAATTAATTTAAAATAGAGTGGTCAGAGAAGGAGGCGAGTCTTTTGTAAGTTGAAATGTTTGGTTATTGATTTTAAAAATAAAAAGACATCATCTATATATACAATCATAAATTTTAAATACGAATTAAATTAAAAATATCATTCATGATAACTAAAGTTTTGAATGGATATTTTTTAGTTCAAAAGACATTACATCTCATTTGTAATAAACAAATGGAACAATAAATATTATTTTGTAATGATTTTTTTTAAAATCAAATTGGACTCGCTAGAATCCTGATTTCGTATCAAATTTTGAATATATTGAAGCATTTTAAAGTCTCTTCATAAGATCTCTCTTATTGTGTATTGGATATCTAATGTACTGAAACACTTTGTTGACAGGCTTGTAATTTATGACATGTCTTAGTGCACTTCTTTCTATTTCAGCTTGATTTCAGACATAAAAAGATGGCACACAAACAGGGTGATCTACTAGGGCTTATAAGATATTTTTTGAGTAATTCATTAATTTAATTTTTTTATATAATATTTTAGTTGGTTTTTTATTGATTTGAATCGGTATTTCCTTTATGAGGATTTTCTCTTCATTAAAACTTTTTTCAAATCAATGCTGCTTGTGCTACAAACTTTTTCAAGTTCATCATCATAAAAGTAGATAGATGAAGATGATTGCTATTAAAAACTCATTCTGTAAACAATTACTATAACTACTTATTTCTTGCATCGTAAAAAATATTATTTTAAAATATCCATATATCAGTGTTATGTTTTTTTACCAGTGAATGAAAATGTTGATCTATTAATACTAAATAAACATAAAGAGAAATCAATCATTGCAATTAACATTCTTTATCCAACTAGAACAAAATATTAAAAAAGAGAAAAATCATGGTGAGGAATAGCATCAAAAGTCAACATGCAACCACAATTTTAAGACATTACAAAAAAAAAAAAAAAAAAAACTAAAAAAGGAGACATCCGTGGAATCTGATTTACTCCTTTCTATTATTGTTCTTCAATGATGTCTTACTGATAAAATGCTCTTGTTTTTGGTTTATATATATAATTTTACACAGGAACTAATAGGAGGCTCAAAGGATCGACCTATTCCTTTTTGGTTCATGAGTGTGCCTTTTTGGGCTGAGCTTATAACCAAAAATCTTCTCATCTGGTATAGTAATCGCTTACTACAAAACTTGGTTAATGATAAATCTTTCTTCCCATTAATCTAAGAGTAATGGATTTACCTCTCGACATACTTGGTGCCGAATGAAATCAATAGCACTAGTAAAGAAGAGGCAAGCTGTCCTCTCTTCCCTGCAGATGGCAATTTGTTCTCTATCATCCTGTTAAGCTTGATTTCCCTACATGAGGGGGGACTGAATGGAGTTCTCAGTGGATGAAAAATAATTGGAATAATAAATGAAATGAAATTGAGTTTCATTGTTGAAAATATCATGCTTAAATTACTTCAATCCGAAGGAAAATGCAAGTCCTCTACAACGAACAGGTCTAGCAGATGTTCTTATCTTGTACAAACAGGACACCTTAAGCAAACCTGTGAACATTCCAAGATCTGTTTTTCAACTTCATAGCTTGCAATAGATTAATGAGGAAGCTTCGCCATTAATTAGTGCACGAGAAAGACAATCACTAGACATCGTATCGACAAAGCAATTGCTTGCTATTTCCTTCAATTATAAATCATCATAAAGTACATACAAATTTTATTGTTATACTCATCGGAAGCATGAGTAGAAAGAAAAAAGAAAGATTCAGACAGTCACCCTACACGTAGAGCAAACTGATCCACCCATCTTGGTGGAGCTCACATAGACGGACTGGTTCACCTTGCGCTTTATGGGTGGCTATTCAAATCGAAACCCACGCAGACAGATAAAGAACTGACCCCTTTGTCCCCTCTTCCTCGATCAACCACTACGTTTGCACCGATTGTAGTAAGTGCAAGGCCGAGAGTCAGGATTGATCGGTTTTACACAGCTGCCATATATTTGTCCATTGCAAATTGGTTGTCGTTCTAAAGCCTTATAGTTAATATGATTACCCGGATAGGCCAGCAGTCTCTGATGCACTTCAGATTCCATAGAGAACTCCTCTTCATTACCTTCACCGATTGTGGCATTGAAAATGGGGCTCGAGTTGCTTTCAAGAAAGGCAGCTGTAGAAGTAGATGTGATCACAGAAACCAGCAGGATAGTTAAAGAGAGCCACCAGAGGAATTCAATACTTACGTTAGACCTCATCTCTTTCTGTCTGTACCCTCTGTTACAGAATTTGAAGAGCACTAAATAGACGTCACTGCTAAGAAGGCTTCAAACTCTGGATATGGAGTGAAAGGCTAGCTTTTTTCCATTGACTTGCTTTTTTGTGAAGACATAGGTCTTCACATGACTGTGATTTTGACATTGTGCGCACTAATTGCTTACAGTTGGCAAACTGGTTGGATAATGGTCCTTGCCAATTCAATCGCTTCCTCATTGTTTGTTTGCGCCATGATAGTTGTTTTTATAATATTTTTTATTTAAAATATATTAAAATAATATCTTTTTAAAATTTATTTTTAATATCAATAACGCAAACACTTTTCCATTGGCCATCTAATAATTGTCGGAACCATGTGCGCGTCAAGTGCATGGGCCATCAGCTGATGCTAAGTTCTGAAAAATTTGCAATTATTTTTTGATAGTTGCTAACAAACACTACTAGCATTTCTTTTACTTTTATTTAATTAAATGGTAGGGTATAGCAGTTGGTACAAGGGACCATAGAAATGTTTTTTGAACTGGTGCTATTGGCATACATACCCATAAATCTATTGGCATAACATTTTGGAAATGGAATCTCAAGGTTTTTTCTTCTTTAACATGAAAGCTTTCTTTTTTCGTTTATTAATATTCATAATTTAAGAGAAAGTGTTGATTTTTCAATTGAATATATGTAAGGTATGAATTTGCTATGCGTTCAGAGCACATGAAAGACTTATTTATATTAGGCTTTTTGAACTTTAAAACTAATTAAATTCTGCTTGAAATTGAAAATATGTCATGGATGACGTGATAACGTGATAAGCACTGTCGCACCCGACATCGCGGCGACCTTAAAAAAAATCAGAGATTGCGGAAAAAGAACAGATTTCTGGCATCTTGTTCTTTTAGGAAAAAATATCTTATTTAAGGAGTCGCCACCTAGTATTATGGTCACTAGGAACCCTAACCCGTCAACGAATTCTATAGTGCGGAATTGGATTACGTAAAAGGGAAGATATTATCACCCCTTAAACGTTCTGCCTAAGGCAGACTACATTGCTGTTTTAATCTTAACTTGCTAAAGCTTTTTGTTGATTTTTTTTTTTTGTGTAAGGATGTATGATATTATTGACTCTAATTTCAATGAATAAACCTACGAAATAAATTTAAATCAATGCATGTATATTTTTATCTTTTATGTTTTTTTTTTAAAAAAATAAAATGATGGTTTAATCACAATATTCCTGACTCTGGCGTCAATGAATATTTGATCTCGAATATTTCCAACTCTGGCGTCGGTAAATATTCCATCATAAATAATTCCAATTACACCATGAATAATTCCAACTCTGGTGTTGGTAAATATTCCAACACAAATAATTCCAATTAAAAGTTCCGCCGCGAATAATCCCAACTCTGGCGTTGGTAAATATTCCACTACGAATAATTCCAATTAAGAGTTCCGCCGCGAATAATTCCAACTCTGGCGTTGGTAACTATTGCGTAGCTATAAAATAAATTCAGATTAATATATTTTTTATTCCTGACTCTAACGCTAGTGAATAAACAAATGAACTAAATTTACGCATTCACATATTTTTTTTATTTTTTATGTAGTTAAATAAAAAAAACAAAGAGAATAATTAAACAAGTATTTTTATTCTTGACTCTGGCGTCAGTAAATAAATAAATAAATAAATAAAGATAAATTTATTTTTCATACATGCACGTATATTTTTTTGCTAAATAAAAAAAATATACGAATAAAAATAATATAAACTTAAACTAGTATTTTATTCCCGATTCTGGCGTGGGTGAATAAACCAGTAAATTTATATTATTTTTATTCATGCATACATATATTTTTCTATTTTTCTATTTTTTCTATTTTTTATATTTTTTATTATTTTTGTTATTTTTGGGCATGGGCCCACCATTACGTAGGGGCTAGGCTAGGCCAACCCGTTGGCCAACCGCCCAACCCAGTGGCCCGACATAATTAATTGTACTGCACGCGTGAAGCAATTTCACGCATGCAGCAACTGTGCAAAGGTAATTAAATTACCTTCGCCATGCCTCTATTTGCACAATTAAAACAAGAATGAAGAGAAAATGAGAATGGCTTACCTGCTTCTGGAGGTCGCGAGGAAGCTTGTAGGATGGCGATTTCGTTCTCTGCGGTACCCGCTCTCCTTCGTTTTTCCTTTTGTTCCGGTGATGATGAAGGTCACGGCTTCGTCCGGGTTCTTCCTTTCTCCGATTTGCAGGGGGAATTGAGGAGACAGTGTTGTTAAGTTGGTTTTTTCTGGGTTTCTTTGTTTGCGTTTTCTCTGTTTTTCTGTGTATTTTCTTTCTCTGTTTTGCTGGGTTTCTTCCCTCTGTCTTGCCCTGTTTTTCCCCCTGTCTTGCTCTGTTTTCTCCCTGTCTTGCTCTCTGTTTTTTTTTTTCCCTCGGGTGAGGTCGCCTTTGCTCAGCCTTTATAGAACTAGCAGCAGCCTCGGTGGTGGTAACGGCTGCCCCCTCCCCTAAATGCTCCGTAACCGACGCATTGAACGAAGAAAACGTCTGCCATGTCCGCCAACGGACAAAACGTCTCTGCCTTTAATGGCAGAGCCGTTGTAGAGTAAAGAGGCGGGGAACAGTCGTTGCAAAACGACCCCGTTTGGCTGGCTGCGAACTTGGTCCTTGATTCTTCTAATTTTGCAATCACACCCCTAGTTAAAATATAATTGGATCCTTACATTTCTGCGCTATTTTCAAGTGGGTCCTTGGATTTTAATCTTTGCAATTTGGACCCCAATTAAACCCCAAACTTTGATATTTCTTCAATTAAGCCCTTGATTAAATTAATTAAATTAGTTCCAAGCCAATTAAGTCCAAAACTTTGACAATTCTCCAATTAAAACCCTTGATTGGATTAATTAAATTAATTCCAAGCTCAATTAAGTCTCAAAACTTATCAATTCTCCAATTAAAACCTTAATTGGATTAATTAAATTAATTCTAAGCTCAATTGAGTCTCAAAACTTATCAATTCTCCTATTAAACCCTTAATTGGATTAATTAAATTAATTCCAAGCTTAATTAAGTCTCAAAACTTTATTAATTCTCCAATTAAAGCCTTGATTGGATTAATTAGATTAATTCCAAAGTTTAATTAAACCCCAAAACTTCCAATCATGTTGCCCTCAACCCAAATTTTAATTCATTCTTTATTTATTTCATTTTACTTATTTTTCTATCATTATTATTATTTTTTTCCATCATCAATTTTTTCAGTAAATGAAATAATAATAATAATTAAAATAGGTCAAAATTTGGGTTATGACAGTTGCCCCCTCTTTATAATATTTACTATGCAAAGATATTTGAAAATTTTCATTTTTCTTTAGCTTTGTGTATTAAATTTATAAAGAAAAGTAGATACAAACAGAACCTTTTTTTTTTTTGAAAACTTTGAAAACAGGAGATTGACATATGACTTTTACAGAGAGATGTTGAAATCAAGAAACAAATCATTCGAACGATGACCCACTTTTTTTTTGTTTGTTTTTTTGTTTTTGTTTTTGTTTTTTTGTTTTTTTTGGATGAAATTGTTTTGGGCAACCTGCCCGATGATAAAAGAATGCGAAGAATTTTGCAAGTGGTCTAATTGTTCCAGGCGACCTGCCCGATGTTTGAAAAAATACAAGGATTTTTCAAAAGTGGTCACATTGTAATGGGTTACCTGCCCAGTTGGTATATTGTAATGGGTTACCTACCTAGATGGTCACATTGTAATGGGTTACCTGCCCAGATGGTATATTGTAATGGGTTACCTACCCAGATGGTCACATTGTAATGGGTTACCTGCCCAGAGGAAAAATACGAGGATTTTTCAAAAGTGACATGATAGGGCTCGAAGGCGCACTATTCAAGAGATGGAAGCTCGAAGGAAATGAGGGCTCGAGGGCGCACTTAAAAGGAGGTAGGATAGAAAATGCACTACCTTTGATGGTCGAGGGCTCGAAGGCGCACTCGAAAAGAAATGAGGTGAGGGCTCGAAGGCGCACTCAAGTGGAGGTAGGATAGGAAATGCACTACCTTTGATGGTCGAGGGCTCGAAGGCGCACTCGAAAGAGGTGAGAAATACAGAGATTTTTCAGGTGGCCTAATTCTCATGGGCGGCCTGGCCAGGTTGAAAAATTCTCAAAAGTGAAAAATTTTCAAAAGCAATTTCAATCTTGGCCATTTCAAGTTGGCCTTCCTCTTGATGGATTCTGCCAGAATTTTCTCTTATCAAAATTTCAAAACCCATTGTCCAATGCCTCAAAGTTTAGATGATATGCATGCATCTTTACCTGATTTGAAATATAGGGCCCCATTTCTTCTTAGTCTTCTTGTTGCTTGATTGTTGAAGACTTGCTACCTCTGATTTGGGACATCTTTGTCGTTTGGCTTCTAGCCCACTCGAGTTGGCCCATGTAAGTCTATTTCCAGATTTGTTTTGCATAACTCAACTTTTGTGGTGCCCATCGTGACCCACTTGCTTGCTAAAAGTTTTCTGACTCGTTAAATGATTTGAGAGGACCACTCATTACTCCTCGTTTCACTGCTGGAAACATTCGGTGTCACTTCTTTGAAAGGATCAAGCTGTCTTTTGTAAACCAAGATGCCCCCTTGTCTGGTTGAAGGAAATTACCATCTCATTTTCTAGATTTTCTAAACACAATATTGCCCCCTTGTACTGGTCATTGCCCCCAAGTGTGCTTTGCCAGCGAGTTTAGATAAATAATGGTTTTAAAAGACCATTCTCTCATTTTTTTTTCATTTTGGTGAAGGAATATGGGTCGAGAATAAAGCTTGAAATCTTGATCTTGCATTTTGAAAACAAAAATTGTTTCGATGTGAGCCTAAAACAATTTGCTTTTGAAATCTTGCAACTCCTTGGTTATTTTCTTTCTTGGAAAAGAGATTATTTGCTCTTGTGTTTGGTAATGAGGTCTTCAGTGAAAATACGTCATGAGATGACCTTTTGTTTCAAAGTGAATGGCTCGAGAAAAAGTTCGAGGTTTTGTATGAGAAAAACTTGTCTCTTTTTGAACATTTATTTTTATCAGCATGAATAATAATGAGTAGTTTATTCTTGATGTCATGAATCTTATGAAAAAGTATTCTTTGCATTTTGAGAGCATTGTTTATTGTTCTAGGTTGCTTGCTTGCTTGATTAGAAAGGACTTCTATCGGGACGTAACGTAGGTTGTGGTTCTTGGCTATAAAAGAAAAAGATTCATAAGGCTCAAAGAGTGTTTCAAGGTCTCAAAGACTAAGGATCACTATCAACAGTTTGACTATTGACGTCATTCATATTTTCTTTTGTCGCTCTTCTTTGATTTGCCCCCCTTTTTTTTTCATAGCTTTGCTAGAGCATACTCCCTTTATCTTGGTTATCACTTTTTCTTGTGATTTGGGTATGTCCCCTAGCATTTGAGTTTCTTGGGCTCTTTATGCCTTTTTGGCTTTCTCACGGCTTTATCTCATTTCTCATTGAAATTTTCTCTTGCCCCCCAGTGTGGGGTGTGATCCTAGTCGGGATTTGTTTTCATGAAAGAAAAATTATTCAGGCTCAAAAAAGGGGATCTCAAGGGATGTACTTATTTCAAAACGTGAAAGGAATAACAAAGATGGCCTTTCCTCATTTCAAACGCAAGCAACTATGATCAATAAACTTTGACCTCGCCAAGTGTGATGGTTTGATCTTTGCAAAGATGCATTTCATGGGTCATGAGTAACGAGTTCACTACATACCATTATTCATACATTTAAAAAACACATGATTCAAGAGTCATGGGGTAAGGGTGTTTATTCATTTCTCTTTTTTTTTTTTATAATTTAGTCACCTCAATGATAGAGTTGCTTGATTCACTTGTCATTTTACAAGTAGAATGTTAAAAATATATGTTTTTGGATAAACATCAAATTATTTTCGGAATCAAAATGCAAGATCAAGTTTTTTTCAAACTCCAATAGGGAAATGGATTTTGGTAAAAGAGATCAATTAAGTCTATGAGATCATGCGAGATTGTAATGGTATATTTTTTTTTTGTGTTTTTTCCTTTTGGTTTTTTTTTTTGGTTTTGGGGTTTTTTTTTTTTTTGCAGGCACCTTTTTATGAAAAATATGCAAAGAGAAATCATTGGCCCAATCTTATTTATTGATTTGATAAAGACTTATACATCATGGATAATATTTCTTTACAGAATCGGAGTTCACAGGCCTAACTACGTCTTCCCCATCCATTCTTGTTAGCATCAAAGCCCCTCCTGAAAATGCCTTCTTCACTATATAGGGTCCTTTATAATTGGGTGCCCATTTACTGCGATCTTCTCCCGTAGTGACGGGAATTTTCCTCAATATTAAATCTCCTTCTTTGAACTCTCTTGGCCGAACTTTTCGGTCATATGCCTTGGCCATCCTTCTTTGATACAACTGGTGGTGACAAATTGCTGCTAACCTTCTCTCGCTGATCATATTTAGCTGCTCATATCGTATCTTGACCCACTCAGCCTCCTCGAGTCCAGATTCCATGAGGACTCTTAAAGATGGAATTTCTACTTCCAATGGTACCACTGCCTCCATTCCATATACTAAAGAGTATGGTGTAGCCCCGGTCGAGGTCCTTACTGCTATTCGATACGCATGAAGAGCATAAGGAAGCCAGTCATGCCAATCTTTGTAAGTAATCACCATTTTCTGAACAATCTTCTTTATATTTTTATTAGCAGCTTCAACGGCGCCGTTCATCTTAGGCCTGTAAGGGGACGAGTTGGAATGCTTGATCTTCCACTTTGTACATAGCTCCGCTATCATCTTTCCATTGAAGTTTTGAGCATTATCAGTCACCACTCTCTCGGGTACACCGTATCTACAGATTAGATCCTTCTCAATGAACCGTTTAACCACTTTCTGAGTCACATGGGCATATGAGTAGGCCTCTACCCACTTGGTAAAGTAATCAATCGCTACAAGGATAAAACGATGTCCGTTACTGGCTTTTGGATTAATAGGCCCAATCACATCTATTTCCCACATTGCAAAGGGCCAAGGAGACACCATGTTAAATAGGGGTGCAGGAGGTGCATTGATTTTATCGCTATACACTTGGCATTTGTGGCACCTTCGGACAAAATTTATGCAATCTTTCTCCATGATCAGCCAAAAGTAACCTGCTCTTTGCAATTGCCTAGCCATCATGTGTCCGTTTGTGTGGGTAGCACAAATTCCACCATGTACTTCTTGTAGGGCCTTGTTGGCTTCTGGATCACTCAGACATCTCAGCAAAGTTCCATCAAATGACCTTTTGTACAAAATCTCTCCATCTATGTAGTATTCCGTAGCCATCCTTCTCAAGGTCTTTTTATCTATCTTCGAGGCTCCCGACGGGTACTCTTGATGCTGAATAAATCTTTTTATATCCGCGTACCATGGGTCATTGTCCGTTTCTTCTTCTACTAAACAACAATGAGAGGGAGAATTTCTGATCTCGATGCTTACAGGTTGAATTTTTGCACCACACTCAATTATAGCCTTCAGCTAATTTGGAGAGGTATTCCTGGTATGGTCTCAACTTTTCATCCCTTGTCTGCCATTCACCTTTTACTTGACAGATTATTAGCATTGAGTCTCCGTACACTTCTAATTTCCCTACCTTCATCTCTAATGCAGCTTCCAATCCATGGATGCAAGCTTCATACTCAGCTGTGTTGTTTGTACAACTAAAGTGCAGCTTTACCGAGATAGGATATTGCTTCTCTTCTGGGGAAATTATCACAGCACCTGCCCCGTTGCCCGATACATTTACTGCGCCGTCAAAATACATGGCCCACCAACCACTCTTCTCTTCCTTCTCCATTACTAGCACATCTTCATCAGGAAAATCGAAGTTCAATGGCTCATAATCCTCAATAGCATTATCGGCTAAATGATCCGCAATTGCGCTTCCTTTTACTGATTTTCTTGTCATGTAAATGATGTCATACTCAGCCAGTAGTACTTGCCATCTGGCTATTCTACTCGACATGTATGGCTTTTCAAAGATATACTTCAGTGGGTCCATTCTTGAGATCAACCAGGTAGTGTAGTATAACATATATTGTCGTAACCTCTTCGCACTCCACACCAGACTACAACATAACTTCTCTACCATCTCAGAATCGGGACTCACACTCGGTGAACTTTTTACTCAAATAGTAGATGGCTTGCTCCTTCCTTCCTGATTCATTCTGTTGCCCTAACACACAACCCATAGCTGATTCGGTCACGGTTAAATACAGGATGAGTGGCCTTCCGTGCACGGGCGGTACCAATAATGGTGGTTTTTGTAAATACTGCTTGATCTTATCAAAAGCTTTTTGGCAATTTTCATCCCATGTTCCAGGATTCTTCTTTCGAAGTAATCGAAAAATTGGTTCACATGTGACTGTAAGTTGTGAGATAAAACAGGCAATATAGTTCAAGCGCCCTAAAAAGCCTGGAACTTCTCTTTCAGTCTTTGGAGCGGGCATGTCTTGTATGGCTTTTACTTTGTCGGGGTCCATTTCTATGCCTTTATTACTTACTACAAATCCTAATAATTTGCCTGATTTCACCCCGAATGTACACTTTGCAGGATTCAATTTCAACTGATATTTTCTTAACCTCTCGAACAATTTTCTCAGAGCTGGGATGTGGCTTTCTTCATCTTTGGATTTTGCGATCATGTCATCCACGTAGACCTCAATTTCCTTATGCATCATATCATGAAAAAGTGCTACCATTGCCCTTTGGTATGTTGCTCCAGCATTCTTCAATCCGAATGGCATTACTTTATAACAGTAAGTTCCCCATGGGGTGATAAATGTCGTCTTTCTCTTATCTGCTTTAGCCATTTTAATCTGGTTATAACCAGAGAAACCATCCATGAAAGAGTAAGTGGAATTCTTAGCAGCATTGTCCACCAATACGTCTATATGAGGTAACGGAAAGTCATCCTTCGGGCTTGCCCTATTCACATCCCGGAAGTCCACGCATACCCTGATTTTGTTGTCTTTCTTAGGAACCGCCACAATGTTAGACACCCATTCAGAATATTCTACTACTTCTAAGAATCCAGCATCACATTGTTTTGTTATCTCCTCTTTTACCTTGATCAGAATTTCAGGTCTTGTTCTCCTCAACTTTTGCTTAACGGGCTTACAACTTTCTATCAACGGTAATTTATGCACCACAATATCGGAATCCAAGCCAGGCATGTCAGCGTATGACCAGGCAAAAACATCAACATATTCTTGTAAAAGAGCAATCAACTTCGTTCTTATGTCAGCAATAACCAACTTCCCTATTTTCAACTCTCTTTTATCAAGCTCAGTGCCCACATTTATCAATTCTATTTCTTCCTTTGCAGGTTTCCATGCGTGCTCAGATTGTTCTATAAGCTTCTTGAACTCCTCAATGTCATCTTCACCGTCTTCTTCCTCCTCCATTGAAGTTATAGTTTTATCAAAATTAGGCCAATTATTCTCAATGCAATGGGTTTGTAAGTTTATCGTTGTCCCGCTTTCAGATTCCCTGAAAGCGGAAAGTGCCTTTGTTATGAGTGCATAATGGAAAAGGTGAAACTAGAAGGCATGATGAAGGGAAAAACAAAGCATGATCTCATTAAAACTTCAAATGATAGAAGGGCTCAAAACAAAATCTTGTTGCCAATATCTTGAGCCATGATTATTGGCAACGCAAATTTATTCAAACAAAATGCAGTAAAACATAAAAAGCAACCAACCAACAAATGTTTACTTTTTAAAGATAATCGGGACTTCATGAATTTCCCAATTGTTCAACTCTTCCCCTTCAGCTAATCTTCTCACAAACTCAGGTAGACCATCCTCTAGAGCACTCACAGTCAGTTGGGGTAGTTCTTCATAGGGGCTCTCTTCATCTTCAAAACCCCCTTGGGGTTCTTGTTTGTTGATCTCTTCTAGATAGTGGATGGTAGCACCGCTAAATTCTTTGCTCATCCTCTCAATTTCACCCCCAGCATTGATCATTTGTGCAGGTCGTGGGAATGTTATGTGGATTGGAGGGATCTGGATTCGGTCCTCATCAGGCTCCCTTCTTTCGATTCGAGCCAACCTCCTTTCCCTTTTAGACTCGATTGCTCTCTTGAAATCCATCTTTTGTGGCTTAAAACCTATATCGAACCTCTGATCAGCACATTTCATCTTTATCACATTGATCCTCTCCGGCATTTCTGTTGTAGGGTCATACTGGAACGGCAGCCCGTGCTTTAGAAAATATTTAGCAGCCATTTTTACTGCATCAGAAATTTCTGGCTTTCTTCGTGTAGTATTTTCTGGTACCCATTCAGCATTTACTACCTCAAACGCATGCAGATTTCCATCTGTACTTCCTTCAGCTTCTATGTAAGGGACCGATATATTTCTTGTCATTGACAGAGTTTCCTCAGCTTTCACGGTCACCAAATTCCCATTGATGATGAATTTAAGTCGCTGATGTAAAGAGGATGTGACGGCTCGAGCGGCGTGGATCCAAGGCCTCCCCAATAAAATACTGTATGATGGATGGATATCCATTACTTGAAACGTTACTTGGAACGGTTGAGGGCCAATAACTAGTTCAACATCAATATTCCCGATGATTGGTCTAGGTGACCCGTCATATGCTCTGGCAGTCATGGTACTGGGCTTCATGTGAGAGGCATCAACAGGCATTTTATCCAGCACATGTCTTGGTAACACATTTAAAGCAGAGCCGTTATCTATGAGCACCTTCGCAATAACACAATCCTTGCACTTTACGGTGATGTACAATGGCTTATTATGGCCGACCCCCTCAGGATCAAGTTCATCATCGGTGAAGCAAAGATAGTTGGCGGCTTGAATTCTACCCACTAAATGCTCTATAGAATCATATGTGATGTCTTGCGGAACATATGCCTTGTTGAGAACCTTTTGAAGGGCATTCCGATGGAGTTCTGAACTTAATATCAGTGACAACAAGGAAATTCTAGCTGGCGTCTTTTTAAGCTGTTCCACCATGTTATATTCACTATGCCTCATCAATTTCAAAAACTCATTAGCTTATTCATCACTTACTGGCTTATTAACTTCCTTTGTTTCTACCACATTCTTTCCTTTATCTTTTTTATGGTTTTCTAACTCCTCGGGAGTAAAGCATCTCCCACTTCTAGTGAGTCCTCCTACCTCGGTGTTGAAGACTAGGGTAAGACTTGGGTTACAAAAGGAATAACCATAATTATAAGGCAAAGCATTATAATTTCCACTAGCAGTAATCAGAGGTTTGGTTAGGATCATTTTAGGGGGACCCCTTTTAGTTGGTTGATATCGACAAACTTCCTCTTTATTGCCATAACCAGTCAACGTTCCTACCAAATCAACTTCTTCGTGTTTCGTTAATCTCAAAACCCCTCGTGCCATCATGCCTTCCACCTCCCAATTAAACTCCTCACAAGAGTCTATATCGTGTCCAAACTGCTGATGATATTTGCAATACTCGCTCATGCCTCCTACAGCTTGCACATTGACTGGTATTTTGAGATACCCAGCTTGTTTCAACATCTCATACAAACTATCCTTTGTCACTTTCAGCATTGTCTTACCCCCTTTTCCCAACTCCAAGCTATTGACTCCCCCACTTCCTGAAGCGTGGTTTGGTAAAGGGTTGGATTTTACATTCGGGGAATCATCAAAAGAAATCCACCCCGCTTTGATAAGTTGGAGTATTTTCCTTTTGAATGCAATACATCCATCAATGTTATGACCAGGGACACCAGCATTGTATTCGCATTTTTTATCAGGCTTATACCAAGCAGGGAATGGTGGCTATAAAGGGGGTAGAGGAACAAGTGCTATTTGGCCGATGCTCAAAAGCCTTTTATGCATTTCAGTGAGAGTTAGAGGCAATGGCGGAAGTTGTACTTGCTCCTCTGAGAAATTTCTTCTTGGGCGGTAGGTATTGTTGCTTTGGTTGTTCGCGGGGTTATTTTGGTTGTGGGTAGGTGAAGCAAATTTTATGTTGGATATGGAAGGAGTAGGTGTGATGGTTTCAAAGTTATAATTATCTTGGTAGACTTTCCTTCCTTTTCCTCCCCTCTCGACATTATGAATTTCTGATTCTTTCTTCCTTCCAACAAAACCTCTTTTTTCCATTGGATCTACAATTCTTCCCCCTCGAATAGCATGTTCGATCCTTTCAGCTATGAAAACCAGATCAGAAAAATTCTGTGCGGCACTACCAACCAAGTACTCAAAATACGGGGCTTTGAAAGTGTTGGAAAATAAACCCGTCATTTCCCTCTCTAGCAACGGAGGGTTAACTTGTGCAGCTACCTCGCGCCATCTTTGGGCATACTCTCTTACAGACTCTTTATTACCCTTTTCCATAGCTTGTAGACTTGATCTATCCGGGGCAACATCCATATTAAACTTATATTGCTTAATAAATGCATCCACCAAGTCCTTCCAACCTTTAATCTTGATGTTATCTAAACGCATATACCAGGCAAGAGCAAAGATCACTTCGGTATCACCGGAAGAAATGGATCAATAACTTCTCATCATGAACCACCTCCGCCATCTTCTTACAATATGCTTTAAGATGAGTTATCGGGCATTGAGTTCCAGTATACTTGACAAACTCTGGTACTCTGAATTTCCTGGGAATAACCACATTAGGCACTAAACACATTTCGGCAGCTTTTACCGGGTCATACAAATTGTTTCCTTCGATGACCCTCATTCTTTCCTCTAAAGCAACTAGTTTCTCCTAACCATCCTCATCCACCGTCCTATCCCTTTGGGGCTCCTCTCCTCCTGGAACAATATAGGGAATCCTTATCGGGAATGCTGGTTGAGCAGGTAGGAAATGATCCACATCATGAGGTTCTGATGGCGGAATGAAGGAAGCTGTAGGCATTGGCTGGAATTGAGCTGTGAACGATGGTTGAGAAGATGTCCCTTCTCCAGATTTGGATTTCAAAGCTTGCTCGAGCAGACTAGTAAGCCTTGCTACATCCTCCTTTAGGCTTTCCATCTCTTTTTTGTATCCAGTTTCTAATTGAGCTCTCTCTTCATTATCCATTTGTGTCCGTAAACGGGTGTTATGGACACGTTTCAATGGGGGACCTATATTTCACCTGGTGTATGCAGAATGTAACATCTTATAAGCATATGTATGAATGTGGATGCAAAATATTGGATATAGATTCACTTTTTGTGACATATGGCTGTTTTGCTTTAGATACGTGGTTTGAGCTTGAATCTGATATCATTGTTGTGATACTGAAAAAAAAGATCTGCTTAGCCGTATGCCTTTTAGACTTTCAATCATATACGAAAGAAAACTGTGGGTCTTAGCCCTTTTATTATTTATTCCAAAGTTTTACATAATAATTGATCTAATCTAATACAGGAGCCAAAGCACTGCCTTTATTAGCTACGGCCCTTAAGAATAGATCAGTGTTATCTAAACTTCGTCGATACTTCATAATATCCCCTCCCACCTGTCGTGCTTCTACTCGTAACAAATGAGCCTCTGTGGCAGCACGATCAATCTGATCCTGTAGCTCCTTTATCCTCTCAGTATGGATTAAGTTGTTTCTAGACAGAAAGTTATTGGAAGTATCCAATGTTTGATTGTGTTGTTCTAGCATTTTTCTACTTTCAATTAGTTGCACCGTCTTCAACTTCTCTCTAGTCAGCTTGGATTTCAATGCTTCCACCTCGATCTTATGGTTATGCATCCCCATTCTTAGCTCTTCTTTAGTGTTAAACGCCTCAATCTCGGCTTGGTTTTTGAACTCATCTATATCCGCCATATGTGAGTCGGTCGCACTTGAGTTTTAACAGCCAACTCTTCCCAATGCTTAGCTTTTCCCATCACGTCTTGGTTAATAGCTTTTTGCATTTCTAGGTTTTCCATCACCTTTATCCAGTCTTGGCCCACAACGTCCCTTTCTTCTTCAGCTACTTTTCTCGCAGCTTTTTCCTCAGTTAATTGATGCTCCAAAGATGCACTCAGCTCTTCCTTTGTTTTAAGCTTAGCTTGCAGTTGCCTTACTTGTTCTCTTAATTCTTCTTCACAATCTACCCTTTTCCTTCATGTTCCCACAAGTTTAGAAATTGGATCCGCACAGGTGACTCCTCCATTACGCCATTTAGGATACCTTTCACTAACCGTAGGACTTCTTAATCCGGTCTCCTTTTTCACAAGCACTAGAGATTTCCAATCCTGTTTAATGTCATCTAGTATCTCACTGGTGACTCCTTTGTAGATTCCAGTGAATTGAGCTATACCCAATGTTCTTGGAATACTTTGGATGCCCCCAAGCTGTCTTGCAACCAAAGCAGGTGCATAACTAACATATCCGGTTACTCCCATTAATGGTACCCAAGGCTTCTTTTCACAACCCATTAGGCATGCTACATTCTTCATCCAAGGTGCTCTCCAAATAAAATTGCTTTGTGGAAGCTCTTGCAATTTTACCCTCCAATCATCTTTAGAAAAGTTTTCCCATTCACTTGATACAAATAGCTCGAGTGGCTTTTGATTGAACCACCAAAAATTTCTGAATAATGGTGTCTTGGATTCCATGTGACTTACCAACCAGATGAATAATAATGGAACATAACATCTCATAGAACCCTTTCCAGCCTTTTTGCAATGGTTGAGTGATAAGAAAGTTTCAGCCAAAATCGCGGTAGAGGGATTAATCTTGGTCTTCTCATACTCAACAAACAAATTTGCTGCTTCTAGACTGATGATCCCAGTAGTCGAAGGACATAAGATTAGCCCAAATATCCCTAAAGCCAATATTCTATACCCCTCCAATTTAACACTTGGATTAGACTTTTTAGCAATCAGCAACTCTTCTAGTCTTTTCCTTCTTAGACCACCAGCATTATTTTTCTCTCTATATAAGCTCATTTGATGGATTCCAAGCAACTTGGTTAACTCCTCTATGGTATTCTCACCCTTGTGACAAAAGTATACCTTATGAGTATCTTTAGGAAATTCTGTCAGAACACTGTATTCTTCAATGGTAGGCACCATATCGATGTTCCCAAAAGCAAAGCATCGATAATCGGGATCCCAAAAATGGATTAAAGCTTTAATGGACAATGGCAGCACTGGAACTTTCAAAAGATGCAAAATTCTCCCATATATCTTGGTAAATTCTGCCTCATCGGCCAAGTATTTGGTGAGTGGAGACAAACGGCTGGCATCATTTATTATGCATCTCACATCTTTGAGTGGTGGTATTCCATTGACATCCAGTCTAAGGCAGTCCCCCTCAACCATATGCAATGATTCAGATTCAAGCCCATACTCAACGGTGGTGATCTCACGATTAACAGCCATTATGTCAAAAAATCCTGTAATGAAAATGTCATATGTTAAGTTTTAGCCATTAAAATGCTTGAGGTAGGTTGCTATCTAGTCTCAAAAGGTCTCTCGCATGCTCAGTGATCGTCCTCGAAAGGTCGATATGAGGCTTACAAGTAGTGTGAAGATAGAGGCCCTGAGAAATATCAGTTTGGCATATCAACCACTTCCAAGTAAGCAATCAAACGAGAGTTTGATGGTTTCGCGAGTCTTACTCAGGCTAAAGCCATTGGGGTACCGTTACTCCCCCACTTAACTTAAAGTTGATATGACAAATAATGAAATGAGTGGCGCGTGGAGGCACAAATCTATATCCAATATATGTATGAATGATATGAATAAATATGGATGCTAAAGCTATAAATAATAAAATAAAAAAATAAATAAAAATAAATAATAATCCATAACCTCCTAACACAACATAACAAGCATTTTAGCAATTAACAAACAAAAAGCAAAGCTTAGTCTGGTCCCCAATGGAGTCGTCATCCTGTCGCACCCGACATCGCGGCGACCTTAAAAAAAATCAGAGATTGCGGAAAAAGAACAGATTTCTGGCATCTTGTTCTTTTAGGAAAAAATATCTTGTTTAAGGAGTCGCCACCTAGTATTATGGTCACTAGGAACCCTAACTGGTCAACAGAGATTCTATGGTACGGGACTGGTTACGTAAAAGGAAAGATATTATCACCCCTTAAACGTTCTGCCTAAGGCAGACTGCATTGCTGTTTTAATCTTAACTTGCTAAAGCTTTTTGTTGATTTTTTTTTTGTGTAAGGATGTATGATATTATTGACTCTAATTTCAATGAATAAACCTACGAAATAAATTTAAATCAATGCATGTATATTTTTTATTTTTTATGTTTTTTTAAAAAATAAAATAAAATGATGGTTTAATCACAATATTCCCGACTCTGGTGTCAATGAATATTTGATCTCGAATATTTCCAACTCAAGGCGTCGGTAAATATTCCATCATAAATAATTCCAATTACACCATGAATAATTCCAACTCGGCGTTGGTAAATATTCCAACACAAATAATTCCAATTAAAAGTTCATAGCGAATAATCCCAACTCTAGCGTTGGTAAATATTCCACTACTGAATAATTCCAATTAAGAGTTCCGCCAAATAATTCCAACTCAGGCGTTGGTTACTATTGCGTAGCTATAAAATAAATTCAGATTAATATATTTTTTTATTCCTGATTCTAACGCTAGTGAATAAACAAATAAACTAAATTTACGCATTCACATATTTTTTTATTTTTTATGTAGTTAAATAAAAAAAACAAAGAGAATAATTAAACAAGTATTTTTATTCTTGACTCAAGCGTCGATAAATAAATAAATAAAGATAAATTTATTTTTCATACATGCACGTATATTTTTTTGCTAAATAAAAAAAATATACGAATAAAAATAATATAAACTTAAACTAATATTTTATTCCCGACTCTGGCGTGGGTGAATAAACCAAAGAAATTTATATTATTTTTATTCATGCATACACATATTTTTCTATTTTTCTATTTTTTCTATTTTTTATATTTTTTTTATTATTTTTGTTATTTTTGTTATTTTTGGGTCAGGGCCCACTCATTACATGGGTCGGGCTAGGCCCGGCCACCGGCCAGCCCAAACCAGTGGCCCGGCAAAATTAATTGTACTGCACGCGTGAAGCAATTTCACGCGTGAAGCAATTTCACGCGTGCAGCAACTGTGCAAAGGTAATTAAATTACCTTCGCACAGTTCCTCATTTGCACAATTAAAACAAGAATGAAGAGAAAATGAGAATGGCTTACCTGCTTCTGGAGGTCGCGAGGAAGCTTGTAGGACGGCAATTTTGTTCTTGTCTGTGTACGCCTGCTCCTTCTGTTTTCCTTTTGTTCCGGTGATGATGAAGGTCACGGCTTGCTGCTCGGGTTCTTCCTTTCTCTGATTTGCAGGGGGAATTGAGGAGACAGTGTTGTTAAGTTGGTTTTTTCTGGGTTTCTTTGTTTGCATTTTCTCTGTTTTTCTGTGTATTTTCTTTCTCTGTTTTGATAGGTTTCTTCCCTCTGTCTTGCCCTGTTTTTCCCCCTGTCTTGCTCTGTTTTCTCCCTGTCTTGCTCTCTGTTTTTTTTTTCTCCCTCAGGTGAGGTCGCCTTTGCTCAGCCTTTATAGAACCAGCGGCAGCCTCGGTGGTGGTAACGGCTGCCCCCTCCCCTAAATGCTCTGTAACCAACGCATTGAACGAAGAAAACGTCTGCCATGTCCGCCAACAGACGAAACGTCTCTGCCTTTAATGGCAGAGCCGTTGCAGAGTAAAGAGGCGGGGAACAGTCGTTGCAAAACGACCCCGTTTGGCTGGCTGCGAACTTGGTCCTTGATTCTTCTAATTTTGCAATCACACCCCTAGTTAAAATTTAATTGGATCCTTACATTTCTGCGCTATTTTCAAGTGGGTCCTTGGATTTTAATCTTTGCAATTTGGACCCCAATTAAACCCCAAACTTTGATATTTCTTCAATTAAGCCCTTGATTAAATTAATTAAATTAGTTCCAAGCCAATTAAGTCCAAAACTTTGACAATTCTCCAATTAAAACCCTTGATTGGATTAATTAAATTAATTCCAAGCTCAATTAAGTCTCAAAACTTATCAATTCTCCAATTAAACCCTTAATTGGATTAATTAAATTAATTCCAAGCTTAATTAAGTCTCAAAACTTTATTAATTCTCCAATTAAAGCCTTGATTGGATTAATTAGATTAATTCCAAAGTTTAATTAAACCCCAAAACATCCAATCATGTTGCCCTTAACCCAAATTTTAATTCATTCTTCATTTATTTCATTTTACTTATTTTTCTATCATTATTATTATTTTTTTCCATCATCAATTTTTTCAATAAATGAAATAATAATAATAATTAAAATAGGTCAAAAATTGGGTTATGACAAGCACTTTTTGAATAATTGAAGTAAATGGATGTTTTGTTAAGGATGACGTCAATATATATATATGTATGTATGTATGTACGTACGTACGTATGTATTATGAAGTTGACTCGTAGAATCAGGATTATAATCTGGATCTTCGTTAGTGAATTTATCCTCATCAAAACTTGCTTTTCCTATGAGGTTTCTTTGAGTGTTTTCTTGTATTCTGCCTTTGACCTTGATGATGCTAAGGTTTACTTGAATTCGATTTTAAGAGGTTAGAAATTAATGTAAATTGTCTTTTTTAAGTTGGAGTTGATAAGAATTCTTGTATGTATTTGACTTTGATGATGTCTCTCATGAGATCTGAAGAGTCACTACCAGAAAATTGATAAATACAAACGGAAATACCGAGAAAATATTTCCGTCGGTAAATTACCGAGGGATTTTACCGACGAAAATATTCCCTCGGTATATACCGTGGGAAAAAAAAATAAAACAAAACAAAAAAATGATGACGTGTCATTTTTACCAACGGAATTACAAAGTGAATCACCGATGGAAAATTCCGTCGGTATTTTCCAGAGAGTAAATCACCGACGGATTGAAAAGTCGTCAGTGTTATTTGGTGGTTTTCTGAAAAAATTCAATTAATTTAAAATTTTCATTTAAATATTACAAACGGAATCATCGACTGATTGAAAAATCGTTGGTAATTTTTTGGCGGTTTCTAAAAAAATTTTATGAAATTGAAAATTTAAATTAAATATTATCGATGGAATTACCAACGGAATAATTAAAAAATATTAATATTTAATTATCCGTCGGTAAAGCATCTCAATAAAAAGCCTGAATGCCTTTATTTCACAAGAGACAGACCCGTTTCTTATTCTTTTTCTTCTTCTTCTTCTTCTTCTTCTTCTTCTTCTTCTTCTTCTTCTTCTTCGCTATATGTAAAAACATCATTAAGGTATGTCTTCTTCTTCTTCTTCAGTTTATTTAAAAAACATCATTTCTTATCTATTTCTTTCTCTTCTTTTCTCTCCTCATCTCCTTCTCTTTTCCTCCATGCTTGGGTATGTCTTCTTCTTCTTTCTTCTTTTATCCTCTTAGTTTTTTTTTTAATTAATATGCTTAATGAAATTTTTTTTTCTCTCCTTAGCTTCACTTGCAACTACATTAAGGTAAGATTTTTCTTTTTTCTTCTTTTTTCATGATTTTTTTCACTATATTTGTTTTTTATTTTATTTTTAGTTGTTTTTGTTCTTAATAATTGTATAAATGTTGTTGTGAGATTTTTTTTTCATATGAGATCAATTTTGTGTAGATTTATTTATAGGATTTTTAAATATTTAGCAATTGCAACTTCATTTTTTTCATATGAATTAATTTTTTAGTTGAATTTATTTTTTTATTTAGGTTTTCATTCTAAAATTATTTTTTAATTGGACAAATATGAAGATTATAGTTTCTTGACTTGGAAGGGTTAATAGGTTTTTTCAGGGAAGATTTGGAGGGTAATTAACACAAGTGAAAGCACAAGCAATACACAATAACAAGAAGTAGGGTATAAAAGTTGTTACAAGGGACCATATATATTGTGTTTTGAACTGGTGCTATTGGCATATCCATAAATCTATTGGCACAATATTTTGGAAATAAAATGTCACTTTTTTTTTTCTTTAACATGAAAGCTTTCTTTTTTCCATTTATTACTATTCATAAATGGAGAGAGAATGTGATTTTTCAATTGAATATATACAAGGTATGAATTTCCTATACCTTTAGAATGCACTAGAGTGGTGGCCCGCGCGACACCATAGACCGGACCAAACATGTTTTTCAACATGAAAAAAAATCTTTAGGAGATAGTTGGGTTTTTAAAAAAATAAAAAAAATAGATAATGATGTTAAACCTTGATTAATTTTATAATATAATAAAATACTGTGAATTGCTGCGATGTTTTTTCACATAGTTTTTCTATTTTATTTCTTTATTTTTCAAAATTATATTTGTCGATTTTTTTTTTAATATTGAGCTGATTGAGAATTTAGTTTTGTAATTTTTTTTCTTTAAAACATTGTTGATTGCTACAGTGTTTCTCCACATGGTTTTTTTATGATTTTCTCTGAAATTATCTTTTTTTATTTTATTTTTTAATATTGAGCTGGTTAAAAATTACAGTTATAATATGTGAGGAAAGTTACACTATGTGAGGAGAGCAGTGTAACTTTCCTCGAAAATTACTATTAACCAATCCAGCGTTGCCACATTCCTCATCTTATCACCTTCAACACCGCCGATCACTGCCACCCTATCCCATTTATATTAGCTGCTCGCTTTTATCATAGATTAGCATTGAAAGAGCTAGCGAAACATAAGAGAGATACTATGAAGAGTCTTTCCTTGGCTGCTCTAACATTGTCGTTGTTGTTAATGATGATCTGCTCAACACAAAAAGTTGCGGTGCTAGTATTTCACTGCCGGAAATGGACGGTGACGTCCCCTTGTACTCCATAGCTGATTCCAACTTCGATTTGGAGTTCCTAATGGATTCTGAAATTAACAGGATTCTGAAATTAAAAGATGAGAAATTTAATCAATAGTAAAATAGGTTAAATTAAATTAAAGAAACCTAATTAAGATAAAAATAGTGAAATTAATGAAATGAAAAGTGAATATAGTACTAAATCATTGAAAAGAAAAACATTTGTGAGGACAAAATGAATACGTAAGATCAAGAGAGGTCAATATTAAAAAAATAGGAGGTTCAAAGTGTAGACAGTAATAGTTCAAATGTCTAGACAAGAATGCGTTTAAAGTCAAACAAGAAGTTGGAAAAAGTCAAACAAGAATAGCTTCAAAGTCAAACAAGAATAGATTGGAAAAGTCAAATAGTAACAGTTCAAAGTCAAACAGTAACGGTTGGAAAAGTCAAACAGTAACAGTTCAAAATCAAATTATAAGAGTTGGAAAAGTCAAAGAGTAACAGTTCAAAGTCAAACTGTAACAGTTGGAAAAGTCAAACAGTAACAGTTCAAAGTCAAACTGTAACAGATGGAAAAGTCAAACAGTAACAGTTCAAAGTTAGACAGTAACAGTAGACTTTCACGTGAATACTATATAAAGGAATTGAGTCATATGAACACTTGCACATTGAGATACTAACTCTGAAAATATACATGATATATGTATGTATGTTATTATGAGGAAATGAACATGCATAAGAAAGTAACATATGAGTAATGGATGAATATGGATTCTCTATAATATCGGCCTGAAGGAATGATAACTATGGTTGGATAAAGGATGACAACATTAATGGGTGTAATGAGAAAAACGTAAGATATAAAGAAAGAAATGATTGAAAGAAAGATTTATTAGCTATTGATATGATTATTATAAAACATATCCTTGAATGAGAAAAATTTATGAGATGAGTCTGTGACTACAGGAGGGACCACCGGTGTGGTGCAACAGCAGCAACAGGGGAGCACAAGTAGAGCTTCTACTGCAGGTAGGTGACTTTCATCTTCATTTTAAATAATGTTGAATAATGAAAATACCTTATCATGAACGTTGCCGTATTGTGTTAATTCAGATATCAGATTGTCAAATGCTTAAATGTTGACAAATGATTGATTAGCTTCGGCTAATGGCATCCGAAGGGATGACCAGGACAAACGATTGATTAGCTTCGACTAATGGCATCCGAAGGGATGACCGGGACAAACGATTGATTAGCTTCGACTAATGGCATCCGAATGGATGACCGGGACAAATGAATTATTAGCTTCGGTTAATAGCATCTGAAGGGATGACCGAGACAAACGATTGATTAGCTTCGGCTAATAGCATCCGAATGGATGACCGGAATAAATGAACGATTAGCTTCGGCCAATGGCATCCAAAGGGATGACCGGGACAAACGGTTGATTAGTTTTGGTTGATGGAATTCGAAGGGGATGGCCGGGGTGAGTGAATAGTTAACCTCGACAAATGATGTCTTAAAAGAATGGCTGGATTTAAGATTATAGTTGATTGCAAGAATTGGTGCATATATATATATATATATATATATATACACACACACACACACACTGCAAGGTGTGTATACCAAGAACATGAAGGAACTACAAATGTCACGCTTCAAACATGAGATAATGTTAATGCTTCGTTAAACTGCCAGATCATTTTCTTATTGTTATTGTTATTATTATTATTATTATTAAGTAATTGCATTCTTGTAAATGTTTTGTATTGCAGTAGGGACGTCATACCAACAAGGTGCCTAGGAAACCCGATACATGGGAACCTACTTTTGCAAGGAATTATGTAGTTGCATTCTAAATCATGATGTATTTTATATGAATCAATGTACTGAATGTATAACTATTATTAGATCCTTTTAGATTAAATTCGTGATGACTATTTGTAGGAATAGAATACAAACTCATGACTATGCATGTATATTTTAAATGCGAACTTCTAATCATGCAAACATAATATTATAAGTTTATGTAAGATTCACTTTTAAATAAAATATTGATTGTTGTTGATTTATGGATTATATATTGATGATATGAAGGGAACATATTCGTTGATTACCAACATGATGTGTGTCAAGTACAAAAAAAAAAAATTTACTGTTGTTTTAGGCTTGTAGAAGCCGGGTTGTTACAGTTTGGCTATAAAACGATGCCTTATGACTCATGTGTTGTCTAAACAAAACGGAAGCACTAGTACGTGACCGTATAAATTGCATGTGCACATGTCCTTTTTAAATAAATTAATATGATATATGCCTATTACTAAAGTGCATTTTATCAAACTTAATAATTACAAAAAAAAACCAAAAACAAAAGACAAAAACAAAACCCCTTGACCAAGGGCAAAGACAATTCCAATGCAAGGACACTTCAGTTTTTCACTATGCACGTGAAAAGGAATACTTGAAAGCATAGTTTTGAAACCCGGTCTGGCCCGGCGGGTCGACTCGGGGCTGGAATTGGGCCGGATTGAAGAAAAAACGGGCAAAGGCACATAAGAAATTGTTGTGGATTACAACAGTAATCCACAGTTATTCTCCCCCCCTTTTGTTTTTGCTAAATTTTCCCTTTTTTCTTTTGTTTTCTTTTTTTTTTCAAAATTATTTTTTTTTTCAAAATTACTTTTTTTTTCAACTTTCCTATTTTTTCTTTTTTTTTCATTTATTTTTTTCCTTTTTTTTACAAAATTATTTTTGTTAATTTTACTTTTTAAATATTGACCTGGTTAAAATTTTTGCTTTGTAATTTTTTTCTTTAAAATACTGTGGATTGCTACGATGTTTTTCCACATAGTTTTTCTGTTTTATTTTTTTAAAATTATATTTGTCGATTTTTTTTTAAATTGAACTGATTGAGAATTTAGTTTTGTAATTTTTTTCTTTAAAACATTGTTGATTGCTATAGTGTTTCTCCGCATTGTTTTTTTTTATGATTTTCTCTGAAATTATCTTTTTTTATTTTATTTTTTAATATTGAGCTGGTTAAAAATTACAGTTACAATATGTAAGGAAAGCACTGTAACTTTCCTCGAAAATTACTATTAATTGCTACAATATTTTTTCCCACATGGTTTTTTTCTGTTTTTGTTATGTTTTTCCCTAAAATTATCTTTGTCAATTTTATTTTTTAAATATTAAGCTAGTTAAGAATTGCAATTACAAGTTTTTCCTCACAAAACACTATGGATTGATACAGTTTTTCCTCACATGGTTTTTTTCCAGTTTCTTTTGTGTTTTTTTTTTGTAATATTTTTTTCCAAAATTATCTTCGTTGATTTTTTTTAATATTAAGTTTGTTAGAATTTAACCTCGTAATAAAGCTTAATCATGTGGGGAAAGCATTGTAGCTTTGCTCATAAAACATTGTGGATTGCTATAGTGTCTCTCCACATGTTTTTTTTTTGTTATAATTTTTTTCAAATTATCTTTTTCAATTTTATTTTTTTAATATTGAGTTGTTTGTGAATTACAATTACAAGTCATTACAAATAAGGCTAAATCATGTGGGGAAGCACTGTAGCTTTCATCACAAAACACTGTGAATTGCTACAGTGATTCCAACATGATTGTTTTTCCTTTTTTTGGTGTTTGTTTTGTTATTTTTTTTCTAAAATTATCTCTGTCAATTTTTTTTTAATATTGAGCTGATTAAGAATTTAGCTTTGTAATTTTTTTCTTTAAAACACTATAAATTGTTGCAGTGTTTTTCCATGTGATTTTTTTATGATTTTTTCCAAAATTATCTTTGTCGATTTTTTTTTTTTGAATATTGAGTTGGTTAAGAATTATAATTATAATAAAGCTAAATCATATGAGGAACACGTTGTAGTTTTTCTCACAAAACACTGTGAATTGCTACAATATTTCTCTAAATGATTTTTTATTTTATTTTATTGAGAAAAGCGCTATAGTTTTCCTCACAAAATATTGTCAATTGCTACAATGTTTTTTCTCACAAGTTTTTTTCCTTCCAAAATTATCTTTGTTGGTTTTTTTTTAATATTAAGTTGGTAGAGAATTTAGCTTTGTAAGTGTTTTTTTCTTTTTATTAATTTAAAAGCTAAATTATGTGGTGAAAGCACTCTATCTTTTCTCACAAAACACTGTAGATTGTTACAAATCATTTTGTTCAGTCTCTAAGTTTTTTATCACCAACACAACTTTTTTTTTCGTCATGAAATATTTGCTCCATCATACCTTTAATTTCTATAACTTATCTAGCGCTAGTTCACAATTATAACACTATTAAGTGCATTTATTTTATAAGCCCGCGGCAGCGCGCGAGCATGTCATCTTGTCTATACTAAAACGGGAGCTCTTTTAGTCTCTTCTAACGAAAGACTTATTTACAGGAGGCTTTTTTAACTTTAAATCTAATTAAATTATGCTTGAAGTTGAGAATATATCTTGGATGACGTGATATAGACTTTTTAAATAATTGAAGTGGCTGAATGTTTTGTCAAATATTCTTGAATAATTAAAATAGGTGGATGTTTTATAAAGGATGACGTCCACATATACTAAAAGATTCTTTTATATCCATGTGTGTGTGTTCGCGCTCAGAAGATTAGGACCGTAATCTGGATTTTCATTGGCGAATTCATCCTCATCAGAACTTGATAATTCATACAAGGCTTTTTGGAGTTTTTTTCTTGTATTCTGACTTTGAGCTTGATGATGCAAGGCTTTCTTGAATTCGACTTTTAGAGGTGAGAATTGTAAATTGTCCTTCTTGAGATGGAGTTGATGCATGGGGATGCTAGCAGCTATGGAGTTTGATGAGATTGTAGCCAAGTATGCACAACTTGAGAACAAGCTTGAGTTTCTCTGAATTGGGTCCACCATTTTACATTGATTTTCCTCATGAGATCTAAAGAGTAACCAATATCTTCATCTACATCATTTATTATAATGAAGTCCCAGGATCGATAGCATGGGACACCAAAGGTTGAGATGAAATAAAAAGAGGCAGGAATTGAATTCAAAGGTATTTTTGCTGCAAATACAATTCCAATCTTTATATGAATTTTCAGGGAGAATCCTACTTATTGAAGAAAAATATTGCCACAAATTGTTTGAGAACTAAGTTGGAAAATTCCTTGGACAATGTTTTGTCAAAATGGATAGAGGATGAATGGTGAAATTGAGAGGGGGGAATATAAAGAATGATCTTATTTAGGTCTTCATTGTAAAATTATTTTTCAATTGAATATAACAATTTGTTGACTTGAAAGGGTTAATGCGTTTTTTTATGGAGGATTTGGAGGGTAATTAACACAAGTGGAAGTACAAGCAATAGGACAATAACAAGAGAAAGAAAATTAATAGTTGAAAGTGGGTAGAACATAATAACCTTAATTTATAGTTTTATTGATGAAAAGAAAAATTCACTATTTCTTTCGTCTCTTGAACATGTTTACAACTCTCTAAATAAGCTCAAAAACCAAACTAAACAAACTAGAAAACCTCAAAATAAAAAAAAATAAAAAAATTTCTAAACAAACTAAGATAAATAAAATTATCATTCTCAACATTTCATTTCCTAAACTAGATAGAAAAAATAAAATCATCATAAAAAAATATTTTCCTAAACTAAATAAAAAATAATAATAATAACTAAGAAATTTTATTTGCATAAAAATCCTCGGCATCAACAATAATGTTGTTGAAGGGGCATCTTGGGATTGAACAAACAAGGGTGTTTGGAGAGATTAAGAATAATTTATAAGCGAGGTGTTTGGACTAGGTGATGGTGATGAAGGGATTCAAAATAGATTATTTGAGGCAAAAACTAGCCTCACAATAGGAGGTCATACCCTCCTTATAATATCTTGAATGCTTGATGTTGTGGCTTGAATTGGTTTTAATGGTGTAGGAGTATATGATTCTTTTGACTTCTTGACCGGGATGCTCATTTTGATCAGCCTAGTAAAGACTCTTTGATTTCTTTTATGAATTCAATCTTGAAATCAGATTTTGATATATTATCTTGTCAAATTTATTTTATTTTATTTTATTCAATATTTTATTTTATTTTTTCAACAACATATTTACAGATTGACAATTTATTTGTGAAATAAATTTTTGAAAAATGAATCATCTTGAAAATATTAGATGCATAAAATAATTAATAAAATTTTCTTTTTTGATAGGTAAATGATTTTCTCGAGGACCAACCAGATACGCAAATGATATCGTACTATATGTTCTTGACTTTGAAAATTTTGTTTAAGAATACCATCGTAATCAATATCAAAGGCATCAATTTCAACTATAAAAAAGGCCTCTGGATTAGGAAGCCTTAAACATGGGAAACTCTTGAGTCGATTTCTAAGAGTTTTCACAATTTTGATCATTTGATGATTCTAGGCAGAAGAATTTTTCTTAAGTCTTTTGTACAAAGGCTGTCATATGGTTCTAAGATTTGTAAAAATATCTAAAACATAATTCAGGCATCCCATAAACCTTTAAAGCTTGGTTTTATCCTTGATTTTATCTAAGGATTTATCAGTAAATTTTATTGATCTGGTGATAAAGGTTATTGATCTAAAAGTAAGTTTGACATATTCATGACGAATAAAAGTACAAAATTAGATTAATTGAAATATTATTAGTTTAGTTATATAAATATAAATATTACGTAAAGTTTGATGTCATTTATCCACACACAAAAAATTTCCTTTTTTTTTTCTTTACATCACAAACTCTTTTTTATTATTATTATTTGCTAGAAGTGGTAAAAAAGAGATATAAAGAGGAGATGAGATTGATTAGCTTCTTTTAATACACGGAGAGATTCAAATTATTGATGTAGTCGAGCTTGTAATAATTAAAAATTATGAATATTCAGATAAATATATGATACAATAAAATAAAGATTTTATACTTCTAAATAGAGATTTGATTTAGACAGACTATATGAATGACTTAATATATGTTTTTATAAATCAATGAGACATGTCTAAGTCTAAGAAGAGGTTTTGTCGCGTCAGATTGGATTAACACTTTAAAATTGCATCTCTTATCAGACTGTTGGATCTCCTAGAATTAGGAATCAAGCTTGGATGCTGCTGTTTGAGTTAATTTTGTTATTTTTCTTAGGTTTTTGTGGATTTATTATTTAATTTGGTTTTTTATTTTAATTTTCTTTGTGCTTTTAGATTTCTAGTTGTTCCCTACTAGGTGTAGAGTTTTTTTTTTAATCTATTTATAAGTCTTGTAAACATCTAAGAAAGCAGATTTTATTAGTTTTATTTTCAGATAAATAAATTATAAATTTATAGTTCATATTTGTAATTTTTTTTAATGCTTAATATTTATCCTTATAGTTCTTGCCTGCGTCAACCATGCTTTGAGCTGGCTAATTATTATTTTGTATTTCATATTAAGTATAAACAGGTAGGTAGTGAAAGGGAAATTAAGAATTATGCAGAATTGAACAAAAAAATAAAAGGTCAATTTTTAAAATAAGATGCCCACTCCGGCGTGAAAAATGGAATATCAAAGGCAAATACATGTTGTAGGCAAAGTTCCAAGCCTTTGGGCCCAGTTTCATGTAAACATCTAATGCACGCTATCAAGCAACAAATAGAGGGGACCAATTGGAAATGGAAGAAGTGACCTTTGAAAGGTCTTCTGTGTTGTGTAGTAAGTGACCTTTGAAAGGTCGTCTCGTCTGTGCTGTGATGCTGTGACCTTTGAAAGGTCGTCTGTGTTGTGTAGTAAGTGACCTTTGAAAGGTCGTCTCGTCTGTGCTGTGTAGCAGTGACCTTTGAAAGGTCTTCTGTGTTGTGTAGTAAGTGACCTTTGAAAGGTCGTCTCGTCTGTGCTGTGTAGCAGTGACCTTTGAAAGGCATCAAAGACTTCCAAGTCGTTGGCGTTATGCAATCAATATTTCAACATTAAAAAAATCCCAAGTCCAACGCACTTTCCAATAAAATTAGCTTACTGAGCATTGAGTTTTGATATTTTTTATGTTTTTTTTTAAATTGATTATTTTTTAATTTTATTATTTAACTTTAGGTTATTAAGTCTTGAATTTCATGATTGTTTTTATTTTTTTTTATAAAATTATCTTAATCTTTTATCCTTTCTCACGATGGAGGATGAAACTTTTTCTTTTCAATGAAAGTGAGGTTAAGCTTTGATGAAACTTTTTCTTCTCCTTTTTCTTTTTTCTCTCCTGCCCTTAAAATTTGCAGCAATCCTTTCAAAAATTAATTGTGTCCTCCGGTATGAATGTGCTATGCGTTTAGAGTACATGAAAGACTTATTTATATTAGGTTTTTTCAACATTAAAACTAATTAAATTCTGCTTGAAGTTGAAAATATGTCATGGATGACGTGATAACGTGATAAGCACTTTTTGAATAATTGAAGTGGATGGATGTTTTGTTAAGGATGACGTCAATATATATATCAAAACTTGATATTTCGTACGAGGTTTCTTTGAGTGTTTTCTTGTATTCTGCCTTTGACCTTGACGATGCTAATTGCTAAGGTTTACTTGAATTCGATTTTTAGAGGTTAGAAATGTAAATTGTCTTTTTTTAAGTTGGAGTTGATAGGAATTCTTGGAACTATGGAGTTTGTTGAGATTGTAGCCAAGGTTGTTAAATTCGCGAGTTGACTTTTAAAATCTTATGATTTTACGAGTCAACATGTATATAACATGTTAAATCGGGTTAAAACTCGAAATCAGTCAAACTCGGTCAAAATCGATAAAATCAGATCAATTTTACAATTTTGACCGATTTCAAGTTTTAACCCGTAAAAGTTAAAAAATTTACTGTCTTCCTGTCTGAGTCCCCTGACACTCCACTACATAGTCTCCACTCCCCAATCTCCCCCCTTTCCTTGTTGCCTAAATCTCAAATTTTCAATCTTAGCAGACTAACACCAGCATTAGAGGATCTTGGGTATGAGAAAGCCTTATACTGTATTTTAGGCCGAGAAGGCATGATCGGAGGATCGAAACCATGGGAAGACATAGGTAAATGGTGAGGAATCAAAGGAGTAAAATAAGAGATATGAATACTTATATAGAGAGAAATACTGTGTTTTAAATTAACCATTTGTTAACTACAAAGAGAGACGACAAAGACTCAGAGAGAACTTGAAATACATGTCTTGCTTGGTGGGATATTTGGACATTATTTCTAGGACTTTTTACTAACATAAAAAAGGTGGAAGGTGAGGTGGCATGAGATTAAATTGATGTCATTCTGTATGTTTTTGTTTTCGTTGTCATGGGTTCACTGTATTGGTCTTTGTTAAATTTTTTTTGAAGTTTGTGATATACCTTAGAATATTGTATCATCTCACTAGTTGCCTACAGTGTGTTTCAAAACCTGTCCTCTATAAAATGTTCTGAAACTCTATTAATAAAACATAGTTCTTCAATGTTATTTTTTTTTCTTTTTGTATTTTTAAGTTATTTAAACCATATATGAATTTTTATTTGAATTATGTATTTTAAGGTGTTTGGACATTTGTATTGTTTATTTTACTTTTATTTTAATTGTGTTATATTATTTTTTAGAGTTTGTCTTCTATAGTTTAATCCTGATCTCATAACTTAGATCACTAGTTTCGAGGATTCGCCTGATTTAATTTTAATATTTTTTATTTCATTTTCTTAAAATTAATTATTTTCAATTTTATAATTTAATTTTTTTACATTTTTTTTTAAATAATTTTTTATTTCAATTTAATTCTTTACATTAGATTGTTGGGTCATGATTTTAGTGATTTCACTTTTCTTTATACAAGGTTGGCCCGAGTTTTTAAAATAAGATGCCCACTCCGGCGTGAAAAATGGAATATCAAAGGCAAATACATGTTGTTGGCATCCAAGCCTTTGGGCCCAGTTTCATGTAAACATCTAATGCTCGTTATGAGGCAATAAATAGAGTGGAGCGGTTGGAAATGGAAGAAGACCTTTGAAAAATGAAATATTAAAAGCATTTTATCTGAAGAGAATAGATTTAAATTTTTTTTATTTGGGTTAATTTTTTTTATTTTTTTTAGGATTTTTTTGGATTTATTATTTAATTTGGTTTTTTATTTGAATTTTGTTTGTGCTTTTGTATTTCTAGTTGTTTCCTAATAGATATAGGGTTTTATTTTTATTTTTTTTTATAGGTTTTATAAACTTCTAAAAAGATAAAATTCATTAGTTTTATTTTCCAATAAATAAATCGTGAATTTATGATTTGCATCTGTAATTTTTTTGCTCATTAAATTTTATTGTGTTTTCTGTATATATTGTTACTATCCATACAGGTCTTGGCCTGCATCAACCATGCTTTGAGTTGTCTAATTGTTATTTTTTTTAATTTCATATTAAGCATAAACAGGGAGTTAGTGAAAGGGAAATTAAGAATTATGCAGAATTGAAAAAAAAGAAAAAGGTCAATTTTTAAAATAGGATGCCCACTCCGGAGTGAAAACTGGAATACGAAAGGCAAATACATGTTGGTGGCAAAGTTCCAAGCCTTTGAAAGGTCGTCTGTGTTTTGTAGCAGTGACCTTTGAAGGCATCAAAGACTTCCAAGTCGTTGGCGTTTTGCAATCAATAATTCAACAATGAAAAAATAAACTAAAATATTGATAGATAGAATTAAAAAAAAATAATTCAATTAAAAGAAAGATATAAAATATTAAAGGATATAATTAAAAAAAATAATTTAGTTAAGAGAATAATTAAAAATTAAAAAATTAAAATCAAAATAATAGAAATCAAATCTAGTGATATCGTATAAATTGCATATGCATCTGTTTTTTTTTAAATAAATTAATATAATATATGCGTATTACTGAAGTGCATTTTATCAAACTCAATAATTACAAAAAAACCAAAAAAAAAAGATAGAAACAAAACACCGTGACTAAAGGCAAAGACAATTAAACTATCCTAAAAGGGCTTAGTCTTTTACTGTGGACTGCACAGTGCAGTCCACAGTAAAAGATGAGTTTCTTTTTTTTGTTTTGTTTTTTTATCTGTTTTTTATTTTATTTTTTATGCTTTTATGGTTTTTTGTTTTTGAGTAAAAGATGAGCTTCTATTTTTTTTTCTTCTTTTTTTATTTTTATTTTTTATGCCTTTAGGGTTTTTTTTTATTTTGCTTCTTTCTTTGTTTTTTTTCTTTTAATAAAATTTTTTTGTTTGTTAATGTTAATTTTGTTTTTGTTTTTGTTTTTTTTTCATTTTTTATGCCTTTAGGGTTTTTTGTTTTTGAGTAAAAGATGAGCTTCTATTTTTTTTGTTTTTTTTCTTCTTCTTTTTTTCATTTTTTATGCCTTTAGGGTTTTTTTGTTTTGCTTCTTTCTTTGTTTTTTTTCTTTTAATAAAATTTTTTTGTTTGTTAATGTTAATTTTGTTTTTGTTTTAATGTTAATTTTTTTATTTAGTTATCAGATTTTCATGACACAGATTCCGAGTTTAATAGGTTAACACGGTTTGACGAGTTAATCCGAAATATTTTTTTTTGCTTTTCTTTTCTTTTTAATTAATTTTTTTTGTTTATTTTAGTTTATTAATATTAAATTTCTTTCTATTTAGTTATTAGACTTTCATGACACATATTTCAGGTTTCATGAGTTAACCCAATTAATTTTGGATTAACCTGTCAATTTTTTTTATTTTTTTTTTTTAATAATTTTTTTATTTAATTTAATTTATTAATGTTAAATTTAGTCTGTGCTGTGTAGAAGTGACCTTTGAAAGGTCTTCTGTGTTGTGTAGTAACTAGTAAGTGACCTTTGAAAGGTCGTCTCGTCTGTGCTGTGTAGCAGTGACCTTTGAAAGGCATCAAAGACTTCCAAGTCGTTGGCGTTATGCAATCAATATTTCAACATTAAAAAAAATCCGCACTTTCCAAGAAAATTTAGATGAAACGGTAGCATAGATCAGAAGGTAGAGATGATACGTCAGATTTTATGGAAATGTATTGGTAACGTTCTGGAAATGATACGTCAGATTTTTCGTCCTTATCATGTGGACCTTTCTTTATTGATTTTAACAAATTTAGATATAACTAGTAAATTCACGTTGTTTTATATTATTAATTTATACAGTCATTTTAATTCTTATTTAATATTCTTTTTCTTATTTTCTCTATAATATCACTCGATAAGTTGGCAAGGATAATGATGTCCAATATATTTCGGAAAATAATAACATGAAAGTCTTACAATGTTCTCAATTTACCATTTTACTAATACCATATATCTACATGCAATAAATATATTTTTTATTATATGTAAAAAAACTTTATGGTGTTCAGAAAGAAACTAATGATGTTTTATTAGTTATTCTTGAGTTTATCTTAAAAAAATTAATAAAAAAAATAAAACTCATAACTCATTAAGGATGATGATTTTGAAAATCTTGTTTTTATATGTACAATAAAATTTGGTTTTAACATATTGATTAAACATATTATGATAGGAGTTGCATAGAGAGAATCTTCTCAGTCTGTTGATTTCCTTTCATCCAAGTCAGCCGAATTTTGAATCAGATAGCTTAAGCATCTCTAACTTCTTTTTTTTTTTTGATAATCATCGAGAGTCTATTGAGAAGGCCATAAAGCGAATAGCCAAAAAGAAATACAAGAGATTCAAAAAAAAAAAAACTGATCTACTACAGCAAACAACAAGAAGACTACCTAAGATTTCTTATTACACCATAATTTGATGCCATCAAAAGATCTTAAGAGGTCATTTCCTGTATAATTGAAGTTTGAATCTTGAGAATACAACCAAATAGCAACCCGATGAAAGATGGTGGAGAAACAATCAAACAAGTTTACAGTTCCCTCCTCAAAAACAATTTTGTTCCTCAGCAACCATATACCCCAAATAGTACTACTTGAAATTAATCTCCAAGCTGATCTTTGGAATTTGCCATGTACCATTTCGGGCCACTGCAGAAGCAGCAAGTCAATTATTCTCGGTAAACAACATTGGATACCCCACCAATCCAAAACTTTCATCCAAACACTCCTAGAAAAGTTACAATGTATAAAAAGATGCTCTGAGGTTTCCAAATTTGAGCTGCAAAAGACACATGAAGCTTGTGTGGCCGACAAAACAGTCCGTTGATGGAGAAAATCTCTTGTACTAACTTTGTCCTGTACTGCCAACTAGAGAAACACCTGAACTTTTGGAGGGGCCCCTTTAATCCAAACATTGGCTTCGAAGACTCTATCAGTCGCAGAGGAAGTATTGTCAATTAGGGTGCAACACGATTTAACTGAGAAGCTTCCATCAGAATTGCATGACCATATAAGTTTGTCATCTTTTCCTTGTCGAAATATCGTTGGCTCCAGCATTGAGAGCAAATGATGGTATTGTTGCTCTTCATAAGATAAGAGCTTCCTACGCCAAACCAAATTCCATCGCCATTGATCATTCACCCATTGACCCATCTCATTAACCAAACCATTCTGAAAAGTAGAAATTTGGTAAAGCTTAGGGAAAATGCTACGTAAAGCATTTGATCCTATCCACATGTCAGACCAGAAAAGGATGGAGGATCCATCTCCAATCTTGAATTTAATGTTTTCACGCAATACTAAGCCGATGACACTGTTTGGATCCAAGATTGACAAAACATCTTTCCAAAATGGGGAAATATGACCATGCAATTTTGGGATTCCATTCTCGAAAGTTGGGGAGTAAAAATGGGTTGTTACCTGTTTCCATAAGGCATGGTCTGGTAAGTTTAGCCTTCATATCCATTTGAAAAACATGGATATATTTTTTGACATTAAAGAACCTAACCCGAGGCCTCCTTCTTTTCTAGCTTTCACAACAATACGCCACTGTACCTTGCAGATTTTCCTTTGCTTTGCCACTCCAGACCACAAGAATCTTCGTTGAATAGATGTTAGTAAATTACAGACACCTTTCGGCGTAAGAAAAGAAGACATATAATATACTGGCAATGAACTCAAGACACTTTTGATTAGGCGGATCGCCCCGCCATACTAAGCATACGACCTCTCCACATGCTAAACTTTCGTCTGAAATTCTCAATAATAGGCTTCCATGTAGACAATCTTTTAGGATTGGATCCTAAAGGCATGCCTAGATAAGAGCAAGGCAAGAAATCAAATCTGCAAAAGACTGAATATGCCATACTAGCACAAGTATCTTCCCCAACATTTATGCCAATTAAAGAGCTTTTATGGAAGTTAATGTGCAAACCTGAACAAATAGCGAACCACAACAGGATCCTTTTAACTGTTTTGACCATATGAAGATTAGCAGGCATGAAGATTAAAGTGTCGTCTGCATATTGTAGGTGACTGAGGCAAAAGCTATCTCCAAAAGGGATACCTTTGAAAAGATCATTTGAAGCTGCTCTTTGAAACAAAACAGATAATCCTTCTGTTGCTATTAGAAAAAGGAATGGAGAAAGGGGGTCACCTTGGCGAATCCCACGACCCATCAAGAATTCCTTAGAAGGAGATCCATTAATCAGCACTGATAATTTTGCGGTGGAGATGCAAGTGTTGATCCAATTAATCCATTTTTCACTAAAACCCATATGCCTCATAACCTGCTCTAAATAATCCCACTGCACACTATCGAAAGCTTTGTGAAAATCCACCTTAAAGATAAGGCTCGGCACTCTATGTCTTTTCAAGGAATAAACTGCTTCATTGGCAACCAAAAACCCATCAATTATTTGCCTCCTTGCCAAGAAAGCTGTTTGATTCTCACTGATAAGGTCATGCATAACCGCTTTCAAACGGCTAGAAAGAACCTTAGCCATTATCTTGTAAATGCCATGAATCAAACTAAGAGGCCTGAAGTCTTTGAAGCCAACTGGGGAAGCTATCTTCGGAATTAGATGAACATAAGCATGATTGACTCCTTTTGGAAGCCTACCTGTTTTGAAGAAATTCTTGGCCAGGTCTAACAGATTATCTGCAATGAAATTCCAAGCAAGCCTGTAGAATTTGAAATTGAAACCATCTGGACCCGGACTCTTGCTCCCATCACAATCCCAAACACTCTGCTTTAATTCTTCCAAAGTGATATCTCGCTCCAAGCTAGCTGAAGAAGAAGCCGAGAGTGTTTTAAAACCAACAGGCCCTAAACTAATTCGGAATCTATCAGGACTTCTAAATAAGTTGGAGAAGAAGTTAACTGCCGCATCTTTTATGACCGGTAAACCTTCAACAACAGAACCATTATGAACCACTTTCAGGAGATGGTTTTTAGCCCTCCTGAAGTTAGCAACTAGATGGAAGAAACGCGTGTTGCGATCGCCCAGGCGACACCAAATTTGGCGAGACTTTTGACGCCACATGCTTTCTATATGCAGGTTACATTGCCACTGATTCTTGATCAATGAATCAAGCGAGTTCTGCTCTGCAGTAGATAGTTGCCCATACTCTGATTTCTTTTCTATAGCTGAAATATTGCTTTGGATCAATGACAAAGCAGTCTCCTGATGCCCAAAACCAACCCTAGTCCACTTATCCGAGCCGAGTTGCCATAAAGCTGAGCTTCTTAATGAGCTTGAACTGACCTGAAAATTCATTGCAAGCTTCATCCCATATACCCTTTATGATATCTTTAAAATTTGGATGATGGAGCCAACAATCCATGAATTTGAAAGGAATCCAACCTTTTTCTGCAGGTGAAACCCCTAGGATTAAAGGGCAATGATCAGAGAACCCTCTTGGAAGCCGTCGAAGAGACAAAAGGGGGAATTGCAAATGACAACAAGGACTAGAAAAAATACGGTCTAGTTTACTCATGGATCCCCCACGAAACCAGGTGCACAGACCCTCTGACATGTTGTACTCGATTAGGTTGCAATCATCAATAAAAAGTCTAAAAGCCGTTGAACCCACCTTGTTAATGAAGCCACTGCTTCTGTCACTTCGCAACATAGTTTCATTGAAGTCACCTGCTAAAAACCAAGGACACTCAAAAGCAGCCTTCAGAATACGAAGGTCCTTCCAAAGAAGAAGTCGCCGACTTGATTGCAGGGGGCATAAACACCTCCCACCGCCCCTGAGAAGCCTGTCAAGACATTCTGCCCAAATAACCCGATCCAACCATGACCATACTCCACTAATGATACCGCAAACTTAGAGTTATCCCACATAGCCAGAATGCCCCCTTTAGTACCTTCAGTCTCATTACCAAACCAAGAAACATTATTGGCGCTCCATAATTGAAAAACCAATCTGTCTGAGTAACTTTGTAACTTAGTTTCAAACAAAAAACAAACCTCTATATCAAAATCCCTGATTAACTTTGAAACTGTCCTCTTCTTTCTAGCTAACCCCAAACCACAAGAATTCCATGAAAGAATTTGCATAAGAAAAGAGATTTAAAATCCTTACAGAACAAAGAGGAACATCTGCTCACTGGGATGCTTCCCAATCAGCCTTCTCTTTACGTCATTGCTGATTTATATAGGATGTGAAGTCCTCTAAATTGTGAGGTTTTTCAATCTGCAAAACCTCTCCTATTTCCAGCATTAAACAAACCTCATCACCCTTAGAAGATTTATTGTTTTCGTCATGAGCTAGCAAGTTCCTCCTGTTACACCTCTGTATTGTTGAGTCCTCAGTATCCATCTCACTCGTATTAACTGTTTCATTCAAACTTCCATCAGCTGTAATCATCTTTGTACGTCGCAACTTCCTTCTTGTTTTTGCAGATAGAGCAATTGCACTCTCTTTTGTGTTTGCATCAGAGTGTAAAATAACTGGGTGATTCATGTTCTGCGGTTCCAGAATTACTATGGCCTGAGGATTGTATGTTGATTGAAGGGCTAAATCATTGTTTGATCCAAATGAAATAGAGAGAACGTCAGATGGGCTTTGAGATCCACTGCCATAAACTGGGCTTTCAATCTGGGCCAATACAAGGGAGTCAAGGTCCAAGGCAGCTGCAGGGTTTCTAGCATCTTCTCTCAAAATAGGAGTGCCCTGTCCCGTATATACGGTAAGAGCATTGTAAATGGGACTACTTTTTATATAGCTGCTGTCAGAAAAAGAAAGATTGTATGCCATAATTTCTGGAAATCTCTCTAAAGATGAGGCAACATGTTGATCTTGCACCACATCCAGATGAAGAGCATTAAATATGATAAGAGAGCTATCGTCAGAAGTTGATAACTTGTCTCCATCCTGTGCCAGATCTGAATTTTCTCACCCGCTGCTGCCGCCCCTAAGAGTCCTGGTGACTGATGGAGCCACATCTGCTCTGTCCTCATCTATGTCTACTCCATCACCCACATCAACCGAGTCTTCCTCATCATCCTCAACCCCTTGCTCTAGGGATGTCTGAAAGTCATCCATGGTGTATGAAATTGAGCCAGCAATTGGGTAATGTAACTGGTCCATCTCCTCTATCTTAACCTGATATGTTTGATTTTTGAGTTGCAAAACAATCACCTTATTCACCTTATCCAGTTGTGTACCAATGAGGATCCGTAACTGTGATAGTTCAAAATGCTTGAGAGCAGTTTTATCATAACCTATCATCTGACCAGATCTTTCTAAAATCTTTGTGAGGCATCTGCAATTCCACCCTATAATGGGTAGATTTGTTATTGTTATCCAGGCCATCCGATTCAAAGTTGTGTCAGTCTCAACCCAGGGGCGAACTTCCTTAAAAAATACATCCCAACATTTATTATTCTTCCTCCATGATTCCATTAATATGTCTCTATTATCAAAAATCACATGGACCTGAGATGCCCCAAGAAAGCGCAGTCCAACAAAATCTATATCATGTTGGATCAATCCAAAACGTATAGAAGAGTAAGTGGATCCTTTTTTTATTTTTCCCAGAAGACATCTCTTTAGCCAAGCATAATCCTCTTCTTCAATATCAATGGAGAGTTTTTCAAAGTAATCCTTTGGTCCAGAAGCCACAGGCAGAAGTATTTGTTCCACTTTTCCTTCACTGAGTACCTCTTTGTAACTTCTTTCATCTCTTTCACTAATAGGCACTCTTATAGTTGTTTTGGGTTTTGATCTATCAGGAGCTTTGTTCTCTCTTGGAATCTTTTTATAGTGTCTGGCGAAATTGGCCTTTAGTTGGTGACATTCAAACCAAATGTCATTCACACTCTCTAGCAAAACTTTATCAGAAAAGTTTGATGTTATTGTTACAAAACCAAAAAGACTCCCTGATTTGTTGACACGCCTGGATACATAGAGTTTGAGTACAGAGCCAAACTTGCTAAAAGAAGCCTTTATGCGATGGTAATCAGCCCATATTGGGAAACCTTCAAAGTAAATTTGTGGCACTGAAATGTTAAAAGAGTGGTTATTCTGGGTTTTTGGGCTAGGAAAATTGTGAATGTGTTTAGGGGGTGGTTGTTGTTTTGGGTTAAGGTGGAGGTGGCTATTGGAAAGGGATTTTTGATTGTTTGTTGATTCGTGGGATTTTAGAAACCTAACCTGCGTTAAGGAGGCTGTATTTTGGATGTTTTGGTGATGGTTTGTGGGTTGTTTAGTGATTGAGTGGGTGGTGTTAGCTTTGAGGGTTTGAAGTTTCGGATTGGAAGCCATGACAGATTCTGGGCAGAGCTTCAAACAACAATTACTCACCAACAATTCAACAAATAACAAATCGCAACGGTGAAACAATAAACAAACATCTTATGCAGAACATATCCAAATATCAGCTCAAGTTAACGGTTGGATCTCCCTAGATCGGAGTTAGACCAAAACTGACCTGAGATTGATGGACCACTGTTGAGCATGCATAACTCTTTGCTGGAAGAGTTTTATCTCATCTCCACCGTTCCGAATGTGTAATATGGCCATACGCATCACATATCCAAAACTCGGGTGGATCCAACGGTAGAAAGAGAAGAAATAAGCCGGCGATTCTGACTGTTCCGAGAGTGATTTGCCCAGAAATCTTCAAACGGTAAGATTTCTCTAGTGGATTCAAATATGCACGATCGCTCTGGTCAGGATGTGGGAACTATAGTGACACACAACTTACCCAAAATTCGTGTTAATCCAACGGTGGCAGAATGATAAAACAGCCAGCGACGCTGACAGGTCTGAGGAAGGTTTTCAGAAACCTTCAAACTATTAGATTTCCAAATTGTGACTGATATCCCCTCCTGTCAGAATGAAGACAATGTGTTACAGAATCCGGTTCTAGAAAGGGTTCTTTTGAGGATGAAGAGGTGGCGGGCTTGGTGGAGGAGGTGGATTTGGTGGAGGTGGATTTGGTGGATTTGTTTGGCTTAATTACAATTGTGTAAAAATGAACTTGACTTGTTCAAAAAAAGTTTTCGTATCTTTTTTTTCTTGTGTTACTACAATGAGATGAGGAAGCTTAAGAATGGGACGATTCCCTAACTTCTTAATTACTAAGCATGCACTTGTTCATATTGTGAGCTTGAAAGAGTGGTGATGTTGCGGCTGAGTGGCCAAATAACATGAAAAATTGGTTCCAATTAATGCTGAATATGCAGAGTACTGCATTAAAATCATTCTATCAGACACACTAATTATCACTGCCAAAATTATTCAAACAAGTAATGCATATATATGCATCGATACGTATTTCAGCTAGAAACCTTTGTCTTGAGGCCTATACTAACTTAGCATGCTAACTAGCGTGCTTCTCATCGCCCCTTTGGGTTCATGATCTCAGAGAACACAGCACCAGACATCATTTTCTCCGACTCGTTGCTTAGAAAACTCTGTCCGTCGCTGCTGCTTGTTGTTGCCATTTCCAAAATGCGGGAATTCACAACTAGTTCACTGCCAGTACTAAACAAATCACTGCTGTCATCGATTGAGGAGCCTTTCAGAGGAGTCTCCATGTTAACTTCTTTCTCAGTTTGAGCCCCTTTGACATACTCTTCCGCGCTCTCTTGCAGTTGCAATGCAAACTCAAGGCCCCAAACCACATCGGTCATCGATGGCCTTTCGATTCCATTGTCGAGCAAGCATCTCACTGCAACATCAACAAAGTTTTTCAGACAATCTGGTGAGATCTTTCCATCCAGATACGGATCAATGATTTCATTAATTGTTCCGTTGCTGTGGCTTTGTCTAGCCAACTCTGCTAGACTTGCTGGCACTGCTGATCGGTTTATTGCTGGCCTAGCACACAATACCTCGAACAACACAACCCCAAATAATCTGTGTCTTGAACTCGGTTGCACCCTGCTGTGAACTTGGATTCAATCGCTTGATCGCAGCACGATTGACTCCACCAAATAATCCTTTGTACACGTTACCAAAGCCACCAACACCAATAATGAATGAATCGTCGAAGTTGTTTGTAGCTGCTATGATCTCAACTAGCGAGAAACGGTAGCATAGATCAGAAGGTAGAGATGACCTATGGGTCTTTGTTGACTTTCTTGAAGAGGAAACAAGAGGGCTTAAGTTTGAAGCTGTTGGTAGGAGAAACCACTGGTGGTGGTTTTGAAACACTCAGAGGGGATAAAACACACTGTTTTATTTCAACAAACAAATAGCTTACTATCGCACCCTCCCGAGAGCTCGACGTCGCGGCGACCCATTCTCGTAGCCGTGATTGATTGTTGGGGTCTTTCTGTTGTGAAAAAGGGAGTCGCCACCTAGTATTAAGGTCACTAGGAAACCTAACTGGTTTTTCAGAGATTCTAAGGCAAGGGACTGGTTGCGTAAAGGAAAGGTTTTAGCACCCCTACTACGCCCTACCTAAGGTAAGCTGCTTGGTGTTTGATTTGTCTTATAACTGTCATGGTGTTGATGTTCTCTAATCCCATCCGTTTCCTAGGATAAGTCTGCTCTGATGAACGAAATCTAGGGTGCTTTAAAAACCTATTTTTGTCTTAATGTTTTATACTCTCACGGCTCGCAAACCATGGGGTCAAAAAAAAAATTTGAAATGTCCTCGATTATAATCAAGGCTTCTTTCAAGGATGTGTGCGGATTTATTATTCCTAGAAAATTATTTTGGATATTTATCACTCCGGGTTTTTTTATCCAAATATTAACAGTGAATAATAACAAATTATCCCCAATAATATTTTAAATATTCGTCCTTTAAGGATTTCTTTATCCAAACATTAGTGGTGAATAATAACAAATTATCCCCAATAATATTTTGGATATTCGTCCTTTAGGGATTTCTTTATCCAAACATTAGTGGTGAATAATAGATGAATTCTCCAAAAATAAGATTTTTATATTTTTTGGAATATTGGCCAATACCCTTTGGAGTTTTACAAACATGTTGTAAAATCCAGAAATGCAAGAAAAATGATTTTTGTTGTGTTTAAGAAATCCATGCGAAAACACATTTTTGAAACTTCAAATATTTGTTTTTTTAGATAAAAAAAACGTAAAAACAATGTTAGGGTATTGGCCGTATGCATGAAAACAAAACATTTTTTCATTTTTATATTTTTTCTGATGTCTTGACGAAAACCGGGTATTTTCATACCGGATTTGTATTCTTTATAGTACAAAAATACAAACTTGCAAAAAATCACAGATTTTTGAATACATATTTGAAGAAAACTTTTGAATGGGCCATACCCGGCCCAAAAGAAAAATGGGCCGACATCGCCCAACAAAGATGGGCTTACTTTCTGGGTGGGTCGGGGTTCCAGCCAAAACAAGTATGGATCGTTATTGTGCACCAAGACAAGATGCAGGTTATCGCGGCATATGCACGAGAAGTAACTAAATAGCATTTCACTATTCAAGTGAATTATATTTCACTTGAACGGTGAAATGCAAGGAAATGGTGCATGCACAATGACGAAAGGAGAAACAAACCGTGGCGAAGGCGTGTTGAAGACGCATGGCGAACACTCCCTGTGATGCTTGGTGGCGGTGGAGAGGCAGCCGACGAGGTCTCCCGTGGTTCCGACGGTGGCGGTGGTGAGAAGCTCAATGTCGAAGCGCTTTTCAAAGATTTTTCTTCTCCTTTATCGCAGATGCACCCACCTCTGCTTTCCTTCCTCCTTTGCTTCGCTTTGGTTCTTCTTCTCTTGATCGCGGTGTTTCCTTCCACTACTGTTCGCCCTCCTCAATGTACAACGGTTTCCCTCAACGGTAGCGCGGCGTGGGGGAGAAAGATGATGAGTCGAGGAAGGAGGGTGGTGGCGTGGGGAAAATGGTGGGTCGTTGATGAGAGGGAAAGGTCGTTGGAGGCTTGGGGGTTCTGGACCGAAATCTCCAAAACCGGGGAAGCCTGGTGGTCGGCTTAGACTTGAAGATGAAGGGATGAAAAAGAGATGGAAAGGTAGAGGGGCTGGTGTGTTCTTTTGGTCGACCGAGGGGAAGAAGGAAAACGAAAAGGAAAAAAGCTGGACTCGGGGAGAAGGGATTTTGGTCTTGTGGGTTGAAGATTGAGAGGAAATGGCGGGGCCAAGATTTGTTTGACCGACCGGAGAGGAGAGAGGTTTGTCCGCCGAGGATGTTGGAAAAATGGCGTTGGGAGGCGGCTCGTTTAGGTTTTAGCCAAAGGAAAGGAAAGGCTTTGGTCGGCTAGAGGGGGGAACGGCTCCATGAGAAAAAACGGGTTTAGGGTTTTTTTATCTTTAGGGTTTTGTTTTTGTTTAGCTCCCTTTTTTAGAAAAAATTGCCTCTTCCGAATCTTTTTTTTCTGTCTTTCTTCTCTATGATTGAGGATTCATTTATATATAAATCTCTACATGTGCTATTCAAGGAAATATTGCAATAATTATTGTAGAGATTATCTTCTATAACCAGCACCAACAAATCCTATATATATGATATTTTATATTGCATTGATTATTTTCCATAACCAAAGATTTAATCAAATCATATATCTATGGTATTTTATATTGCAGTGATTATTTTCTATAACCAGCACGAATCAAATCATATATCTATGGTATTTTATTTTGCAGTAATTATATATGATTCAATAATTATCTCCTTGACATATTGCTTCATTAATATTAGCCCTGATGCTCTATGTTATCGCCACATGTAAACCCCTGTTTTTATTTCTATTTTTTATTTTTTTATTTTTGAAAAATTATTAAAACATGGGTCAAAAATTGGGTAGCAACAGATGCCCCCTCTTTACAATGCTTACGAAGCAAAACTCCTTAATGTTTTGCATAGTAAGCTTGTAAAGAAAAAAAAATATTTCTTGCTTGCTGAGTGATCCACTCATCCAAGGATTTCACTTTTTAAAAGAAAATGGTCTCGTTATCATGGGTGACCTGCCCTTTTTTTTAAAGAAAATTAGTCTATTTTCACGAGCGACCTGCCCATACACACTCAAACATGGTCTATTTTCACGGGCTACCTGCTCTTTTGATTGGGTTAACCTAAGATCCCATCTGGCGACCTCCTTTAACCCGAAGCAAAGTCGGTGTGTAACTCGGTCAACCTGAAATCCCATCTGGCGATTCCTTTTAACCAAAGCTAAATTATGTGTGTGGTTGGGTTAACCTGAGATCCCATCTAGCGATCTCCTTTAATTCGAAGCAAAGTTGGGGTGTAGCTCTGTCAACCTGAAATCCCATCTAGCGATTCCCTTTAACCAAAGCTAAACTCTGTGTGGGGTTGGGTTAACCTAAGATCTCATCTGGCGATCTCCTTTAATCTGAAACCAATACAAAAATGTGTGTGTGGTCTTATTATGACGGGTGACCTACCCAAATGCAAGATGGTCTCATTCTGACAAGTGACCTACCCAAATGCAAGATGGTCTCATTGTGATGGGTGACCTATCTAAGTGGAGAGAAGGGAAGAGTAGTCTCATTCTTATGGGTGACCTACCCAGGGAAAGAATGGCCTCATTATAATGGGTGACCTACCCAAGTAAAAAAAGATGGAGAATGGTCTCATTCTAATGGGTGACCTACCCAAGTGGAAAAGGGAGAGAGTGGTCTCATTCTTATGGGTGACCTACCCAAGGGGAAGAATGGCCTCATTATAATGGGTGACCTACCCAGGTAAAAAAAAGATGGAGAATGGTCTCATTCTAATGGGTGACCTACCCAGAAAAAATGGTCTCATTGTGATGGGTGACCTACCCAAGTGGAAAAGGGGAAGAGTGGCCTCATTCTTATGGGTGACCTACCCAGGGAAAGAATGGCCTCATTATAATGGGTGACCTACCCAAGTAAAAAAAGATGGAGAATGGTCTCATTCTAATGGGTGACCTACCCAAGTGGAAAAGGGAGAGAGTGGTCTCATTCTTATGGGTGACCTACCCAAGGGGAAGAATGGCCTCATTATAATGGGTGACCTACCCAGGTAAAAAAAAAATGGAGAATGGTCTCATTCTAATGGGTGACCTACCCAGAAAAAATGGTCTCATTGTGATGGGTGACCTACCCAAGTGGAAAAGGGGAAGAGTGGCCTCATTCTTATGGGTGACCTACCCAGGGGGAAGAATGGCCTCATTATAATGGGTGACCTGCCCAGGTAAAAAAAAGATGGAGAATGGTCTCATTCTAATGGGTGACCTACCCAGAAAAAATGGTCTCATTGTGATGGGTGACCTACCCAAGTGGAAAAGGGAACGAGTGGTCTCATTCTTATGGGTGACCTACCCAGGGGGAAGAATGGCCTCATTACAATGGGTGACCTACCCAGGTAAAAAAAAGATGGAGAATGGTCTCATTCTAATGGGTGACCTACCCAGAAAAAATGGTCTCATTGTGATGGGTGACCTACCCAAGTGGAAAAGGGGAAGAGTGGTCTCATTCTTATGGGTGACCTACTTAGGGGGAAGAATGGCCTCATTATAATGGGTGACCTACCCAGGTAAAAAAAAGATGGAGAATGGTCTCATTCTAATGGGTGACCTACCCAGAAAAAGTGATGGTCTCATTGTGATGGGTGACGTACCCGTTTTGAATTTCAAAAGAAATTATCTACCTCAAGGAATAAAGCAGTGCTGGTTCATAATTCATATTCTTTTCCATAGTTCCGTTGACCTGAGATTCCGTATCTCAGCGAGTCCCAAAACTTGGAACTATTTGGCTTTCATCACACCTTTCATGACAGGTTAGTGTTATGATAATATAGCATGCATGTTTTTGTTTACCTATTTTTGGAAACCTAGGTCCTCCTTTTCGTTGTAGCCTTCTTTAAGCTCCTGTTTCCTTTTGTTTGCCCGACTTATCCTTTTGAACTGGAATATGCTCCATGCACTATATGTCCTATCCTTTTTATGCTTGGTGAAGAGATCTCTAGTTTCTTATGGGGCCCTTTCTTGCTCCATTGAATAGTCTTTTATTATACTTTTGCAGATGTTTTAATCGTCTTTTTCCATTTTTAAGAAATTATTTTTAGAGGAAAACTCAAAGGATCTGGTTTTATTCATGAAAACTGAAACTTTTAATGCAATCATCATATTTTGTTTTAAACAACTCTCATAAAAGGTGTTTCAACAGTTCTATGATGATACCCCTTTGGGCTTTGGTTCACCAATAGACCCCTATATGCACTTTTTGCCCCCTAGTGTGGTGTACAAAACCAATCAGGTTTAAATTTGGTTTGGATCCCTCCAATTTTGAGAATTGATTGAGTCATCTTCTTAGTCATGTGTAAAAACAGTTTTTTTAAGTAAAAGATTTTGAATGTTATGAGATCATGCGCTTTATGAAGAAAAGGGTTTTTTACATAGAGAATTCATGGCCAAACTTTATTTTATGTATCCGGAAGCATAGTATTTCTTTATAGAGTCAGCATTAATAGGTCTAACTAGATCTTCTCAATCCATTCTACATAACAATAGCTCCTCCTGAGAACGCTTTTTTTACCATGTAAAGGCCCTTATTGTTTGGCGTCCATTTACTCTGATCTTCTCTTGGTAAAGGCTATATTTTCTTCAGTATAAAATCTCTTTCATGGAATCCTTGAGGTCGGACCTTCTTATCATATGATTTGTTCATTCGTGATGATGATAGATTGCAGCTATCCTCTTTTTACTTATCAGATTCAACTATTCATATCTAACTTTTACCCATCCCACCTCTTCTAAACTTAAAGTCTACCAATACTCTTAATGAGGGGGTTTCCACTTCTAAAGGCATCACCGCCTCCATTCTATATACCAACATATACAGGGTGGCTCCTATTAAGGTTCGGACTGCGGTGCAGTACGCGTGAAGGGCCAATGGCAACATCTCATGCCAATCCTTGTAGGTGAATATCATCTTCTGAATAATCTTCTTGACATTCTCGTTAACAGCTTCACCCGCACCATTCATCTTTGGCCTATATAGCGAGGAATTGGAATGCTTTGATTTTTCATTTAACGCAGAGTTCTATTATCATCTTGCTATTGAAGTTCTAGGCATTATTAATCTTTTCTAATGGACCATATCGACAGATCAAATCTCTTTCCATAAATTTCTTCATCACTTTTTGCCTCCACGTCATCCAAACATCTCAACAAAGTTCCGTCAGATGATTTCTTATACAAACTTTCCTCATCAAGATAGAAATCCATTGCCAACCTCCTTAAAGTCTTCTTATCGATTTTGGATGCCCTCATGGGATATGTCTAGTTTTGGATGAAATTCTTGATATCATAGTACCAAGGGTTTCCATCTATTTCTCTTTCAACCGAGCAACAATGAGCTGGGTTATTTCTGATATCAATGTGTACCGACTGTACCTTGTGCCTAAAGTCTATTCTAGCCATAGAAGCTAGCGTGACCAAAGCATCAACAAAAATGGTTTCCTTCCCTTCCAAGATAGGTGAACTTTATTTCCTCAAATTCTCTAGCCAATTTAGACAGGTATTCTTGGTAAGGTCTCAACTTCTCGTCCTTGGTTTTCCATTTTCCTTTCACTTGGCAAATAATCAAAATAGAGTCTCCATATCTATCTTTCTAATATCCAGCTCCAATGTCACCTTTAAAACGAGAATGCAAGCTTCATACTCCTATGTTGTTATTGCACCTAAACTGCAACTTAACTAAAACCGAATACTGCTTTTTATTAGGAGAGATTATCATTGCACCAGCTTTGTTACCACATATGTTTACAACACCATCAAAGTACATAGTCCACCAATCTAATTTCCATTCCTCAACTGAAGGCACATCTTCATCAGGAAAGTCAAATAATATTCCATAGCATGGTCAGCTAGGTGATCGGCGATGACATTCATGGCTTTCCTTGTCATATATACTATGTCGTACTCAGCCATTAAAACTTGCCATTTGGCTTTATAGATAAGGGTGGATTCAGTAGGTATTGATTTTCGCAAAAGTTTCTTCATACTCTTATTCCAAATTCCAAGATTATTCTTCCTTAACAATCGAAGATTGGGTCACAAGTCATGGTTAATTGGGATATAAACCGAGCAATGTAATTCAACCTTCCCAAGAACTTTCTTACATCCTTCTTAGTCCTGGGAGGTGCCATAGATTGAATAGCCTTTACTTTGTCAGGATCCACTTCTATCCCTTTGTCACTCACCACAAATCCCAACAACTTCCCAGATTTTACCCCGAACGAACACTTCGCCGGGTTAAGCCTCAACTTATATTTCCTTAGTCTTTCAAACAATTTCTTCAATATTTGGACATGATTCTCTCCCTCTCTCGATTTAGCAATCATATCATCCACGTATACTTCAATCTCTTTGTGCATCATGTCATGAAACAAAGTCACCATGGCCCTTTGGTAGGTGGCCCCAACATTCTTTAAACCAAATGGCATGACTTTGTAGCAAAATGTTCCCCATGGTGTTACAAAGGTTGTCTTCTCCTTATCCTCTTGCGCCATTTTTATCTGATTGTAGCCCGAAAATCCATCCATAAAGGAATATGTGGAGTCGTCTTTGCATTATCAACTAACATATCTATATGTGGTAGAGGGAAATTATCTTTAGGGCTAGCCCGGTTTAAGTCCCTAAAGTCCACACAAACTCTGATTTTACCTTCCTTTTTGGGAACCACCACTATGTTTGATACCCATTGTGGATACTTGACTACTTCCAAAAAACCAGCGTTCCATTGTTTTTCAATTTCTGCTTTTACTTTGATTAAGACCTCCGGATGAGTTCTCCTCAACTTCTGCTTAATCGGTTTGCATCCTTCCACCAGTGGTATCCTATGTACTACGATATTCGTATCCAAACCAGGCATATCCTCGTAGGACCAGGCAAAGACATCTACGTAATCTCGGAGCAGTGCAATCAATTCTTCTTTCTCTTCAGGGGTGATCAAAGTCCCTATTTTCAGCTCTCTCTTGATTTCTTCATTACCCACATTTATGGTTTCAAGTTCCTCTTTAGCGGGCCTCCAAGCTTGTTCATGCTGTTCTATTAATTTTGTGAATTCCCCTATGTTTTTCTCCTCCCATTCCTCATCTTCTACAGCTACTATGTATTCTTTAAAGTTTGGCCATTCATTCTCAATGTGAAGTGCAGGTGTTGTTGTGGAGGATCCGCTTTCAGGGTTCCTGAAAGCGGGAAGTGATGTGTAAATGCATAGTAAGACATCAAGATGAATTTTGAAAATGCATGATCTCATTAAAAGGAAAAGATTGGCCCAAAAACAAAAATAAAATCCAATTGACATCTTGAGCCTCGATTGTCAATGAATAAAAACAAAACAAAACAGAAAAAAAAAGGCAAACAACATAGATAAAATTTAAAATCCAACAAATCATTGTTGATTACATTTTGAAAACCAATGGAGCTTCTTGGGTCTCCCAATTTCGAAACTTCTCTCCTTCGGCCAGCTTTCGAATGAAAGTCCCGCTTGACTTCTTCCAAAGTGTGAATGGTTAATTGTGGCAGCTCTTCATCCCTTCTTCCGGATTCAATTTTCTCAGCAATGTCTTTGACTTGATCTTCCTCTAGAGTGTTTATATTCATTGAAGAAAGCTTCTGAAAGAGGTTTCCATGTCCCTTATCAGGCTGCATCACATATGCGGCCTTTGGAAATGAAATCCTGATTGAAGGGATGGCTAAGCTTTCTTCTTCAGGCTTCCTTCCTTCAATCCTAACCATTCTCTTCTCCCTTCTTGCACCAGCAGCTCGCTTGTAATCCTCCTTCTTGGGCTTATATCCAAGCCCAAACCTCTGTTCTGCAGCTTTTAGTTTGATTATATCCACCCATTCAAACCTTCCTTTCTTAATGTCATATGGGAAAGGAATCTTGTGTTTCAAAAAGCTTTTAGCGGCCATTTTAGTGGCCTCCGAGATTTCTGGCTTCCTCACCACAGTGTTCTCGGGCACCCACTCCGCATTCACAACCTCAAATGCATGAAGGTTTCCATCCTTACAATCTTTAGCTTCAATGAATGGAACCGCCACATTTCTTACCATTGATATAGTCTCTTCAGCCTTAACAGTAACCAGAACACCATTGGCAATGTACTTCAAACATTGATGTAAGGAGGAGGTGACAGCTCCCACAGGATGTATCCATGGCCTTCCTAACAACATACTATAGGAAGGGTGGATATCCATCACTTGAAGGGTTACTAGAAAGACTTATGGACCCACAGCTAGTTCGACCTCAATTGTCCCTATCACTTGCCTTGGTGAGCCATCGTACGCTCTAGCCATCATCACACTGGGTTGCATGTGTGAGGGATCTACTGGCATTTCATCCAACATATGCCTTGGTAACACGTTAAGGGCCGAGCCGTTATCGATGAGAACTTTACCGATGAGACAATCTTTGCATCGGACTGTGACATACAAGGGCTTGTTATGTCCAGTTCCTTCAGTGTCAAGTTCATCTTCTGTGAAATATAAGTAATTGGCAGCATGGATCCTCCCTACTATATGCTCCATAGTCTTTTGTTCAATATCTTGGGGTACGTAGGCCTCATTCAAGATTTTTTTGCAAAGCATTACGATGCGGCTCGGAGCTGAGTATTAATGACATGATGGAAATCTTGGCAGGGGTCTTCTTCAACTGATCCACTACACAGTACTCACTATGCTTCATCAATTTTAGGAACTCATTTGTTTCTTCCTCAGTCACAGGTTTATTTACCTCAAACTCTTTATCAAGGTCCAACACCTCTTTGCCCTTAGCCTTTCTTTGCTTCTCTAGTTCTTCGGTGTGAAACAACGACCACTCCGAGTTAGCCCACTTATCTCAGTTTGGAATAACGGCAAAGGAGTTTCGATATTCGAAGTATAACCATAATCTCCAAGCATTGCTCCATAGTTTGCTTTGTTTGCCATCGGGGGCTTAGTTAATACCAATTTCGAGAGCCCATTAGTTGTTGATTGGATTCTACATTTCTCTCGATTCTCTATCATCTCTATCTCTTCATTGTCGTTTACGGCCTCAATCCTTAGCTCTCCTAGAGTTAGCATTCTTGCAACCTTTTGATGAAATTCAATGCATTCGTCAATGTGATGCCCTTTCTTTTTATGGAAGGGGCAAAAGTTACTTTCCCATATGCGGCATTTAGTTGATTTTTCCAAATGTCCAGACTGCACCAACATAAAGTATAGTTTTGTCATGGTCACTTTTAACACCCTCTCTTTGCTACCAATCTCCATGGTATTCACTCCACCACTACTAGCGACATGTTTGGGTAAAGGGTTTGAATTCACATTAGGTGAATCCTCGAAAGTGACCCATCCAACTTTGATCAGTTGCAAAACCTTCCTTTTAAAAGCAAAGCAAGCCTCAATGCTATGACCTGCGTGACCGGCATGGTATTCACAAGTCACCTCGGGGTTGTACCAAGTAGGGAAAGGTGGTTGCATAGGTGGTACGGGTAGGGGAGCTATCTGCCCAATACTCAACAGCTTGGCATACAACTCTTTTAAGGTTATTGGTAAAGGTGGTAATTGTTCTTTCGATGGTCGGTTGTCTCTTCTTTGGTAATTGCTTTGGTTATTTGCTGGGAATTTTGTTTGATTGGGTTGGTTTGGGATGGAGGGTTTGGCAAAATTGATACTAGTGACTTGGGTGGTAGGTGTTTGGTAGTTTTTTCCTCTCCCTTTATAACTGTCTTCTAGGTTATTTACCTCAATTTCCTTCTTCTTCCCAACAAAACCCCTCTTCTCTATAGGTTCCGCAATTCTCCCACTTCGGATTCCTTGCTCAATCCTTTCAGCAATTCACACAGCATCATAGAAATGCTGGGCTGAGCTACCCATAAGATGCTCATAGTATGGGGCCCTAAAAGTATTGGCAAACAACGTTACCATCTCCATCTCTATTAGTGGAGGTTGTACATTGATAGCTTGGTCTCGCCACCTCTGAGCATAAGCCCTCACGGACTCTTGAGTTCCTTTCTCCATGGTAATTAAACTGGTCCTATCAGGAGCAATTTCAAGATTGAACTTGTATTGCTTTAAGAAAGCATCTGCCAGATCTGTCCATTTCTTGATCCTAACGTTGTCCAGCCTCATATACCAGCTGAGGGCCGATCCTGTCAAGCTATCTTGGAAGAAGTAAATTAGGAACTTATCATCATGGATAACTTCTGCCATCTTGTTATAGTAGGAACGAAGATGGGTCTTTGGGCATTCCATCCCGGTATACTTAACAAACTCCAAGACTCGAACTTCTTTTGGAATTACGATGTTAGGTACCAAACATACTTCAAATGGCCCTAATTGGGTCAAATAAATCATTTCCTTCAACTGCCCTTAGCCTCTCTTCTAGCGCAGTCCATTTATCATACCCAACATGATCAGAGAATCTGACGTCCTGTGGATCCTCGTTTGTTAAATCCATTGTAATAGGGATTTGGATTGGCCGAGTGGGATTAGGATGCTGCTTATGTGGTGTATTTGCCCCCACGTTTATAGGTGCGACAGGGATTTGAGCTGCTGCTGGTGCTTCATCAGGTTGAGTAGACGTTCCCTCTCCATCTTTGGCTCTTAACATTTGCTCAAGCAAACTGGTCAGGTGCGCCACATCATTCTGAACTCCTTCAAGTTCCCTTTGATACTGAGCTTCTGGTTGTGACCTTTCTTCGTTTTCCATCCTTTTTCTTTGTCGAGTGTTGTGGATTCTAGAAGGGGGACCTATGTTTCTTAGTCTGTAGATGCGGGTATAGATGTATGAGAAAATGCATGATTGAGAATGCTTTGTATATTAGGTATGGATGCAATCTTCTTGTGAACGAATAATAGCCACCACCTTATAAACATAGGTTCTTTTATCACATTGCTAGGAGTACTGCCTTTGAAGTCGTTTGCTTGAATCATATTCACCAAGAGACAGATTTTGCATAAGAAGATGGGTCAACGCCCTTTTCATTAATGCTTGATAAGTTTATTACATTAATAAGTAAAAAAGGAAATACAAAATTTATTAATCCCTTTCCGCCACAAACTCTCTAGCCAAAGGTAAGAAGGCAAAACCACGGTTCTCAATCTTCCCTAGAAAGACATCGGTTTCAGCTAGGCTTCCGATAGCGAATGATGTCCCCTCCCACATTCCGCCATTAATTCTAATAATTCGAGCATGTGCAGCAGCTTCATCCATTTGCTCATCTGTCTTGGTCATCTTTTCTATGAACAACATATTGGTTCTGTTCAAAGCAGTGTTGTTGGCGTCGATTTGATCCTTGTGTTTTTCCATTGCTGCTAGCTTCTCGTCCAAATACTTCACCTTTTCACGTTCCTTATCAAGTTTTATCCTCATAACTTTTATCTCATTCCTCTTAACCGCTAATTCGCTTCAAAAGCCTCAAAACCTTTCCTTTTATTATCTTCTTTTGCAATCCCCATTAAACGGCTTTCCAACTCCATATATTTCTTGTTCAAATCCTCATACTTCCCAATCCTATCCATCAATTCAAACTGGACTTGTGCAAATTTTTCTTGGAAATATTCTGCACTTCCTTGGCAATCGTTAAAGTCAATCTCCATTGCTTCAAGTTCAGAGCAACTTTGCATCCAATCCAAACTCATCCCTCTTAGCTCCTTCTCACTCTTTTCCCTAGCAATCTTCTCCGCACCCACCTTTTAACTCAAGCTTTGTTATTCGCGCATCTCTAGATTGTATTTGCTCATCTAAAAATGCTCTCCTTTTATCTTCTTTTAGCATCATTTCTTCCAACATTGCCTTATCTTTTCTGCTTTTGCTCAACTTTGTCTGAAGTTTTTCCACTTGTCTTCTCAACTCCTCTTCATTATTGACCCTTTTCCTCTTAACAGACTCTTCTATAGTTTGGGGATATTTAGCCTCTACACAAGGCATGGCTAAAGCAGCTAAGTCTCTCCATCTTGCATATCCTTCGCTTGCACTTGGATCCTTTAAACCTTCTATCTCAACCAAAACCAGATGCTTCCAATCTTGTTTGATGATCTCCAAAACTTCTTGTGCAATGGGATCTTTGAACAAACCAAAGAATTGAGCGATTCCCATAGTCCTTGGAACAAACTGCATGCCCCCAAGTTGCCTTACCACCGGAAGGGAGCATAACTTACATAACCGGTAATCCCTACCAATGGTACCTAACGTCTTTGTCCACAACTCATTAGGACTTTCATTGTCGTTACCCATGGGGCTCTCCACTTAAAATCACTATTAGGCAAACCTTCTAATTTGTCAACCCAACCTTGGTTGTCTAGATCCCCCCATTCTTCTTCTTCTACTAACCTTCAGGGGTCTTTGGGTGAACCACCAAAAATTATTGAAGACAGGTTTTTTTGTTTCGATATGGCTAACCATCCAGATATACAACAACTGCGTGCAGCATCTCATTGCCCCTTTTCCGGTCCTCCTACAATGATTAAGCGTCAAGATGGTTTCAGCTAAAATAGCGACCACTTGGATTGATTTGTGTATTCTTATACTCTACATAAGCAGCAGCGGCCTCCAAACTCACTAAACCCGTCTGACTTGGGAACAACACAAGGCCAAATATGCCCAAGGCAATCAATCTCTCTTTTTCTAATCCTGACTTCTTTTCCAGTTCAATTTCTAGCATTTTCCATTTCAGACCGGTAGCATTCTTTTCCAAAAACTTTTCCAAGTTGGAGATTCCCGAGCGTTTTGGATGTCGGGGATGATCTTGTCAGATCTCAAAGGCAAATAAATCCGATACAGATTGTTTGGAAACTCAGTCAACATCCCATATTCCTCCATAATGGGACATAGGTCTATACTTCCAAAAGAAAAACACTGGTAGTCTGGATCCCAAAAATGAACTATGGCTCGCACAGCGGGGCTTAAAACTTCTACCCTTGCAATTTCCATCAAACGTCCGTATTTATTAAAAAATACATCCTTATCCACATTCTGAAAGTGAGTCGTTAACTTGTTCACCTCATTCATAATGCAATTCAGGTTCTTGATTGGTGACAGTTTCTTAGCATCGCTTCTAAGGCAGTCTCCTTCAGTCAATTGTGACAGTTCAGAATTTTTCTCATATTCTATGACGGAAAATTTAGCAATGGTGGCCATTTCGTTCACAAGTCCTGCAATTCAAAATGCCTTGGGGGTTAGACTTGTTTTGATGCAAAAGATATTATGGATCATACAACCTAAGGATAGGTTCTAGTTCTTTTACGTGAGACATAGGGTAGGTTTATTACTTGGTCTCTAAAAAAGGGTCTCTTGCTGTCCCAGTGATCGCCCTCGTAAAGGCAATATGGGGGTTCAGCAGATAGTGGGATGGCACATGTACCAATCACTATCAGTCTAAACACTCAAAGAAAGAGTTGGGGTTTACACAAACTTAAACCTTGACTCAAGTCATAAGGCAAGCTGCTAGTTCCCCACTTAACTTAAAGTTAAATGTGTGTGCCTTCAAAAAAAAATAATAATAATAATAAAGTGATGCATGATTATACCATGTATGACAGAATGTAAAGATGCATGCTAAAGCTTTTAAACAAGGTATCATTCATATAAGAAAACAAAAATCAATAACACATAGCATAAACAAACAAATTACCAAGCCTAGTCCTAAGTCCCCAGTGGAGTCGCCATCCTGTCGCACCCTCGCGAGAGCTTGACGTCGCGGCGAACCATTCTCGTAGCCGTGATTGATTGTTGGGGTCTTTCTGTTGTGAAAAAGGGAGTCGCCACCTAGTATTAAGGTCACTAGGAAACCTAACTGGTCTTTCAGAGATTCTAAGGCAAGGGACTGGTTGCGTAAAGGAAAGGTTTTAGCACCCCTACTACGCCCTACCTAAGGTAAGCTGCTTGGTGTTTGATTTGTCTTATAACTGTCATGGTGTTGATGTTCTCTAATCCCATCCGTTTCCTAGGATAAGTCTGCTCTGATGAACGAAATCTAGGGTGCTTTAAAAACCTATTTTTGTCTTAATGTTTTATACTCTCACGGCTCGCAAACCATGGGGTCAAAAAAAAATTTTGAAATGTCCTCGATTATAATCAAGGCTTCTTTCAAGGATGTGTGCGGATTTATTATTCCTAGAAAATTATTTTGGATATTTATCACTCCGGGTTTCTTTATCCAAATATTAACAGTGAATAATAACAAATTATCCCCAATAATATTTTGAATATTCGTCCTTTAAGGATTTCTTTATCCAAACATTAGTGGTGAATAATAACAAATTATCCCCAATAATATTTTGGATATTCGTCCTTTAGGGATTTCTTTATCCAAACATTAGTGGTGAATAATAGATGAATTCCCCAAAAATAAGATTTTTATATTTTTTAGAATATTGGTCAATACCCTTTGGAGTCTTACAAACATGTTGTAAAATCTAGAAATGCAAGAAAAATGATTTTTGTTGTGTTTAAGAAATCCATGCGAAAACACATCTTTGAAACTTCAAATATTTGTTTTTTTAGATAAAAAAAACGTAAAAACAATGTTAGGGTATTGGCCGTATGCATGAAAACAAAACATTTTTTTCATTTTTATATTTTTTCTGATGTCTTGACGAAAACCGGGTATTTTCATACCGGATTTGTATTCTTTATAGTATAAAAATACAAACTTGCAAAAAATCACAGATTTTTGAATACATATTTGAAGAAAACTTTTGAATGGGCCATACCGTACCAAAGGAAAATGGGCCGACATCGGCCCAACAAAGATGGGCTTACTTTCTACGTGGTCGGGTCGGGGTTCCACCTAAAACAAGTATGGATCGGTTCTTGTGCGCACCAAAGATGCAGACTTTATCGCGGCATATGCACGATAAAGTAACTAAATAGCATTTCACTATTCAAGTGAATTATATTTCACTTGAACAGTGAAATGCAAGGAAATGGTGCATGCACAATGACGAAGGAGAAACAAACCGGTGGCGAAGCGATGTTGAAGACGATGGCGAACACTCCCTGTGATCTTTGGTGGCGGTGGAGAGGCGACCGACGAGGTCTCCGGTGGTTCCGGCGGTGGCGATGGTCGAGAAGCTCAATGTCGACAACGCTTCGCTAGCATTTCTTCTCCTTTTATGCAGATGCACCCACCTCTGCTTTTCCTTCCTCCTTTGCTTCGCTTGGTTCTTCTTCTCTTGATCGCGGGTGTTTCCTTCACACCTGCTCGCCCTCCTCAATGTACAACGGTTTCCCTCAACGGTAGCGCGGCGTGTGGGAGAAAGATGATGAGTCGAGGAAGGAGGGTGGTGGCGTGGGGGAAAATGGTGGGTCGTTGATGAGAGGGAAAGGTCATTGGAGGCTTGGGGGTTCTCGGTGACCGAAATCTCCAAAACCGGGGAAGCCGTGGTGGCGGCTTAGACTTGAAGATGAAGGGATGAAAAAGAGATGGAAAGGTAGAGGGGCTGGTGTGTTCTTTTGGTCGGTGAGGGGAAGAAGGAAAACGAAAGGAAAAAGCCGGACTCGGGAGAAGGGACCGTTGGTCTTGTGGGTTGAAGATTGAGAGGAAATGGCAGGGCCAAGATTTGTTTGACCGGCTGAGAGAGGAGAGAGGTTTGTTTGCCAGGATGTTGGAAAAATGGCGTTGGGAGGCGGCTCGTTTTGGTTTTAGCCAAAGGAAAGGAAAGGATTTGGTCTGGCTAGAGGGGGAACGGCTCCATGAGAAAAAACGGGTTTAGGGTTTTTTTATCTTTAGGGTTTTGTTTTTGTTTAGCTCCCTTTTTCTGAAAAATTGCCTCTTCTGAATCTTTTTTTTTCTGTCTTTCTTCTCTATGATTGAGGGTTCATTTATATATAAATCTCTACATGTGCTATTCAAGGAAATATTGCAATAATTATTGTAGAGATTATCTTCTATAACCAGCACCAACAAATCCTATATATATGATATTTTATATTGCATTGATTATTTTCCATAACCAGCACGAATCAAATCATATATCTATGGTATTTTATATTGCAGTGATTATTTTCTATAACCAGCACGAATCAAATCATATATCTATGGTATTTTATTTTGCAGTAATTATATATGATTCAATAATTATCTCCTTGACATATTGCTTCATTAATATTAGCCCTGATGCTCTATGTTATCTCCACATGTAAACCCTGTTTTTTATTTCTATTTTTTATTTTTTTATTTTTGAAAAATTATTAAAACATGGGTCAAAAATTGGGTAGCAACACTTACAAACACAAAAAGCTTACAATACACGCCCTCTCTCTTTCTCTCTAGTGTTTCTCTCTAGTGTTTCTCTCTACTCTCCCCACACAATTTAACAGAAGCTGGGCACTCTATTTATACACGAAATCAAAATACAAAAATTCAAACTTTCCAAGTGTGAAGGCGGTTGGCGGCGCAGCGGGAGCCTACCGGCAACCGCGGCCGGTGGTGGTGGTCAGGCGGTGGTCGGTGGGTAGTTGCCTTCCTTGACCTTCTGAATTGAGTTTAAGTTTCAACAAATCTCCCCTTTAAACTCAATCGAGGGATATCATGCCAAGCATGAACTTTAATCAGATAAATACTTCTCCTTTTAATAGCTTTGTGAAGATGTCAGCAACTTGATCATTTGTGTTGCAAGATATCAGTTGGACTTCTTCATTCTTCACATGTTCCCGGATAAAGTGATGACGTGTATCAATGTGTTTGCTCCTCTCATGATACACTGGGTTCTTTGCCAATGCGATTGCTGATCGATTGTCAATATAAATCTTCGTAGGATTTTCTTGAGGAAATCCCAAAAACTTCAGCATATTCCTTAACCATATTGAGTGGCATACGGCTGAGTTGGCAGCAACATACTTCGACTTCACAGCTTGATAATGTTACAATCGATTGCTTCTTGGATGACCATGTGAAAGATGTGTCTCCCATGAAAAAGACAAACCCTGTTGTGTTTTTCCTTTCATCCAAATCTCTACCGCAATCACTATCCGAGTAGCCTACAAGATTAAAGTCTTTACTTGAGGTATAAAACATACCTTCATTCATTGTGCCTTTGATGTAGCGAAGAATTCTCTTGGTCGCATTCAAGTGAAGGCTGAGACCGTCTCCATGTCCATGTATCTGCTGACGAGGCCGACTCCGTAGAATATATCTGGTCTGGTACATGTCAAGTACCTTAAGCTTCCTACTAAGCTTTTGAAGTAAGTTGGATCAACATTTCCAACCTTACTCTTCCTTAATTCCACTCCATTCTCAACTGGAGTTGATACCGGATTGCAGCTTTCCATCTTGAACCTTTCAAGAATATCTTTGGCGTAACCGCTTTGGGATACAAAAATCCCTTCTTCTTTCTGCGTTACTTCCAAGCCAAGACAATGTGACATTAGACCAATGTCAGTCATCTCAAACTCATGTACCATGTTTTGTTTGAAGTCGTCAAACATGGTAGGGTTGTTGCCGGTGAATATCAAATCATCAACATACAGGCACGCAAATAAGATGCTGCCATCTGCTCCTTCACATATATGGCGTGTTCATATGGACATTTCTCAAATCCATTATCTTGAAAATACCTGTCAATTCTGGTATTCCAAGCACGCGGAGCTTGCTTCAAACCGTAGAGAGCTTTCTTCAACTTGTATACTTTGCCTTTATTTTCAGCTTCAATGTATCCAAGTGGTTGTTCAACATAGATCTCTTCTTCTAGGAAGCCATTTAGAAATGCTGACTTCACATCGAGTTGATAGATCTTCCATCTATGTTGTGCAGCTAGTGAGATCATCAGTCTGATTGTCTCTAGCCGGGCTACTGGAGCAAATACTTCTCCATAGTCAATGCCTTCTCTCTGTTTGTAGCCCTTAGCCACTAATCTGGCTTTGTATCTTTGCACTTCTCCTTTTGCATTTTTCTTTGTCTTGTAAACCCATTTGACACCTATTGCTTTCTTGTTTTCTAGTAGATAAGTCAGCTTCCAGATATCATTCTTCTCAATGGCATGTATTTCTTCATCCATTGCTTTAATCCATTTCTCTTTTGTGACAGCTTCATTGAAGCTTAATGGGTCACTATCTACAAAGAAACAAAACAAATTTGTATCTTCCATTACTTGAGTGGCATCGTACAGCTCTTCAAGATTTCTCATCCTTCTTGGTTCTTCTAATGAGGATGCTGATGGTGGTGTTGATGATGATGCTCCTGGTGTGTTCCTCCTGTTGAATACAGGGAATCGTATCTGGGACTTTGTGGTTCAGCTGCTGGCACAATCGGTTCTTCGACAAGTACTGTTGGTACTTCTTCACCTTCAAGGATCAAATCAATGTTGATCCATTTAACTGCTTCTTGATCATCATTCCATTCCCAAGATTTATCTTCTTCAAAGATAACATCTCTACTCATAATCACCTTCTTCGTGATGGGATTATACAGCTTGTATCCCATCCTTCTTTCACCATATCCCACAAAGATGCATCTCTCGCTTTTATCATCGAGCTTTCTCCTTCTTGCATCTGGGATCTTTGCATATGCCACACAACCAAAGACTCGTAGATGAGTAACACTTGGTTTGTGACCACTCCATGCTTCTTCTGGAATGACTCCTTGCAAACTTCTGGTTGGCGCAAGATTCAGTAGAGATACACCGCACATGATACGACTTCAAATCAATATTGCTTGGGCAACTTCTTTTTGCTTTGAGCGGACTTCTTGCCATGTCAAGAATCATGCAATTCTTCCTTTCACTACACCATTCACCTGTGGTGTATAAGTCGGTGTTGTCGATGTCCGATGCCTTGTTGTGTACAATAGGCTTCAAAGTCATTTGTCTGTATATTCTCCACCCCGATCGGATCTCACGGCTACGATCATGTAGCCACTTTGCTTCTCCATAATTGCTTTAAAATCTTTAAAACAATTGAATACTTCGACTTCCTCTTCAGAAAGTATATCCACGTCTTTCTACTAAAATCATCAATAAAAGTGAGGAAGTACCTATTTTGTCCAGTCGACATAGGCGTTATTGGGCCACACACATCCGTGTGTACTAACTCCAATGGCCTCTTTGCTTTCCGGTTGACTTCTTTGGCAAAACCGGATCCGTGATGTTCTTTGAGGACACAACTTTCACAGACTTCATCTGGATGATCAATGTGAGGCAAACCTTTGACCATCTTCTTGCTTGCTAGCATCTTCAGACTTGTGAAATTCAGATGTCCAAGCCTCGGTGCCAAAGCCATTCTTCACCTGTGGTGATGGCACTTAAACACTTTGCTGCATCATACTGGATGTTCAAAGGAAACATCCTATTCTTGGACATTTTCACATAGGCAATTAATCTCCAATTGTTGTCTCTAATTGTCAGATGACAATTCTTCGAGTAAAAAGTATAACCTCTCTCCATAAGTTGACCTAAGCTGATCAGGTTCTGCTTTATGGCTGGGACATAATAGACATTGGCGATGTAGCGAATCGCCGTTCTTCAACTTGATTGGGATGCTGCCTTTACCTTTGAATGGAACCTTTGAGGTATCTCCAAAAGTAACTAGACCTTGCTTGGTCTCATCTAGATCACCAAATAACTCTCGGTAGCCGCACATGTGATTGCTGGCTCCAGTATCTAGATACCATATATTTTCCTGTTTCTCGCCAAGTTCTTGTTGGACAAGAAATGCAGCTTCTTCTCTGTCATCCTTCTCTACATAGTTGGCTTGCTCACGTATCTCCAACTGAGCTTTCCTTCGCATTCGGGGCTATAGTGCCCAAATTGATTGCAACTATAACATTGGATATTCCTCTTGTCACGGTTATTGTAACCGCCTCCTCTTCCTCTAGGAGTGAATGCTTGTTGTCCTCTACCTCCTCTGGTGGTGTTTCTACCACCTCTTCCTCTAAAGCTTGTATTCCAAGATCCTCTTCCTTGGAATTGCTGAAATCCTCCTCTGGATTGTTGACTTCTTGCTTGAGTGGTATATCCACTTGTTGAAGTCTCCCCTTGCTCATATCTGTCTTTGAGCGACAACTTTGCTTGTAAGGCATGCTCGATGGCCTTATCTCCATTTCGCTTTACAATCTTCTGCTCATGAGCTTGCAAAGAACTCATAAGTTCATCCACTGTCAACTTGTCCACTTCCTTGGACTCTTCAATGGCGACAACAACAAAATTAAATTTTGGATCTAGGGATCTCAAAATTTTCTCAGTAATTCGAGAATCGACGATGGCTTCTCCATTTCTCCTCATCTGATTGACTATCACCATAATCCTTGTGTGATAATCAGAAATAGATTCTGAGGACTTCATTTGCAATAACTCAAATTCACCTCGCAAAGATTGAAGACGAATCTTCTTGATTCTGTCAGCACCTTTGTATTTTTGTTGGAGAGCCTCCCATATATCTTTTGATGTTTCAGCGGAAGCTATGATCTCGAATGTATCTTCATCAAGACCTTGGTAGATGATGGTCTTTGCTTTGTTGTCTTTCTTTCTGTTGACTTTCAAGGCTTGCTTCTGTGCCTCTTGTAAAGCATCTTCTTCTTCTTTGGACTCTGGTTCATCATAACCATAGTGTACAATCTCCAAACACTCTTGTGAACCAAGGAATACCTTTAATCTGATGCACCAACTATCATAGTTGTCTTTGGTCAGCTTCGGGATGAGTGTTTGTGTACTTTCTGTAGTCATTTTGCTCTTTGAATGACTATATCTACTTCTGGGAGTTGTATTTGGCTAAACGGACACTGTAGATCGATCCGGAATGGTCGAAATAGTCGGGAACCGGTCTGACTTTGTTGAAACTGGGTCAGAAATAGGGTGAACCGGTCAAAACACCACTTGCGCGTCGGGCGGTTCGCTGGGTTGAACCGGGAATATTCTGTGGAATATTCTATCGGCTCGGCTGCGGCTAACGAGCGGCTCCGCTTGCGACTCGGCTTCACGGGAATATTCTTGGGAATATTATTCGGCGCGGCTTACGGCGCGGCTGGGCTCGGCTTAACGGCTCAAATATGGCGCGCGTGGACGGCACTCGTCTTCTTCCTCGCGGCGTGGAGTGCGGCCGGCTCTGATTCCGAATCTTCAAGTGGCGCGTGTGGACTACCTCAGTCTCCGATCAAGCTGATTCTTGCGGCAGTGAGTTCGTATGGATGAGCTCTACTCTGTGGAATGATCAAAACTTGTTTTTGACAACTTTGAAAATTCGGCTATCTCCCAAAACACTTCTGTTTTCTGACGAACGGGGCTCTGATACCAATTGTTGGTGGGAGAAACCACTGGTGGTGGCTTTGAAACACTCAGAGGGGATAAAACACACTGTTTTATTTCAACAAACAAATAGCTTACAAACACAAAAAGCTTACAATACACGTCCTCTCTCTTTCTCTCTAGTGTTTCTCTCTACTCTCCCCACACAATTTAACAGAAGCTGGGCACTCTATTTATACACGAAATCAAAATACAAAAATTCAAACTTTCCAAGTGTGAAGGTGGTTGGCGGCTGCAGGCGTGGAGGCGGCTAGCGGCTGCGGCTGGTGGCTGGTGGCTGCGGCTGGTCGGTGAGTGGTTGCCTTCCTTGACCTTCTGGATTGAGTTTAAGTTTCAACAGAAGCTGCATCACCAGAAACCAAGTCCTTGAATTTTTGGACTCTTCTCCGGAAAATCATGAAAAATAGAACAGAGACTACAACAATGCCCGAAACAGCAGCACCAATAATGGCGACTGTTCTTCGGATATGATTTGGCTTTGTTGAGGTCGCGCTAGGAGGAGTATTACTAATGGGGCTGTCCGGATACGCGTCAGGATTTGGTCCGGCAAGATTGTCTGATTTGCTCAATTTGAAGATTTCAGCTCCATTCAACATTGCATCCAAGGCATTAGTAGACTGAATAGGGTGCAATGCAATTGACAAATTCTGTATCCCTTCGTTTCCTCCGGCATCCATCATCACTACGTAATCTTTGTATATGGGAACCCCATATCCATCAGCCCAAGAGATTATATCTGCGTAACGCTCTGCCGTTTGATTAGCGATATATATTTTAAAGACTAGATCGCCTTTTTGCAATATAATCGGTATAAACTGACAGAAATGAAGCCTAACAAGATAGGTGAATCTGGAGTGGACCAGAAACTCCCAAGTCATATTGTATTTCTCATTTACAGTAGAATCGTTCCCCATGGTCCTAGCAGTTCGATAGAGTACGTCAGGTGCAGCATAGCGAGTGTGGTTCTTATACTGAAGTTGAATAGTGCCATTAAATTGGTAAGCGCTTGGTCAAGCATCCGTCAAGTAATCGACATCGCTTAACCAACTTCGAAACATGCCAGTGTCGTTGGGCGGTGTGATCTCTCTCCCACCCACATTTACTCGGTACATGATCTCTAAAGCAGTGTCCTTTTGAAGGGGAAGAGAGACCCCGTGGTCAACATCATACAGCCCTGGGTCATCTCCTGCAGTGTAATAAAGATTGGTGGGCATGGATACGATTTCAATCCCGTTGATGAAAGCATATGCATCAGCAACATGAGGGCTTGGCGTGAACGTTATGCTCAGATTTTTCTGCTCATCTTCAACATTTAAGATGAATTCTCTGGCGTAACCTCCTCGTTCACCACGTGTGTCAGTGTAATGGAAGCCACTGAAGTTGCTAAGAAAGGTATAGCGACCGGTTGTGACAGAAAAAGATGCTTTAGACCTGTTGAAACCAGTGTAGGAAGCTGGATTGAAATGGAGGCGGACAAACTTAGGTCCTGTTGTTGTGACAGGAAATGTGTACGTGAATTTGGAGAGAGAGACGCGAGCAGTATGATAAGGTACAGAGCTAGTGGAGGCTCCTTTTTCTGTGGGATTTGTTGAGGGGCCGTCTTGATCTAGAATGGCCACTTTTGAGTTGATGTCTGCAGTCCAGTTTCTATCGTCTCCAATACTATCGGAGGATGAACCACAATCAAGCGCTATGCTATCGAGAGGGACGTAAGGTGGTGGTAGATCCCCGGTTACAAGGATGATGAGATGGAGGAACAGGAAGGAGAGGTGCAGAGGTGTGAAAAGAGGTAAGTTTGTGAGAGAGAGATATTTGCTGCTGTTGCTGCTCATTTTGTTTTTGGCCAGAGGAGGAGAGATGAAGAAATCAAGAGGAGAAGCTCCTTTTAATTACATGCTGAGAGGAGTTCAAGTCATGCTATAGTTGACTGATTCTAATTTTTATTCTTTTTTTGATTTTTTATGTAAAATCGTTTTCAAGTATTAGTAATTATAAAAGTCTCATGGAGGAGTATCAATGGAGCATTTGGCAAAGGGACAATATATGGATGACCTTCGAAAGGTTTTTTTTTTTTCTTTATTTATTCATGTGGGATGTTCGGATCAGCTTACGCGCATCACAAAAGGTCTTTGATAGTACGAGTGGGGCATGATGGACTTCCAAGTCGTTGGCTGTATTCTTTAGATCAACTTTATCTTTATATTTTTCCATTTAATTAGATTGAATAAAAATTGATATATGTTTTTCTTTATTTTTTTAGGAATATATTTTTAAATTGAAGCAATTTGGTATTCCTTTATATTAAAAGCAATCTTGGATAATTTCATGATCAAAAGAATCTGTATGTATAGACATCTCAAAGGAAAGTTCATTATGCAAAAATGGAAAAAATATTGTATAAAATATCCATATATCAGTGTTATGTTTTTTTACCAGTGAATGAAAATACTGATCTATTATTAATACTAAATAAACACCAAGAGAAATACTTATTTTCATTCATCATAATTAATATTCTCTATCTAACTAGAAATGGGGATCAAATAAAAGACCACAAATAAAAGAGAGAAATGGGGATCAAATTCTTTTTTTTTTTTTTGTCATAAAGTTCATAGTAAGTTTGTGCTGTCATAAAGTTCATAATGGATAAAAAAAAAATAGGTTAATTAAAAGATTGTTAATTAGAGATTAGAAACCTTTTCCTCGTGATCAACACCAACTTTTGAGTGATTCAAACCATGCTTTGAGTTGATTAATTATCCTCTCTTTTTTCACATCTTATGAAGTATAAACAGGCAGTGAAAGGGAAATCAAGAATTATACTGGATTGAACAAAAAAAATATATAAAGGGTCAATTTTAAAAAAATATAAACAGAGTGGACCAATTGGCCATGGAAGAAGACCTTTGAAAGGTCCTCTGTATTGTGTATTCGTGATCTGGCCATCAAAAACAGTTGATATTTAGATATATTTTTTTTCACGAGTTAGATATTTTCTTTTAATAAAAAAATTTATATATAGATTTTTTCAATATATTTTTTGTACTTAAAAAAATTCTGAGTGAAACTCAAAACGTTTATACATATATATAATCAAATAAATTGAGAATTATGTGTGTTATTAAGTGGAAAAAAAACTATAAACAATAACTAAAAATAAAACGGGAAAAATCAAGATTGTTATTTATATTTATAAGACGAGATATTTATATGATTGTGTTTGCTAAATTTATTGATTAAAATAAGTTTTTTATTCAATTAAAAGATAATAGAAATAAACACACACATATTAAATTGATTGAATAAAATAAAAAAAATAATATGCAAGGTTGCACATATTAGAGATATTATTTGAAAATAAATTTTTTTATTTTCAAAAATAAAATTCATTTATACAAAAGATTAAAAAAATTATAGATAAATCAGAAGAACCTCCTAAAATATTAAAAAAATAATTAAAAAATAAGTGTCATTTCAAAGAAACTCTCTAAACAACATAAAAAAAGAGAGAAGGGATATTAATCTAAATATAAATAAAAAATATTAAAAATACATATAAAAAATTAATTTTTTAAAAAATAAAAACACAAAAAAAAAAAACAAAAGTAAAAGCAAAGGCTAGGCGCTACTAGACCTAGCAAGCCAGGTCAACTTGCTTGGCCCATTTTATTAGGGCCCATGTGCACCGATCCTTTTTTGTTGTAAATTATTTATGAAAAAAATAAGATGATGCGTCGCTTATGGACTATATTTTTTTTTCTCTTACATGTGCATGCATGCTTTTTCGATGCATTTTTTACATAAAAAATTAAAAATTTAAATTAAAACGCTCATGCATACTTGTAATCAAATAAATCGACACCTATGTGAATTAATAATTGAAAAAAAAGGTATTGATGATAACTAAAAATGAAATTAGAAGATTCTGATGTGTTAATAAACGAAATATTTACCCGATTGTGTTTTTTAATTTGTTTATTAAAATTAATATTTTTATTCAATCAAATGATATTAAAAATAAACACACATATTAAATTGATTAAATAAAATAAAAGTGAAAAAAATATTATGCAAGGTTATACATATTATGTTATCTGAAAATAAATATTTTTATTTTTAAAATAAAATTCTTGTATACAAAAAGATAAAATAAAAAATCGTTGATGAATTAGAATGACTTTTTCAAAAATTAAATACTAACAACAATATAAAAAAATAATCTCTTAAATATATAAAAAAATAGTTTTTCCCCTTAAATATATATTCAACTTTTAACATAAAAAAATTAAACCTGTGACTCGGATCATAAACTCAACTGGGTTTAATATTTATTTCTATTAAATTTTAGAAAAAAAAACCCCTTTACCCAAACCATCAACTCAATTGGATTCAATAAATTGTTTTTCCTTTAAGTTTATATTCAACCTTTTAAAAAAAAATTAAAAGCACAACAACATCAAAAAACAATTTATATTCAAAAAACAATTTTAAAAAAAATTATAGATAAGTGATATTAATTGAAATATAAATTTAAATTATCTAAAAAAAGATATATATATATATATATATATATATATATATATATATATATATATAAAAGATATCAATAAAAGAAGACAATATAAAAAGAATTACTCAATTATTATGGCTTAACTCATTAAATCTATGTTTCCGTCTTTAAATTTAATTGAATTCAATATATTTTTTAAAATTTATATTTAACTTAAATAAAAAAAAACCGTGACCGGGATCTCCGAAACAGAGGTAAAGTATAGTGCTGTTGATCCACACTAGCATGAAATTAATCTCTTGTGATGTCATTTAATTTCATGTATAGGAAAATATGAGCTAACCAGTCAATCATTGCCACATTCCTCATCTTTCTTAGCTGCTTGCTTTTATATTTGATTAGATAGACAGCATTAAAAAGAGCTAGCTCAAAATAAGAGAGATACCATGAAGAGTCTTTCCTTGTCTGCTCTAACATTGTCGTTGTTGTTGATGATGATGCTGCTCAACACAAAAAGTTGCGGTGCTAGTATTTCACTGCCGGAAATGGACGGTGACGTCCCCTTGTACTCCATAGCTGATTCCAACTTAGATTTGGAGTTCATGATGGATTCTGAAATTAACAGGATTCTCCGTGGCTCTCGCCGTGTTGGAGGTGGTGCTCTCAATCCTCATAAACCAGCGTTTGGTTGCGGCCGAGGTAATCGATACTGCGTGCCTAAGGGTTCTAATAAACCGAATTGCCGGTCGCAGTACAAACGCGACTGCAAGTAGTTTCTTTCATCTACTGGCAGTTATTCCATGCCCATGATATGTACCTATTTAATTTTTCGGGAGCTTGTTAATTCCCTTTCTGCTACTGTCATTAATATCTATTGGAATCGAGTGGGTGTCGAATTGAATCATATAATACTCATGGCAAATTATATTTTGTGTTGAACTTCAAATTACGTTACTTGTGGTTGAGAATTCATTATATAGATATAAAGAAAAGTGTTGTCATAGAGAAGATATAATCACACACAAACCCTTGCAGAGGCTAGGGAGACAGAGGAGGCCATGGCCACCCCTGAAGCTTAAAAAATATGTTATACTCAATGTTTCTCTCATCTAAAACAATTTTCAGTGCTCGATCACTAATACCAACTTACTGTAAGTTTCTCTACAATGGGTAAAGGAAAAAGATCAAACCCAACATTTCCGTTCTTCAGAGTGATTTCATGCTTCTCGTTTATTAATTATTTTCGTGGTGAAAATGGGATATGGATAGCATGGTTGCCTTGGCTTTCTGGGTTACACAACCAATTTGGCAGATGAACGAGCACTCCAAGCCACATTCCATGGTTTGTTGCCAGCATGAATTCTTGGGTCCAAAATTGTTATTTTTGAAACTGAATCTAAGGAAGCTTTACATGCTGCTAATGGTTCAAGCAGTACTTGTCATCCATGGTATGCAATTATCATGAATATTATTCGGTCTCTTATGCAGCAGAGTTGGGGGTGTAGGCTGTCACATACTTTGAGAGAGGGGAATGCTTGCGCTGATTTCCTTGCCAAGAGTGGTGCGCAGCAGTCTAATGATTGAGCTGGGTTATGCCTCGTTTACCTTGTGATCATTCGAGCCCTTCTTTCTTGAGACCCTAGTGTTCGTTTCTTCTTCCCCTCAATCGCTCTCTCTCTTTGTTTTTTGTGTTCCATAATGCTTCTCTTTTCCTCCTTTTTCCATCACTATCTGGAAGTATTGAGGCTTTTGTTGCATCACTGTCTCTGTGTTCCATCATCTTTTTCCCTTCCTTTTTCCATCATTACTCTTTGAATGGGGGTGTGGTGTTGTTAAGACCCCACCATGTGTGTCTTTAACATAATTTAAAATTTATCCTTGAGTTTAGAATATCATTATGCATTCTTCAGTATAAAACTAATATTTATATTTTATTTCCCTTTAATATTCTTTTTTGTTTAATACAATTAATTGTTAATAAATGTTTATATGGAGGGAGCTTCATTCAAGTTAATATTAACTTGATATATCATGTTGGTTTAATTTTAGCCCTTCTAGAATTTTCAGAAAACAGTTAGATGTGAAATGGTCAAGCACATTATATGATTTGCCGCTATATAATAAATGTTTGATTCTTAACCACGATATTTTTAAATGTCATAATTGTGAATTGTGAAATATATAAATTGTATTATTTGACTAATTCTTTTTTAAATTATACTATTTAACCAATATTTTTAATTTTAACGCTAATTGTTTTCTTAAATAAAATATTTAATGTGTTCCTATATGCATTTTTATGCCTATACCATTTTAATTATAGTATCTTTAATTATTTATATTGTTTCCACTCAAAAGAAAAAAAAAACTCTACATTATGCATATTTTATATTTTTTCTATTTTTAATAAAAATATTTTTTCCCTTGAAAATACATAAAATTTTAATGTCAATTTTTTAAAGAATTTAATAAATTTATACAATATTAATGATACATTTTATAAATTAAAATATTAAATTAAATTAAGTAATGAAATCATAAAAAAAATCTCATGACAAAACAAAAGGCCTTGGAGTTGAGCCCAGGCACGCAAGGGCCAATGTCCATGCACGCCCAGGTCTTTCTCCAGGCCCAGTAGCCTTTTAGAAAACGAAGATATATAGATGGGCGACCATTTTTTAATCCTTGTTTTTTAATCATATTTTTAATTCACCGAAAAACACTTATAAATGCCCCTTTAATTCTCTTAAATACAAATCTAACCTCAAAGCCATTTTTAAACAACAAACATACACAAAATCTGATGTGATTTTTTTTTAGATCTAGCAATTTAAATCCATGACATGATAGAATTTATGATCTTAACTTCTTCGGCTAAGCAAATTCAATGGTCACAGATTCATACAAAATTAACGGTTGAGATTGGAAAGTGTATGGCATTTTTTGAAATGTTCATGAGGATAGATTTACAACAAAATTATATGTTGGGGTCCTTTGAATGTTTAATGGTACTTACCGACGAGCCCTGTCCATCCCAAATCTGCTTAAAATTTATTTGTTCAATATATTAAAACTAGTTAAAGATATATATAAAAAATTATTTTAAATAAAAAAATTAAAATTTTTAAAAATACAACTTGTATCGTATTTTAAATATAGAAATGCGTTTGGGAATAAGATGCAAACTGCGTTATAAAAAAATTCAAAACTTTTTTTTGCTAAAATTTAATATGATTTGTATGTTTTGGATTGTTTTGATGTGCTGATATCAAAAATAATTTTTAAAAAATAAAAAAAATATCATTGGCATGCATTTCGGCATGAAAAGTTATTTGAAAAGCAATCGCTGCCACACTGCCAAACACTCTTTAAAATAAGGGTACAAACTGTTCTAGGTGGTGGCCCAGTGGTAAGAGTTTGGGACCAAGAGGTTTGCTCCCTTTATAGTTTCAGGTTCGATCACTGTGGTTGCTCATATGATGACTATTGAAGGCTTATATAGTCGTTAACTTTAGGACCCGTGAGATTAATTGAGATACGCGTAAATTGGTTCGGATACCCACTTTAAACTAAAAAAAAAAATTACGAAGTGTCCTTGCGTTTGTCTTTGTACATAGAGATGGACACAATCGCGCATTTGGACAAATACAAGAGACAATATATTATGCTCTAAGCACACAAGACAACAAAAGGAAATTAATTGGACCTTAGGATATATATATATATATATAGGTGGCATGTGCATCCCCAGATCGACACCAGCATAGCTCCCCCCCAGTTGAGCCTTCGATTCCAATTTTTCATCATCTACACACCACGTTATTTTCCGTGCGACTTCAACCAAGTTGAAACTTAAGAATATATTATTTAGATGGAAAAAAAAAAAAATTTGGTGTTATCGTTACATTTGGTATAATAATTTAAATCTAAAAACTTACTCTTTACTTATTTATAGTTTTAAATTAAATGGTATAAAAATTGTATAAAAATAATAAGAAAAACAAATGAAAAATATAAAAATAAAACAGGTTAATTTCAGTTAATTGTCAAACTCGCGTTTAGGTTATAGGCTTTACCGGATTACATTAAATTAATTTATTTTATTATATAATAAAAAAAATTTATAATTATCACAATACTAAATAATAAAAAATAAAAATAATAAATAGCTAATAAAAAAATAATAGACTTACTATAAAAAAAAAAGTATGTTTTGTAGAAAAATTAAGGGATAAAATTCAGAAGAAAAAAAAGGCGGATGGTTTGTTTAGAAGTTGCTTGATATGAATTTTGTTTCTATTTTTAAAAGTAAATTTGAAATATAAACATAAAAATTGTTTTTTTTTCATTATATATTTTAAAATACACAAAAATAAAAACAGCAATTAATTATTTAAAAAAATTAAAATTGAATTGAATTTCCAAAGTTGAATCCGTCGTGGTTGATTTTGCTTCTTTTTTTTAATAAAAAATCAAAACAAATAAAAAAAATATAAACTACAAATATCTACATGAAGACCTGATCGATTCTAAAATTGTAGATAAACAAGTGGAATTTTATTAAAATTAGATTTTTATATTCCATTAGTTATATTCGTAAAAATATTCTAAATTTCAATGGATTTTTAATATTAAGAAGGCATGAATTTGGGTGGGGGACCACAATGCACATCGGTAGCATTTCCTTAAAACAAAAAAAATAAAAAATAAAAATAAAAACAGGTAAAAATAGACACATGCAATGGAAGTAAAGCACGTCGACTTTTTGGGTTAGCCTTTGGGGCAAGGATATTCTGAGTGGGTTTAATATTACGGTAGCTATTGTGGTTGTGGTTTGAAAAAAATTGTTTTATAAAAAGTATTTTTAGTTGAGGTTGGTTTTGAAAAAAAAGGTGTTTGATTAAAACTGTAGTTGAAATTGAGATTGAACAAAAAGTAATTTAATGTGTTCTGTTAAGAATGCTTTTAAAATTGAGATTATCAAATAATCTAAAAAATATATATTAATATTTATGGTTTTTAATTTAAATATTGTAGATTTAACTATTGCTATTACATCGTGAAATAAATCATAATTTATATATATAAAAAATTATTGTTCCATTAAACTATCTACAATTCTATTACATGTAAAATTCATCTGACAAAAACAACAGTTTTTATGATTTTTTGAACATGCAATAAAATTAGGTAAAATATTATCAGGAATAAAATTAAGATTACAGTACGAATAAATTTAGTTCACCTTAAACTCTTAAACTGATTTTTTAAAAAGAAATTATTATTTTTTGAAAAAAAATGTTAACTGATTTTTTAAAAAAAAAATTAAAAAAAAAAACTGTTCAAAAAATCAACATCCCTCCACACTGTTCACTAAAGTAAACACTGTAGAGGGATGCTGAATTTTCAAAAAAAAAAAGATTTAAAAAAAAAACTGTTCATAATAAACAGTGCAAACGCTGTTCACTAAAGTGAACAGTGTGGAGGGATGCTGCATGGTGCAGCAGCAAGAAGCATCTAAAACCTGCTTTTATTTTTCAGCGTTTCAGATATGAAATTGGGTGAGATCCATGAATAATATTTTTTATTTTTTTATTACCAAACATTGTTACATCTGTGTTTTAAATAAAAGACAGAAGCAACAATGTAGACAAACACTCTCTCTATTATTATAATAGATGATTGTATTAAAATAATATTTTTTTAAAAATATATTTTAATATTAATTAATTAAAAGAATTTAAAAATATATACAAAAAAGATTTAAAATAAAAAAATATTAAATTTTTATGAATGGTGGTAAGTAGTTTAAAATAAATAACAAGCAACAGCAACGTCAACAATAACTATAACGAGAATCTTTTCTCCTCCGAGATACAATCTGAGGAGGTGGTTGTTGTTGATGGGCAAGAAACAGTACCTGGATTGGACCTCAAGATCCGTTTCATCCTCAGGAAGTGAAAGAGTCTCTCTTTTGACCTCCAAAGATGTAATTTGATTTTCCTTGTATTTCTTCTATGCCACAGGGTATTTCTTGAATCACTTGAGATTTTACGATTGTTATATGTATGTGCTCTTACGTTTTTTATTGCCTTTATTGCTTGCTACATGCATGGGGAAGTTTTCTTCTTTTCTTTCTCTTTTTTCTTTGAGAAAAAACATAAAAATTTTGGTTCTTTCTTAAAATCTTTTAATTTGGCGTGTTTTCCAGTTATTTTTTTATTTTTAATTATTCATCAAGCTTCTCCTTTTTCTGAGGTTTTTGAAATGCTTGTAATTTGAAATGTTACAGTTCTGTTTCGTCTTGACTGCTTTTTTTGTTGGGTCTTGAAACTTGAAACTTTCAGTTTCATCGAGGAGGGTGGTGTCGGTTCTGATTCTGATAATGATCATGATCATGGGTTTTTTGATAATTTGGTCTTTGTATGGATTCCTAAATTTTTTCCATTAATCATTCATGGGATATGAGAAAGGATAAATGGGATTTGGAATTGAAGTCTTCTGTTCTAGCCAAGTGCTTTGGAAGTTAAATATTGGTACATTAACATGAAAGATGCAGTTGATTCACTTTGATTTTATGTAGGCAAAGAGGAAATCAAATGAAGGCGAGTCACCTGATGGTCCTGCAACTGACCTTGAGCTTGGAGGCGGAACAGAGGTGGTGGTTTTTCATGTTATGTCCTCGAACATTTATGTTCTCCATCTTCTTGAAGTTTTTATTAATGTTAAAAATTTGGAAAATTCAGGCCGCAAATGTTGGATTTTCTCGAGTTTTTGCGCTGGTGAGTGGAAGTTACTTCTGATTATTTCTTGGGAAGAATTGAAATGATACGTGTTAATCTACTATCAATCTCTTATTTTACAGGCAAAACCTGATGCAGGGAAGTTGATTGTTGGCACCATTGCACTGTTGATAGCGTCCACATCCAGTCTTCTTATCGTAATCTACTTCTCTTCCATTAGTTCTGTTCGTGTAGTTGTAGCAGTATCTTGAGCTTTACAAATCTTCTAAACAATTAACTACCTTCTCTTTTCTTCTCATTTTGCTAAGATTCTCAACTCTTTAATGACTAAGCATGAGTATTGTCTAAGGTAGTGGCATGTACAAGCAAAACATTGCAAGCTCTAAGAAGTTGAAAGAGAACTATCCTTTTGATTTTAAAATAAACCACCAGTTCAAAGTGAACTTTGACTTGTCTCTAGGTCGTATCCTGTTAAGATGTTTGTGCCTTTTAACATATTATGAGTTACGTTGCAGCCAAAATATGGTGGAATGGTCATAGACATTGTGTCAAGAGATATAAAGACTCCTGAACAGCAATCGGAAGCTCTGGATGCCGTAAAGAACACCATATTATATATTGTGTTGATTGTTGTAGTTAGGGTACGACAAAGCTTAACTTCCACATCATTTTATCATGTTTGATATGCTTTGTTATCCCTTTTAGAAATTTATTTGTTTCCACTTTTCATTCGTTTTCTCATTGTAGTTTTGGTTGCTTCCACAATGAAATAGGATTTGTGTTGATATGATCTTATTACGACACTGATTGGTAGTTAAATTAGTATTTTATATGACTTGTTCATTTTCTTTTCCTTTCCTTTTTTTTTTCTTCTAGAGAATGGCTTGTTCTTTGTTATGTACCACTTAAAAATATTTTCTTCTTCCCTTCTTCAAAATAAAGAATTTGGTGATTGCAACAACTGTTCTTAAACATTAAGATGCGTGGTTTGTTTCTAAGGTTTTCTACAGAATTCGTCAGCATGAAAGCTATTCAAAAGATGTAATTGTCTCAGATTTAAAGCCTCAACAGTTTGGTCTGCCTGTTTGCTTCCTATTCAATGTTTGCCATGAGGCCATTAATTTGAAGCGCGGATCCTTGGTTCTGAGGTGTTCTTTTGGAAGAATCAATGATGCTATACTCTAATTAATTACACATGATGTGAGTTGTTTTAAGATGCTTGGACATTGAAGCTGAACTGTGTGCCCAACAAAATGCTCCTTGAGAGAGAGAGAGAGAGGGGTGGGGGGTGGGGAACCCCACCCTGCATGCCTAAGTTATCACAACAGCATTTGGAAGAGAAAATAAGAACCCATGCGCATATGTTACTGTTACCAGAGAAAATAAGAGCAAATGCACACAAGTTAGTGTATATCCTGGGAATTACAATCATGTATTATTAAGTAAATTAGTATTTTCTAAATTGTATGACATGCAGCAACTTATTCCTTAGAAAGGCATTTATGACATATCTGTGGTAAATGTGTAAAACCAATAGGTCATGATCAGCTTATAGTTTCCACCCATAGCGAGGTGCAATACTAGCTGTAACATTTTAGGCAGTAGGCAACTATGTTGTTAGCCTAGAAGTTTGTAAATGAAGCTAAAGTCTAAAATTTCCATGAATAAATGTAATTTAACTTGTCACTCCTGCTACCTAGAAGTTTCTGCTTCGGTCAAGATTAATTCCTTGATGTGCCAATCAAGATTGTTTCATTTGGTTTTAGTAATTCTGAACACTGTGCATTATTTTTAGTGCTTAATTTGTATTTAATTTCAAGGGAAATGTTAACTAAGACTGCCTAAGATTTCCTAAATATAGCAAAAAGTTAAAAGTGACACCATAGATCTCATCAGAAATTCATGCTAGTTTGTTACTGTGACAATTTTATTTTCCTTTCCAGTTCATGATGGCCTCTTCTCTTCTTGTTTTGGCTGCACTCAAAATTTCTCTTTACTATTGCTCTCTACAATGTTGAATCTTTTGCCCTCTACAAAATAGCACTGTGATTTTACAGCTTTAATTTAATTCATCATAGACACGTACTTTACCTAATCACAACATAAAAAAATGCTTCATCCAGATACCTATTTTAGATGAGTTAGATTTCTTAAAGAGTTTGCCAACCATATTTTTCCATTTCACTTGTTTTAGTTCTCTGTGCACTGCACTTCGGGCATGGTTATTTTCCTCAGCTAGTGAAAGGGTTGTAGCTCGTTTAAGAAAGGACTTATTCAGCCACCTCATCAATCAGGTGAGTCCCTTAGTTATTGAATCCACAAAACTACAAATGTTCATGCAACACCGTTTTGTTAAACTCTCACTTGCTCAAAGTTTGAGTTTGTAGGGAGAGGTATTTTTTATGTTGTATTACTCCATACATGTCCCCTCTTTTATGGGAAATATATGTAATGTGTGACCTCTCTTCTGTGGGTCCATTGAAAAGTGTTTTTATATATGCTTTTATAGTTGATGATCACTGATGCATGAACATAGGGTCTTTTGAACCAATAGGTTTTGATACCATGTTAACATCCACTCAGTTAAAGAGCTTAAGCTTATAGACAGATATATAGTAATCTTAATTTTTTATTATATTTTAAAAACTATGAATTATTTGTTGAAGTATCACAGAGATGGCTGGTTATGCAGTACGAAGCTATGGAAATCATTTGCTGATACTGATTTTCAAGATTTATCTTTTTATATTCTCCTCATTATCATCCAGCCACTCAGAAACTCCTTACTTTTGACGTGGTTTTACCCCAACAGGAAATAGCCTTCTATGATGTCACTCGAACAGGGGAACTTCTCAGCAGACTGTCAGAGGACACCCAGATCATAAAAAATGCCGCCACAACCAATCTTTCTGAGGCATTCCGTAATCTAACAACTGCCTTGATTGGCGTTTGCTTCATGTTTTCATCATCATGGAAATTAACATGTAGGTATTTCTTTATGTCGAGGGGTTTATAATACTGCTGTTTTATCACTGTGGTATTCTGCTTATTGTATCTTTTTTCCTGGTTAGTGTTGGCTTTGGCCATAGTGCCAGTTATTTCAGTTGCAGTAAAGAAATTTGGGCGCTATCTTCGTGAACTTTCACATGCAACTCAAGCTGCAGCTGCTGTGGCCGCCTCCATAGCTGAGGTTTGTAGGAAAGAAAAATGCTTATTTTACTTATTGTTATCCTATCTCTTATTTATTTTCTCTTATGCAAAACCACATTCTCAGAATTAGTTAAAGCATTTAATATGAATACCATAAAGAAAATAACAACAAACTTGACATTTGGTGTGGTTAGGAAGGTTCTAAATCCCTTTTGTTTTCATTTTGATCCATGAAAAAAAAAAGATTTCTTTTTTCCATGCCTCAACTGCAGAATCTAGTCATGTAAGCGTCACCAGGGATATGTATGACTAAACAGAAAATTTGTTGCTGATAGAATGCATAGACTGCCTGGCAGAACCAGTTTGCAAATTTGGTGAAGGATTTTTGTGTTAAAATAACAAAGTGTTTTTTTCTGGTAATGGAATTTCCTTTATTCCCCTCCACCCATTTATTATTGAAATAAATGCCGTGAGTCTTCTAAGAATGCTTGCGAATTCAGTTCATGAGGCTATTCTGTAATAAAATCAAGTATGAAGAAATTCCCTTTAGTCTTCTTTTTCCATAGTTTGATATTTATGGAGTGAAATGCAACTACAGTTGCAGGAAACTCTCAAGTTTTTTTCTTTTCTTTTCCTGAGTAAAATTGATTTTTAGGAGTCTTTTGGGGCCATTCGAACAGTTAGATCTTTCGCTCAAGAAGAATTCACAATTTCACATTATTCGGAAAAAGTTGATGAGACGCTGATGCTAGGACTCAGACAAGCAGTGAGTCTCTCTCTCTCTCTCTCTCTCTCTCTCTCTCTCTGCATGGATAGAAACTTTTTCTGAGCTTCTGAGTATTTTTTTTAATCTTTTCTACTACAGAGGATAGTTGGCCTATTTTTTGGAGGACTAAATGCAGCATCTACATTATCTGTAATTGTAGTGGTAGTTTATGGAGCATACTTGACGATAACAGGCGTCATGACCACAGGCTCTCTTACATCCTTCATTCTTTACAGCCTCACAGGTACCCTTCACTGTTCAACTGCCTGCACTGAATACTAACGCAGATCAACCACAAATTTTTGTTTCAATTAGAAACATGTTTGAAACCTTCAAGGAAAATATTTGAGAAAGTTAAATTCTGATGTTTGACCAAAAATCACAAACCACTTGCTAGAGAAACTTGTCACAATATGTGCCTTACAATCGTCTTCACAGAATGAGGAGAACTGAGTGTTAATCTAGGTAGAAAACATTGGTATGGTGCTATAAATTCTTTCTAAATCCTTAATTTTATGCAACTATCCATTATCATTCTGCCTGTGATGGTTAAATCACCTGATGCTTTATGTTAAACCAATGTTCTATGTGCAAGCTTCCATTTTTCTTTACTCAGAAAGGTGTTTGCTTCCTTGAAAGCTTCACTTTTTTCATAAATACTCATTTTTTGCCTATCCTTCTGCCTGCAGTTGGCTCTTCTGTATCTTCTTTGTCTGGACTATATACAACTGCAATGAAAGCTGCTGGGGCAAGCAGGAGAGTGTTTCAGCTCCTGGATCGTATCTCAAGCATGCCAAAATCTGGAGACAAGTGCCCTAGGTGGTTAGTTTATCCCCCGCCCCCCCCCCCCAACACACACACACACACACAAAAGTAAAAAAAAAGAAAACACTATCTTAAAATCTGTTTTACTATTGACTTTCTCTAAGAACCGATTTTGCAGAGACATAAAAATTTTATTTCATAAGGGGTCCTGAATTAGATTTGTTTTCTTTTTGTTGGAAAGTATTCCAACCTCATATCTGTATTCTTTTGTCCATCAAGATTCTATCCTCTGTTGAAACTTTATGGCTTTTTGAGCAGTGATCTGGATGGAGATGTAGAATTAAATGATGTCTGGTTCGCTTATCCTTCTCGTCCAAGTCACATGGTACTTAAGGTAATAGCTTTTCTTAATCACGCAGTTAGAGGTATTTAACTATGATAATTTTCTAGACAAAAATCAACTTATCTTGCTCAAAATTTCTGTTCTTTTTCATCCTCGCTTTGCTAGAATCAACTGCATTGACCCCCCCTCCTCCTGGACTGGCCATGCAGACTAAGACCTTAGGCTCTGCTAGTTCCCTGGTAGAACATGAAAGACCAAGAGTAATATAAAATGAAATGTAGGGCATAAGACTTCAGTTTGGCTCTGTTTCATTACCTAGCCAAGAAAGCTGAAGAACTAAATAGATTTACGTGTAGGTAATCTGACTGACTGACAAATGACAACCACTTTGACTGTAGTATCTCAAAAGCACCACAAAGCTGAAGAACTTTTTCATTTTTGAACTTAAATGACCTCATGTTCTTATTATCGGTCAAACTGCAGGGTATAACATTGAAGCTGAGTCCAGGCTCAAAAGTTGCCCTTGTTGGTCCAAGTGGCGGAGGCAAGGTAACATTAATATCATTCCTCAATTTTTTAAAGTTTCTTTCCCCACTTTTTTCTTTCATGGCAAGCATATAGCTCTTGGCATCATCTTGCCTTAAGAATGAGCACGTCAATGGAAACCAACTCTCATTACATGCTATAGTCTTTTTGTCATCTATTTGTTTGTTTATTTTCTTTGTTTTCTTTTGCAGACCACAATAGCAAACTTAATTGAAAGGTTCTATGACCCTCTCAAGGGACATATTTTGTTAAATGGGGTTCCATTAGCGGAAATATCACACAAGTATCTTCACGGAAAGGTATTCTCTTTATATGTCATGGTCATTTCTGTTCATAGACTATCATAGCAGGTCACGCAAGCATAAAAGATTTGACAATGGACATGGTTATGTTGTTGAACCTGTACAAATCTTTTATGAGGTGCAGGAAAGCTGATTTTATCTCCCTAACGAAAGCTTTTCTTGCATCATCACCATTTCCTCTTTGATCTTCTTTTATTCTGGTAAAATAAGATTTTAATCAGCATCTCAGCTCACAATTGTGGTCATTGGCATTTGGAGCATCATTATTATGAACTGAATCATGACTTGATCTATGAGCATCCCAATCAATGTAATAAAGTGTTCTACTCTCTCTCACGGACACTCTCACACGGTTCAGTCATACAGACTTGATCATAGGTTTCCTGGTCAAAAATTTGATTGAGTTGAATATCCTCAGATTTTTAATAACCAAGCTTTTTATTTTTTTCTGTGATGAAGGTCAGCATAGTGAGCCAGGAGCCAGTTCTCTTCAACTGTTCTATTGAAGAGAATATTGCCTATGGATACAATGGAAAAGCTAGTTTTGCTGATATAGAAAATGTAGCTGTAAGTATTTAGTCATCCTTTCATTTTTATCCTAAAGCCATCTATAGAAGTTTTTGTTTGCAGCATACATACATAATTTCTTATGAAGTGATGACACTGCAGAAAATGGCCAATGCCCATGACTTCATAGATGCATTTCCTGAAAAGTATCAAACAGTTGTAGGCGAACGTGGGTTGAGGCTGTCGGGAGGCCAGAAGCAAAGAGTAGCGATTGCCAGAGCGCTATTGATGAATCCAAGAGTTCTGTTACTGGATGAAGCCACTAGTGCTCTGGATGCTGAAAGTGAATACCTTGTTCAGGTGAGATTGATTGGCATTTCCAAACAAAGTACAGATCTGAAACTTTCTCTAACAAAAGATTAATATAACAGCAAATAAATAAATGGGCAGGAATTTTGAATTTGATGCCCATTTCAATGACAATTCTGTATCTTTTTGCACATGGTTAACCGACAATAAAATCTTGTGTTGGATAGGATGCCATGGACTCTCTGATGCAGGGCAGGACCGTTCTTGTCATTGCACACAGGCTGTCAACAGTCAAAAGCGCAGATACTGTTGCCGTCATTTCTGACGGTCAGATAGCAGAAAGCGGCACCCATGAAGAACTTCTCAACAAGGATGGTATTTACAATGCGCTAGTCAGGAGGCAACTACAAGGACCCAGCACCGCACTCTAGTTTTTGGTAGGCAACAGAGTGCTTTGAACGAATGTCGCACATCTGGAAGCTTGCCGTTTTGTCCTCCATTTTCCTATCCATGGAGTTTTCTTGTTAATTCCATGCCCCTTTTATTGTGCAATGTTTTTATGGAAGAAAATAAATCTTGGCAACTTTATCAATATAACTCACATAAGCAGCTTGTCCGGAGGTGTAAAGGCAGAACATGTGTCAAGAGGCGAGTAGTTCTGATTTCTAGATCACGGTTGGAGCCTTCAGCTGTAGAATCCAGAGCCTCAATATTAATCCTAACATAAACAGAAATTTCCCCCAATTATGCGATTTGCTTTTTATTAACATGCACTAGCCATTCTTGAAGACATGCATTATTGCACTTATCGCTATTGGAACCTAGGGCTCAAAAGTCCTTGGCTAGCGGCGCAGAAAAAGCAGAGCTATTACTCAAGCATTCATGATAGTGAAACAAAAGTTGTCACAAAAAAGAAAGTAGACATTGAATTTGTACATGATACATCCAATCCATCCATAAACCACCTCGCATGGTAAATGCTAGAACAACTAAAAGAGCTCATCTCTCAAAAAATTTCCAAATACACTATCAATTTTCAACTGAAGTGAATGGCAACCAAAAGTAGTGTATTCCAGCCCACAACAGATTCAGATCCATCTCCAGTTAGAGATTGACCTTTTAACTAAATGACCCCTAACGAATCATCATTCCCTGCACTGCCTGTGAACTATCTTCAGTGATCTTGTTAGCTTGGATGGTGTTGATGACACTCTCAATATTACCCTGGAAAACATGCAACTTCAATGTTAAAGTCCAATCACAATGAAACTAGCATAAAAGGTAGGGAAATGTTTGACTTTAATAAAATTTCCTTCGCTTTCCCAGGACCACCCAGCATTGGACTTTCTATTTTGCTGGGAAACAGTATACCAGCTCTTCCTTTGAAAACATTTCAATATAAAATTTTGATCCTCAGAAACAATACAGAACGCATATTCCAGATAGTAAATGCAAGAACTAAACAATATTGATTCTAGGAATTCTCACCCTCCATGTACCAAGCTTTGTCCTTAGCGCCTGCCACTGTCGCAGCCCAAATACACGCTCGGTACAAGAACTGCACATCGCATTGATATTAGATTCTAAAGTAACTCACTTTTGCAAGTCATTGTGAAGTTATAAGCACTGGAGTCCTGATATAATGAAAAGGGCACAAAGACATGTTTCTGTGTGTGTGTGTGTGTGTAGAGGGAGAGAAAGAGTACCTCACAAGCACAACTTGATTCAACTGGTCCATTTTACAGTCAATTAACTTGGTAGTTAATGCCTTGACTACCCATAATTCCACCTCATCATTATCAATCTGCAAGGACGCTCCAAACAATCTGATTAAAATAAAGACAATGACAAGCCTAGTAAAAGCAGAATGGTGAGCCAATTTACCCGAAGAGTATCTTTGATGAGGGCATATGGAATTCGACCAGATTCATGTGATGCAAGATCCACCAACGACATCAACCGCATCTTCGCTATACAATCTTCATGAACAAGACCTATAACAAAGAACAAACATGAATAAACAAAATACTCTTAATGTTTGACATATGAAACTTTGAAGAAATATCAGCTCATCTAACAGCCAGTGACTTGGATTAACAAGTCCAATAGTAATACCATAGCTTTTCAGTAGAGCAGAATTCGCAGCTTGAAACTCCAAATAAGCATCCAGTCTTTGAGTCAGGAAGATCTTTAGTAGTTGATATACCAATGCATATTTAGCATCCTTTTCCAATTGCCCTACAGCAGGCATATCTAGAAGATCACACTGCATCATATAATTGAACAAATTAATATCTCAACTCCAAATTAGATAAAATCCAGGAATAAAGAATCTTACACAAACTGAAAAAATGAATTGATGCAAAAAACAACAAGCCATTACTAGGGGAAACAAACAACACTAGTAGAAATCTGAAGTAAGCTGACCACAGGGGTAGTAAAGACAAAAAAAAATGCCTAGATATGGAAATCTAAAGTACAACCAGCATTTTTATTCTATTTCAAATTCCGAGTCAAGAATTCCACAATCCCTTTATATTACAATTGCATTAACATAATCGAAGATATTTCCTATCATTTCAGAACAAGAAAGTTTAACCATTTTAAGAACATAACAGAAATTACAATAGCTGAATAACAAAAATAGCCAGTGTCCAGACACGGTTAAAAAAGGATTGAACTGTTATGTAAGCTCCCAAAAAAGACTAGGATGATTTGCCTTTTATGGCTGTAATTAATGTAGTCTCTTCAGATTGAGCACATCAGGACAGCCCACGAGATGCCTTTTCATGCTTGAAGATAGCACCCAAATAGATCATCAAAATTCAGTAATACCTGAAACATGTCTGGTGCCTTGACAAATTCAATAATTGTACGCGCAGCTTCCTCCTTGGCTTCACCCATTTTATATGTGTCCTCGTCGGAGAAAGTTGCTAAATACTTGGTCAAGAATTTGAAAGAATCCTTTGCAGAGCTGGAAGAACAATAGAAAAGTAACACATTTTCTGAATACAACTAAAGAAGAAAAATGCACAATGGAACTTGAATAGATGAAAAGGTAAGTTCACTTTCATTTGTTCAATCTCTTCCTGTCATACCTCTTACTATCTTTTAGTGCATTAGCAACACTGAGAAAAAGCTCTCTCTGATCTTGGACTTCAAGATTCCATTCTTTCAAGAAGCTATCAATCTTTTTGAAAGAAGGAATGACATGTTCAGTGACTTTTCCACTCACGGCCAAATTTAGGGCCCTCATGAAAACATAGAACCGGCAGTATGCATTATCCAGTAGGTTATACAGATTGAACAAGCTGGTAAAAGAGGTAGGTATAAGATAGTGACTTCAAAAAATTATAAACTGTAATAAATATCATCATGCCATATTACATCTTTAGGCGCAATGCAGGCTTGTCACTTGGTTGTTGAATAATTTTTGCGCATATAAGTTTTGCCATCTCAAGTTCTTCATCTGGACTTCTAGACTTGGTGACGAGATTGCAAATGACAGTGAAGATGCACTCAAGATCTAGGGAAGAAGACAAAAATTGACACACTAGCTCATGTTAGAACTATGATACGATCTCTAAGAATAAAAATGCAAGTTACAATATCTCTACCCATTTCATTATTGCTGTCTAAATAAAACACCCAGCTCGTATTTTGTTAGCATAAGCACTTTTGACGATCAAATAAACATCCCTAACGACCTCCTTTAGATCCCAAGATAAAAAAAAAATCTAATGAAAACCCTCCTCTGCTCCCCTACCATAACATGAACAGCATGCTGATAGTAATAAAAACTGCAATCTCGTTGCATCTAATTCATATATTACACATTCACTAAACATTTTGGCGTTAGCTAACACCTTTTTTATCAACACAAACTAAATTTTCGATGTGAAAAAGAGAGTACCTTTCTCAGAGACCTTGGAGTTTGAGAAAACAATGTCAGCAGAAGTTAACATTAAAGAAGTCAAATCCAACCACCTATTCGTCACCATACATTCCTGCGCTTCCACAAACAGCCTACTCACTTGTTGCTCCATAACCTACCATACCAACCAATCCGACCGCGAAACGCAATTAAATATACATATTCAACAATTTTAAATAAATCAGCCAAAATAATATTTCCCATTAGGAATTAAAAAAAAAAGCGAATTAAAAAATGATTATACAGGGAGAGAATATAAATAAAAGATAATATTTTAAAAATAAGATTTATAGATTAAGAAGACGTATAATAAAAGAAAAATTGACACCTCGGGACCGGCGTCGGACCAGGCGAGTTCGGAGGTGAAACGGACGACGGAGAGGGCTGGATCCTCTTCGGAGGTGGGGACGACGGTTGTCATTGTGGTTCTGCAGATTAACCTCTTTTCTTCTGCAACGTCTTTTTTGGTTGCCGAGAGAGAGAGTGAAAAACCCTAACTTCAAAAAATATGATCTTGTTTGGATGGGGGCAGTGGTGTATATGTAATTTCCTTTTTATTTTGTTTATTTTTCCTTTTTTTTGTTTTAGTTTACCTAGGTGTTCGAGTAAGTTTCATACAAGCACTCGACTAATCCCACCCCCAAGTTAACGTTCATATAAGCCTCCTGTGGCCATCATATAAGCAACCATAGGACTCGAACCTGAGACTACAGAAGGAGCAAACTTCTTGGTCCCAAACTCTTACCACTTTGCCATTACCTAAATAATTTTTATTTTATTTTTACCTTTTTATATCTTAGATTGCGGTTAAATTATATTTTTTTAAAAATTAATTGTTTTTTAATTTTAAATTATATTTTTTATGTTTATAAATTATTTTAATAGGTTAATGTTAAGAATAAATTAAAAATATTATTTTTAAATTTTCAAATAAAAATATATTTAAAAATAATTTTTATCACCCCTTCAATCAAATCTATCAAATCTTTCTAAATTATCAAATTGTATATAAAAAAAATTAATTAATTAATTAAATTGTTTAGTTAGTTATTACCACAACAGTCAATAAGAGTTAAGAGACAGCGATATGGGCAAGTATGGAAGATTAAGTAATAATTGGGTTCAAACTTGAGAGTTTTATATCGTAGAGTTTTTCTAATTTTTTTTCTTTTAAAAGAAAAGGAAAAACTAGTAAATTCTTAGAGAAAAATGCATTTCCAATAATATAAAAGATTAAAAAATTATGAATTATAATTAAAGCAAGAAATTAAGGTAATTTATATCCACGAGTTTTCACTAGGTACAATAAGGTTTTTTAATTGGAAACATAAGTTTAAGTATAATTAAAACAAGAAATTAAGGTAATTTATATAATTCTTTGGATAAAAATGGGTTCCGTCAGAAGTATTGATATCTGAATGAATGATGATATCAGCTTAATTTGAGTTTAAGTATAATTACACAGCTCATTATAAGAAAAAAATTATATATATATATATATATATATATATATATATATATATATATATAAACAGCTCTGTAAATCTTTTTTTTTCTCAACAGTTATCTACAGTAGCTCCAAAAAAATATGGGCTGGGGTAAGGAGCTGAGCCCACTTACCAGGAACATGCCAGGAACATGCGCCCAGGCAAGTGCACTGGGTGTTCGCCCAGTGCATGGACACCCATGCATTTCACTTGGCAAACACCCACTGCATCCTCGTGGGCATGCTGTCTAGCACCCTCGTGGGCTATCATACCTGAGCCTAGTGTATTTGAATTTAAGTAGTATACTTGAATTCATTTTCATCTTTAAAAATATCCGAGCTCAACACTTGTCACAAAAAAATTATGTTATACTGATTAGTACTTAGTTAGAATACACTTAAAATATCACCATAATAAAATTACACTTTAGCCTCTCCTCTCCATAAAAAAATAAGATTCATACACTTCAGCCCTTTCTCTTTATAAAATGATAAGATTCGTGAGTTATAAATACATTATGAATCCCTCAAGTCAAAGGTTTATAATCTCTTTATTCTTAATATTTTTAACAAATATATTTTCAGAGCATATCTCTTTAAAATGTCATTGCACTTTTTTTCTCTATAAAGTTCTTGATTTTATCATTAGAGAATCTTCATGTCTATATATATATATAAAAAAAACTTTTTACAAGTACCAACTAACAATCATTTAGTTTGCTAGACACCACCTGCTATTACCATAGTTACCGATCACCTGCCTTACTAGACGTCACTTGCTATCACTTATCAACTCTTTGGGCTTTCCATATCAAGTTACCGAAAAACTTAACCATAGAGAATGAATCAAATTACTTGAATTAAAAGATCTACAAATTATTTAACATATCAATCTTATTCCTCAACATATTTGATTATGGTAAATTTGAACTGGTATGAGTTCATTACGCCTGTCAGAATATTGGCTTAAGAAGTTTAATAAGAACATATTAGCCAGCACTCGTCACTTCTAGCAATGTTGCCTGGCAGAGAAAATGGAGACATTGAAATTGTGTAATTACTTGATAAACCATTAATGAACTAACGTTTAATTAGAACCAGATGAGAGTTACATCCTATTGCAGAAGGAGGGAACAGTTCTTCATGAGCATGGATTATTAAGTAGTTGCTAGATTCTAAATCTTTTCACAGCTTATGCTTCTTCAATTTGAACAAGGGCTTAGAACACAGAAGAGGAAGAGTTTCCATACAGAAGCAAATAACTGGAGGTACCATTCATGCATAAATTACAGAATGAAGAACGCAATACCTCCTTGCATTTGATAAAACATCCATAGCTTAGTGTGTTCCATCACAATTACTACCATCATGGCAACACATTACGTTGCACAATGATTAAGTCCATAGTTTTTGGAAAGAGATATTAAGTATCCTAAACGACAATTATATGTGCTGAACAATAGACAGCAGATAGAGCAAGTCAGTTCCCACTACCACCAAACAGGTAGCCCAAGGAAGATCCACCACCAGGGGCAGCATGAACCTTGGTGGATGGTCGATCCTGCACATATATAGCAAAGCCATTCACAAATCATTACCTCAATGATAAGATTACAAGATGCAGTATGGAACATTCAAAATAGAATTACGTCGCCAATCAAATCAGCCATCTCTCATCTATAATCTACTGAAGAAATAATATATGGCATATTAGCAGAAACACCCTCAAAGTTCTATCAAGGAAAAGTATGTCGGGAACGTGTACATTTGTTTCCTTTGACAAGGAAAAATAAGCCTGATGAGTCCCCGGAAAGCCTAGGTTCCATCCCATGAGTGGAATGGAACACCCTCAAAGTGTTGGCATGCCATATATGTAGAGACAAGCCTTCCTGTTTTCTTTTTTTCGTTGTATTTTAGTTTTAGTCACCAAAATAGAAGAAATCACATGATGTGATTAAACTCATTAAGCAGCCTTTAGACCATGAACTTACTGAGGACATTACCGTGATAAAGTTGCCACAGTTCTGTCCATCTGCCCGGTAGTAATTGTTCGTAAGATTTCCATGAATTCCAGCTGGAGTCTGCTTATCAATTGGCGAGGAAGCAGAAGCAGGCTTTGGAGAAGGGCTGAAGCTCGCAGAGTTTCCCACATTCTTAGCAACAGGAGAGTTGCTAGCAGGTTCCCCATTACCAAATAGGTAGCCCAAAGAACTCTGTCCGCCACCAGCACTGACTCCACGACCCATTTCTTCCTATTATTTGCCTTTCTAATACAGAAGCTGGAACCTGTACATAAGATCAATGATAAGATCTAAAACTTCAAAAGTACCGCAAACACTGACATCACATACAGTAAATTAGTCACCAACATTGCTAGAGTAGATTTTTTGAACCTAAGAACATGGTGACATGAGCGTTAATCTAATTGATTGAGCACCTGACCATATGATGCCCATAAAGGAAATTGATCTAAGATGGTACTGCTTTGGCAGCAGTGTCTGTGGTAAACACAAAGCAACATAACTAAAGGTCCAAGACTATTTTCTTCCTTAGTTTCTCTTCAGGTGACAAATATATATCATCAAGAACACGAAAGTTACATGCACATGAACCTTTTCAAAGTTAATGACAAGAATATAGTTGATGCCATATAGGTGAAAAACTCCTAGTCTTCCCACAGATTGCAAACACCTCTGGGGAAGCCTTTCCTTAAAACTGGAAATAGAGCAGCAAACAAGATGCACAATTACACATTTGTTTCTAGAAATTGGTCATACGAGGCTATTTTAATTACAAGCTCCGACTTTTCTTAGCTAATTTCAGCAGTGAAAATCCATCAAATCCCATTTCAGTTTCTGCATTGGATAATAAAACATCCAAAATACAACTAACATTTGACAAAAACCACAATGCCTCGTTTCAATCCTATGAAACTCCATAAAAAAGCACAAGATGTTCAACTGAATTCCACAGTTTGAAGATCTCCTAATCAGCTTTGAGATACACACATTTGCAAATAAGACAATAAAAATATGTCAGCAGGTGTTACATTTTTGCACAATGTTAAATCCTCACCTTTTAACTCCTATAATTTTATGGCCTACAAGAAAAACATGATCAGATCCAACATGTTGCATGTTCAGAACATACAAAACACAGATTATGGCAAGGAAATGAAACAAGAACGCTAAAAAATGTTATAAAAAAAGGAAATAAATTAGTTTTACAAATAACGAAAATGGCAAACACGCCAAAGAGTAACAATGTGCTGTATGCAAGAAACGGATCTGAACGTAAAGTTAATGTACACTGCTCTTATGGAATTGCATACCTTTTCCTTTTCAAGGACAAAACCTGAAGCAAAGCAAGAGGGAAAAAAAGGGCTGGGAAACTAGCGAAAGCCAACAAGGTGGTTATATACAAGATGAGAGAGAGAGAGAGAGAGAGAGAGGCGAAAATCCGGTCGGATTATAAATTAAAATAACAAAACAATAATAAAATAAGAGATCTCTTAATATTGCTCATCCTTCTGTTAATAGAAAAATATTTTATTGGATTGTTTCATCAATATAATAAATGTTTTATTGAATAATAACTCTTTCTTTGATATTTCATTTCCTTTAGAATTAAGGATTTATCAGTTAAATCATGACGTGGAAATTTAATGATTTTTTTTCTAATAATCTTTTCAATCTTTAATTGATGGATAGTTGTTATTAAAAAAATATTTGGTGTGCAGAAACATCATATTGATACAGAAATTCAATATAAAAGTATAAGAATTAACTATACAGTTTTTTTTTTTTTTGGTGAAAAGGCATTTTTTAAAAATAAATTTTACTTCAAATAAATTTTTTTTTTTTTTTAAATTGTTTTAATATATTAATATAAAGAATATTATTTTAATATATTTTAAAAATATATTTTAAAAAAGGCTACTAATATAGTATTATCATATCAAAAAATTATTTTAATAAAGAATATTATTTTAATATTATTTTGATATTTTTAAATAATTTTAATGTAAAAATTTATTTTAATATATTTATCAGATAAAACACTTTAAAATTAAATGTTACTATATTCTTAAACACTCTTTAAATAAAAAATGAGAAGCGGTTTAATTATATTTTTTAGAAGTATTTTTTTTTTAATATTATTATTATTATTTTAATATATTTATGTCAAAAATAAATAAAAAATTATTTTAATATATTTTTAAATAAAAATATACATTAAAAAAATAAAATTTACGGCTGGCTATTAATGGCCCACGGGACTCACGAGGGATTCCTTTATTAAGCAACAGGCAAGTAATAACTGATTAGAGTAGTATGATGTGGGCACGCATTACACTAGATTCACAAAATGGGTACTAGATTTTCATGCCACGTGGTAGACACATCGTCATTCATTGAAAATGGTGGGGTACATTCAGCCACTTGGCGAGGGCTAGAGGGGTGACATCTTCCTGTCTTATTTTGTGTTTGGGGATGTAGTTTGTACTTTCTGTGTTTTAAACAAATATTTGTTTAAAATAATTTTTTTATATTTTTAAATTATTTTAATATATTGATATAAAAAATAATTTTTAAAAAATAAAATAATTTATTTTTAAATAAAAAATACTTTTAACCATTACTACTACTACAATCTCAAACTTAGTCATTAATATTATAATTTAAGTTGTTGATTTAATATTTACTATAAATATTTAATTGAATCTGAATCTGAGTTTAAACTTTAACAACATAAATATAAAAGTTGCCACTCATTAAGGTTTTTATTGTTAATTTAGTCAATTATATACTTGAATTATCATGTTTTGAATAAATATTTTTTTCTATTTCATTTGTTTTGTCAACTAATCAAAATCTAACTTTTGAAAAAAAAACTTTTTTAAAATACTCGTTATTTAATATTTTAAGTCGCAATTTTTTACATATGGTAATAAAAACTAAGTAAATTATATTCTTGAATTATCATGTTCTTATTATTATTATTATTATTATTGAAAAACAAAAGCTATGAACCTGATTTGATTTGAAAGATAAAATTAAAGACTATAAATTTTTTAACAAAAAACAAATAAAAACAATAAAAAATCAAAAGAAAAGGAATCAAATTGAAATCATTATTATTATTGAAAAAACAAAAATTATAAACTTGATTTGAAGTATTAAATTGAAAGCAAAAAAAACCTTTGACAAAAAAACAGAAAAAAAGATTAAAAGTATAAAGATTGAATAAAAAATATTATATATATAAATTAAAAACATAGGGTTAAATTGAAAATAAATAAAATTTTAACAAGAGAGAAAATGATAAAAATACATAAATCAAAACTAAAAGGATTGAATATAAAATACCAATAACAATGAGACCATAGTATATTTATCGTTGTAGAAGAGAGAAATAAAGAAAGAAAAAAAAGAAAGGGTCATCGGCCACATTTGGAGGACATACACCACTTATAATGAAAGAGAAAATAATGAGAAATAAAATGAAACGACAGAAACCATTTTTTTATCACTAGAAGTTACCGCATGCACTAGCAGCTTTTTAAATTAAAAAATATTATTTTATTAATAAATTACGTTACTACTCTTAACCAAACTAACAATTAATAAAAGCAATCGAGGCTAAAAGACCCTAATACCTCTAATCGCAACAAATTAAATTTCTTGAATCCAATGATACATGTGTTACTATGTATTAAAAAACAAAAATACCTAAATACCCCTACTCGAGACTACTCTTTTTTTTATCTTGAGGATATTTTGGTTATTTTACTATTTATTAAAACATTGAATATATAAAAATATCCTCAAACAAATCAATAATAACTAACATGTCATGTAAAAATACCAAAATAACTCTAGTTAAAAAACAAGTATTTTTTGTTGGGTAAGATAAAAAAAATTACACTAGTAGATAATAAAATATAAAAAGAGCTACAATGATTTTACCTTTAATTTTAATATTTTTGTTAAATGGATGAGTGATAGATATATTCTAATTAAGAAGTTAGTTTAAAAGGATAAATACACATCACAGCTTTAATAAGTTATAGTTTTTTACCTTGATATTTTTTACTGGGGCTTGTAAACCCAACCCAAAAACTTGATTTGAAGCTCTATAATGCCCTTCTATTAGCAAAGTTGTCGGAGATTTATTTTTTTTCAAAGCCAAAAAACACTTCGAATGCTTAATTTTCTGCTTTTTAAGTGATTTAATAAGTGTAGATCACGTCCTTTTGATGATTCTAACTTTCTGCATTCTTCATAAACTCATCAGCCAGTCGTTAAATTACAGAGAAAAAATAACAAAGTAAGTGATAAAATTCAATAAAAAACCCCACACTGTAAATGATGTAATTAAAAAAAAAACACAGTTGAGAGACTACTTATTTTTAAAAAATATTTAAAATAATATATTAACCTAATTCAACCGACTCCATGCATGCAGATTTGATTTGTTGTTTTGATAAGGACCCAATATGTTTTTATGTAATGAAATGAGTTTCTCTTTAGTTAGGTTCATAATACTAGAAATCAAAAAAGGGTATTGACCCGAAGAGTAGTCTTATCTGTTGCTTTATGCAGTGAAATAACTGGTTTGATTGTTTGAGAAATATTTACGAGCAGAATGAAGATGATGGGAGTACGTAGCCAGCGAAAGATTACCAAATCCATGATGATGGCTTCCTCTTGCATGGTAATCAACTTTGCATGTTCTTCGCTCATCATTGCGAAAGAAAGTGATTAGGGATTTATATGCGGTGGTCTTGCTGGACATTGGAATCAGAAAATACCATTAATACAATTGTGAGAGATCCTCTTGGCTACAATTGAAGACGTATGCTAGTGAATTTATTTACAACTATTAATGTATTTGCCAAACTACCAAGGAACATACAAGTTCATGTGCTCTCTTACAAGTTCTTAAGGTTATTTAGGAGGATTTATGTATGAATTTTGTTCTTGAATTACCCTGCATCTGTCAAGAATGGATTCCAGCAGAGTTGCCCTACATCTTGATCAAAGTCGACGCAGAAGGAAAGAACTACAAGACAAGAAGAGGGTATCACTCAGAACTTCAATGTCTTGCCAGTATAGATTTCTACCAGAAGCTAACACTATCCAGCAGATGAGAACTGTATTTGGTTCCCAGTTTAGACTCAAGATCGAGCCCTTTGCAAGTAAACGGCACCGACATGGACTGTATAGCAGATGTGTTGATGCACCATGCATGTTCGTAGAAAGAAACCTAAGAAGTTAGCCTAGGAGGGTAGACTTGCAGTAGCTTCAAAACACCTAGGAGTTTTGGGGAAGACAACCCTCCCCCACTTGAAAGCTCATTAACGAGTTTAAAAACTTTCAATGCTATTGTGAAACAAACAAAATGCCTTCATTGCTTGTTCATTGACATCATGGAACAGTGAAAAAAAAGTTTGCTCGATTAACAAGCAAGCTGGAGAAACTTTGGCGCTGAACGCTTTGTGTAATTGTGTCACAACCCCTATACTGAACAATCTATCTCCACGGCTTGAAAAAAGAAAAAAAAGATCTGGGCCACAAGTTTGCTTTTTATTGATATTAATGGTAGAAGGAGAGATAAAGACTATACATATAAACAATAGTTTCGTAGCCGAATATGAAAGCGATGTAAGAACAGAACTTTGTCTCTATAAAAAGGAGAGACATATAATAGACAGCAAGTGAATCAGAATTATTACCCTCCATTTTCCCCAAATCATTTGCACCATGTTCTTTTAAAAACAATGCTTCAGGCCCTCAGATTGACATCAGCAGACCTGTTAAATTTTGATCCCATTATAAACTGCTCTTTTCCATTAATACGTATGCTGCCGTCACTCACCATTCTATCTTGGATTTTTCACCCGATTCTCTTGTATTGTCCTTTTCCAAACAAGCTTTAACTCAAGCCACCCGTCTAGTGAGATTATGAACAAACCCAAGCTACTTGTCTGAAGGTGTTAACATAAGCAATTTAGCAAGTCTAATGACGGACGAGAGAAAAGTACATCATTTCTGTAACACCCCCTCCAAAAAAAAAAAAAACAAAAAAACAAAAAGAAAAAAGAAGAAAGAAGAAAAAGAAAAAAGAAAAGAAAAGTGGCAGAAGATGCTAGAAATTTTGTGCAAATAGATGACAATATCTAATGCTATTTGCATGTACATAACCACCCAGAATCCTTTCTTCTAATCAGTGGCAGAGAAGACTGATGAGAGTAGCAATCCCGTACTACTCCATGAAGCTCTATGTAAGAGGATTTTCAGAGAGGGTGTTAAATAATAACCAAAAACTTTCAAGTTGATGGGATCTTCGATATCTCTACCAATAACTTGTGCAGGGCTTGTGGCTTAGAGAAAAAAGGCGAGTGATCAGCACCTTTTAAACGAAATACTTTTTCTGGGGGACTTGAGTTTATCATGCTTTCCTGTAATGTGATAGGTATGGCATTATCTTCAGGAGTCTCTATATAAAACCTCCTCACAGTTCCATACTTCAAGTCAGAAAGACTCAGCTTCTCCAAAACCGGTGGAAAGGGAATTGGTCTAATTGAAACAGATGCCAATGCTACATCCTGAAACAGGAGGCACAAAACAGAAACAGCAGCAGTGAGCAAAAGAAAAGTGATTCAACATACGCACATGCAGATTCAGTGTAAAAGTTTGAAGAGAACTAAACCAGTGTTTCTCCAAATTTAAATTTTAATCTAAGCCACACAATCTCTCCAATGAGACTTTTTAAGGTCTCCAAAGAGCAGTATGCTCACCACAAAAATGCTAGCCATGGCCCAGGCAAAAGCATAGTAGACATTTTTTTTTCATCAATGGGGTGTCCTACAACGCTTTGATTGCCAAAACAAAATGGCCAGAGTGGGCATTGCAATTAAAGTAGAATCTAGTGCGAGTGCTTGAAATCCACCTTTATTAGTTTCAGCAGGAAGCTTCATTTTTGAATACCTATGTAACCAAGTGCACATGATGTTTGAGCTACATTAGATCCAACAAGGTTCACATAGAGATATCATAACCATGAAGTGCCAATTTAAGACCCAACAAGATGGTGATGGCAAGCATCTAAAGATGATAATAGTATTTGATACTAGAAACTTCATGGCAATTTCTTTCATTGTGATGTGCGAACTTTGCATTCTTAGACGAGAATATGTTTAGAAAGTCTAATAAACCAAGCCAAAGCTAATAAGAAGCTCAAATCCAAATTTAGAAAGAAACTAAGTGATTCTAACAAGAACTCCATACTCAATCTCATAGATAGATATAGAATTCTATGGTGAAGCTCAAATCCAAATTTAGAAAGAAACTAAGTGATTCTAACAAGAACTCCATACTCAATCTCATAGATAGATATAGAATTCTATGGTGAGGTCTAGCCAGCAATTTAATATGTTACAAGTGCAAACATACCTTGCCTGGACTTTGATTGAACAACAAATCTCTCAATATTGACTTGTCCAGATTAATGGCAGTTGGAGGATTATTATTCCCATTTGCATACACAAATATTTGTGCCTGCTGCATTAAATCACTCGAACCTGCCTGAAATAATTTTCTAATTTAGTACGAAGGAATATATACCAAAATCTAGCAATAACATGAATAAAACCATTTCTAGAAAACCGAGATTATCAGTGTTACACCTAGTAAAATGCCTTCAGGAATGCATGACAAACTCAGCTAATCACTAACATGTCCAACTTACGCCACACTCTGTCCAAAGATTAATGGAGAATAAAAGGTTCATAATGCCGGAACAGAGGTAATTGCCAAACCAATACATAAACCTTGTTCAAGTTGGAATTACTAGGGATGAAATAATGGGCTCACCGCCTTCTGGGAGAACATATCAAGAGTACTTTGTCCATTAGTCAACATTGCCGCAGCAACAAAAATAGCCTTTGAAACTTTATGAGGAAACAACTCCATTGCATATGATATACAAGCACCACCAAAGTCATGGCCCACCAATATTGTCTGCACAATTCAAAACAATAATATTATATCTCATGAAAAACTGTTCTGCTAGCGTATGTGTAGTTCAAACACAACCAGCAAAGAGCTTAAAACTAAAACCTTGGCTTGAGGTCAAAAGGAGCATTTACTTATCCAGGCTAAAATGCAACAACGAGTCTGGGGCAATCTTTGCCATCTTTTTTGAAGAATAAAAGTGTATCTTGAGTTGATGGACACTTTCCATTTGTAAATAATAAATGACAGACCTATATGGCTTGGTATTCCAAATGAAATCACAAATACCAATAATTGTAATGTTTTCTTTAATGTTAATTCAATAGCAGGTAAAAGCTGCTAGAAAATCATATGACACTCGACACCTGAAACTAAGACATGCGGCACCTAAGGTTCCTGAAGAAAGTGAAACTCCATACAGATCTCACTGGTAGAAACATTCGTCATTGTTAAGCAACAAAAGGTCACATTTCATAGGCAAGTGAAGAATGCCCCTAGCTTATAAAACATAATTTACGAGTCTGAAGAAAACAGCTAACGCACATGATATCATTGATCAGGTTTATATTTTTCAGTAACTTGGAAGTGTAGATTTCTCAATCTCAACTGCAGCACAAAGAGTAGTACACAATAACAGAAACAGATGAGTGGCAAAGAACCAGAAAGAACCTTCTCCCCATCAACCAGCTTGTCAAGAAAATCAGTAAGAGGCTTCACATATTGAGAAAGACTGGTGATGCCATTTGTATCAAAAGAATGAATGCCAGAACCAGTTAAGTCCACGGCAGTAACTTTGAAACCACCCTCTTCTAGAAGTGCTATAGTTTTATACCAACACCAGGCACCAAAGCCACCTCCATGGACAAGGACAAAGTGGTTGGTCTCAAGATCATCAAGCTTAATATCCTGTTCAAATGAGAAAATGTTAGGAAAAGAAATAAATAATGAGAGCGATTTAAAGGGGATGGAGAAAACAATCTATCTTCTGATTCAATATATACTTTCGCCACTATTTATTAGATCACATTGTATTATAGTAGTTTCTAGTGGGAACATAATAAATTAAGACAATTTTGGATCTTGCTCATAGTTTTACCGTATAATACCTATACCCATTCACCAATGTTTTAGTGAATATAAGAGTAATACTAGCTGTTCCAACAGAACAGACAAGAAATGCATCTAACTAATAAATTGCGTTAGTTACAGAAAAAGGAAAGAGTTTATCTGCAAGCTTAAGATTAATTCATATCAAGCTGGACAGGCTTAAAATCCATCATTGAATGGGGCCACTAATGTAATATGAGATAACAACTTCAGAGCCCAACGCAGGTAATAACAGTAATGGAAAAGGTAACTTGCAAAAAAGTGAATAGCTCATCCAGCTACCACTCAGTTGACATTAATTCGTTAACAGTCATCATGAAAATGGATCATCACATATAGTGTGCGTCTCAAATTACAGAAGGAAATGAGAACAGTGTGAGATGGTCAGCAATAAATGAAAAATGAAAATAGAAATCTACTCTCTAATAAATCTCCTTCAATTGCTTCCATGATGTACGTTTAAGGATTTCATGGCATTTACAAGCACTGCCAAAAGACAGGACAGCAATGGCTTGGGCTTTGGCATCTAGAACATATATTGCTTAATAATTACTCAACCTAATCAAGTCATTTCCCCAAAAACTTTATGATATCAATGAAAACAAATCTGTCACCAAGAGAACCGAATCCCATTAACAATGCATTTTTCTTCTTGATTGTGTTATACGTAACTACAGAGCAAGAAAGAAATATAACCACAAATGACAAAAATTAGTAAATTTACCACCTTCATCATCCCCCCAAAAAAGCCAAATACTTAAAACACAACTAACCACACAATTAATCAACTTATAAGCCAATTTAGCCTAAAAACACGACCTTTTCACATGTAGTTAGACATTACAACATGAAATTAAAACATGATTAGCAACTTGACACTAAACAAACAATACATGAAAAAAATCATTAAGCACCATACAACTCGTATATATCATAAAAAATCATAGCCCCCACAAACACAAGATTCTCAATTCCCATAATTGACAACGTAATCCAACAAAAACCACAGAATTCACTAAAACCAATAAAAACCCAATAAAACAAACCTGGTTAACGAGCTGATGAGGCTGCAATAACGGGTCGGTAAGTGACCGGGCTCGAGAACTAGAGCTCCGAGGCAACTGGGTCTTCTTTGACCCAGAACCGTTCGGGTGTCTTAAAGAAACGGAGCGATCAAAAGGAAATGACCCGGAAGCGGAACCGTTTTGTTGCTGGTGCTGCCTAAACAGAATTGCTGCAGCTAAAGCCTGTTCGTGAATCAATTCATCATGGTTGTCTTTACGGGTTGATCGGATCCGGGTCCACCTGTTGCTTGAATTGGGTGCGGTTTGCGGGTTACCCTGTAAACGTTTTGTGGGTTTCTTGTTTTTTACAGGGGTTTTGGGAGAGAAACAAGTGCATAGGTTGCCCATTACACGTTCATGTAGTTAGAGAACGCAAAGAAATGGAAGGCAAAAAAAAAAAAACAAAAAGAAAGAAAGAAACTTGCCAGTTGTGTGAATGAAAAGATGTTTATAAGTGGGTTTTAATGCTTAGGCAGAGAGTGTGTCGTGATGGCGGCGGGCGGGGGGGCGGCGGTGGAAAATGGGGAGAGTTTTAGAGAAGGTTTTATAGAAGTTGGTGACATAGTTGTATTCATGTCAGCTTTATGTCGTCGTGAGTTTATTCTATGCAACTGTCTGTATCTATGTTTCTACGACGTGTGTGTGTGACTGTGTGTCGGAGTATTTATTTTTGGAATAGTATTGTACCTTTTTTTTTTTTAACAATAAGATTTTTTTGGATTCTTTTTCAAACTTCCACCTTAGATTATAAAAAATAACGCTTCTTGTATTCACTCTTTGCATAGATTACATCTATGCATTTCTATTTAAAAAAAAAAAATCATTTTCATGGCATTCTCCCACAGACTCCAACTTTGTTCTCTTTCGATTAATTATATATATATATATATATATATATCAAGGATTTTGCAATACCCTACCATGCTAGCTAGCTTTTACGTATAAATCTTTAAAAGATATTGGTGTATGTATGTATGTCCTAAACGAAACACTGTAGTTCCGTAGTTGAAGTTTAACCGACAAAAAGATATTAACAATTAAGAAAGTAATATAATGAAAAGAATTATGCAAGAATTTATGTAATATTTATCCCATATATATCAGATTTTTCCACTTGCTCTCAAATTAAAGTTAAAAAAACAAACTTGACCATGCATGTTAAAGAAAATTCTTTCGATACAAGGAAACTTCCTTGCAGAGCAGCTTGTTCATCAAATTTATCTGTATCATTAAATTATCTGGTGTGGTACATGCTTGCTTATACTCCTCGGATTTTACCATAATTGCAGCATGATGGAGCTCTTTTGGCACTTCATTTTCCTAGCCTACAGTAAGGATTTGATCAGCAGGTAGCTGCCTAAAAGGCTACCATGGAGCTCTTCAATCACTACTGCTTTTGCTCGCTCCTCCACTTTTCCTTTTCTTCGCGTGTTTGGATCTTTAAATCTATATATATATATATATAGCTAGTTCCTTAATAATTAGAAGAAGATTGATTGATAACAATACCACAACCATTTCCCAAACTTTTCACTTGTACCGAAGTTAGACATCCTTGCCACTTGTTTGGCTTGGTCCCCCATGACACTTTCAACTTTGTAAGGGGTTGATTTTTAATTGCTTTCATCTATATTTTGACACATTGCTATTTGAGAAAGTTGAATAAACAGTAAGTGATAATAATTTAATTATTTGTAAAATATATCCTTACTCATCTAACATAAATTTTAAAATTAATAACTTTCTCTTAATTTATATCATGATAAAATTTCAGGCTTACAAGCATGAGCTCTATCATATGGAGCACCACTAGTCTTCAACATCGTAAATAAGTTTACATCTTGCAAATCCTATATTCTGATAACAATTTCTTTTTTAAATTAAAAATATACTTTCATCTTCGATAACCATCTAATAAATTCCCTTTTAAAAAGATTTTCATCAAAGAAAGAAATTTTATCAAATTTAGGAATGTATCTAAGAAAAAGATTACTGCAAAGCATTGCCGGTTGTAAACACCACTCTCTATATAGACATGTTACCTAGATAAGTTTGTGAACACATTCCTCTACTCATCATGATCCCTGCTTACACCTTCCTCTAATCGCTTAGTTACGTATGTTATTGAATGCTTCAACCAATCAAATGTCAATGATAAAGTTCTCTGCACTACATTTAGAACCATTACAATTAGGGATACTACTTAATTAAAAAGTAAAACCCCACTAGACACTTGATCAGGTTTGGCCACCAGATAATGTTTTATGCACCATTTTAATGGTATGGACATCGTCCACTCGTTGAAGTGTATGGAATATGTGCCAATAATTTTTTGATTAAAAAATAAAAAATACAATGTGAAAATACTAAAATACCTTTCATAATCCTCTTATTACATAGTAGATTCATGTAATTTCACTGTCGCAGTTCACAGTAATCTATGTCTAGAGCTACAGTAAAATCTCTATGCCATTTAGCTTTTTTTACAATTGCTCAAAGCGCAAATAAATAAAGAAAAAACTAAAACGGAAGATAGATTTGAACAGTAACACAATACTAAAGTTATTAGCTTATGTGCATTATGGACAACCACAATAAAATCATTATTTTACCTTTCTAACCAAAAAAAAAAATGGCCTGGCTATTAGTTGTAGGGGATGATAAAATCTTTTCATATTTTGTTTTTTTGCATAATAATTAGATTACGTTGTTCTTTGAAGTAAAACATATTGAATTGATGTCTAGTGGATATTTAGATTTTTTATTTCAGGTAGCATAATAAAATAATAAAAATACCCAGGAAAAAAAATTGATTTCCAAGGGCTATTTTTTATTCTAAACATTTTTTCTTTGTTATCATTATATTGGCTGGCGGCAATTTAATCTTTCAATAAAAATCAAATATAAATAAAAATAAAAGGTGGTTGGTGCATGCTTTGGATACATTAGCGTGTCACATGCCCTACTATTTTTTTGGTGTGGTTGAAATCGTCTCAGTAACCTTTATATGAAATGACAATGTGTGTGGCGTTATGACATCTAGTTTTACGTTGGTAGACTTTTTTTTTTTTTTTATCTCTCCACCTCAATTTCCATGTGTGGCATCCTAGATTCTCAAACAAGCCTTTCAATTTTTTTTTTCTTCAAATTTGATTTTTATTCTTTTTAATTACTATTTTTTTTATTTTAAATAGTTTATAAAATTAATTTTTTTTAATTTCATCATCTTTTATTTTTTTCTATTGGTCTCATATTCTTTTAATTGCTATTTGTTTTGTTTTAGATAATTTTTAGAATAGAAATTTTTTTTATAATTTCATCCTCTAATTTTTTTTATATTTAATTTGGTCCTTATTCTTCAACATTTACTTATTTTTTAAATTTTGTCTCCATTCTTTAATCGAACCTAATCAAGACCTAGCCGATATGAGAATAAGAAAATAAAAAAGAATGAGTTAAATTGTCAAACTTGATTAAATCATTTGCGGTTATTGCCGCTACCTAGGTCATCAATAATACGGGTTAATATATATCAATACAATATGTTGTGATATTTTCATTTCACTTCCTTGTTTTTTTATTTAATCTTTTAAAGCCACTTGTTTTATATTTAAAATAGGATCAAGTGGAGGTTAAAATGATAACAACATAATTTTTTTAAATAAAAAACATAGCGCCATTTAAATAGACCAACTAGTTCACTCTTGACTTGTTTAGTTGAACAATCCAGAGCATTTTTTATTTATTTATTTACTAATATATATGTTATTCGCAATAATTTGATGTTATACAATGATAAAGTTTTTAATTCTCAAAATAAATATTTTATCAGATGCATCAAAAAAACAGAAACAGAGGCGCTTGCATTTTTCTAGTGCATGTGACCCGCAACAAAAGGCAGATCCCAGCCTAATTTTAGCTTACATATAATAGGATTTGGTGCCACCATTAAATTTATTAAGACCTATGGCTCACTGCTTTCATGCTCTGTCTGTGCTACAAAAAATGGATGCTAAAGTAAAAAAAATGCTAGAAAATGACACACGACTTGGCATTTTCAGTGATCATGATCTATTTCGATTATTGAAAAAAAATATATTGGTGAATAGTATATTTCGTCCTTACAAATCTGTGGTCCAAATCTTTAATTGTTGCCGGAATCGAGCATTGATTTTCTTGTCAAGTGTACCATATTGTAGTCTTTTCAAAAAGAAAGTTTAAAGGCTACATGGAGCCTGAAGAGGGGAGGGGGAGGGGGAGGGGGAGGGGGGCATCTTTACTTTTAAGTAGTCGTCGGCTTTTGTATGCTGTTCTAAATTTAATTATATGCATATGGAACCATCTTCATAAGCACAAATCCCCATGAATTTTCTGCGAGAGGGATAATCGTTCAAGTGTTTTCCATCTCTAAGATCTGCCTTCCCTTCCTTCTGTAGGTGTTTGGCAATTGCTATTTCACTCGAGGATATTCCTTGACAACAATTAACACAAATCCATACTTTTCAACGGAGATTAAATATCTAATTTGGCGATGTTATCGTGTATTCTTTTAAGAATTTAGAACAAATTTTGTCCACTCCTGAAAGAGGAAGTTGTCTAGAATATTTGAAAGGTTATCTTAAGACTTTTACTTCTTGCCTTTTGTCTTCACCTCCAAAACTCAAGTTGCGATTTTCTTTCAACTTATAATCCACGTAAATTTTACATGCAACATTTCATTAATATATTATTTAGTATTGTGGTAGTGATTGTTTTTTAAAGTATTTTTTATTTGGAATGTATTAAAATAATATTTTTTATTTTTAAAATTTAATTTTAATATTAGCATATTAAAATGATCAAAACACATAAAAAATAATTTTAAACAAAAAAAATTCAAATTTTTATAAAACATGTGGTCAGTCACGTTGCTAAACCGGATCTATGTCCTGTAAGAAAAAAAAAAAAACGTTCTCAATTGGGTTTCTAAAGTATCACATGTGAATTAATGTTAATCCTCATTCTATAAATGTTACAAGAGATATATCGGCCAACTATATATATATATATAATAAATTGTCACCTAATTTTATAATAACTAAAAACTCTAACTAATCTTTAGAGGTTCTAAATGGCTAGTTATGTAATAGAAAAAATAATAATTACCCTACGTATTTTATCTAAGGTAAATTGTATTGATGCTTGTTTTTAATTACATAGATACCTATTATGTTCTTATTAAAGTTTGTCTAAACTAGCATATATATATATATATATATATATATATATATATATTATTAAAAAGAGAAACTATCAAAACCTAAGGCAATGATTTTAGACCCAAGCTAGCCTTAAAAAAACACATAATCCTTACTTTTATAATGCTGTCATTGGACCGAGAAGATGGTGAATGATAAATGGAGCTTTGAGTCCCCTTTTCCTAATTATGTCTAAAATTGGTCTAAAAGCCTCCACTGATGCTCATTGGACCTTGATGGAATTTTGTTGACTCAATCCAGATTTGCTCATGATAGTAGGGTAGACATATTACAAGATACAAATGTTCAAAAAAAAAAAAAAGACCAAATAACATTTACAAGAAAGTGCTTACAAGATTATTGTTTTTAAGAAAATAGCAAAGTTTCAATTTCACTAGACCTTTTTAAAGATTTTACCATATTTGGGTCAATTATTCGATATAAACAGACCAAAACTTTTTATTTATATTTTCTAAAAACAAAAAAGTCTCAACTTCTCGAGGATCAAGTTAATTGTGGACTAATCTATTTCGAACAAGACCTATATTGGAGTGGGAAAAGCCTAGGGCTGTTGATCTGAAATGGAATACTGATAGTTCATCACTAGGCAAGCCAGGTTTATCTGGTATTGGTGAGGTTCTTAGAGATTCAGCTAGAAATTTTGTTCGTTCCTTTTCTGTGCCGGCAGGTTTGACGGAGTCTAATGAAGCAGAGGTCCTAACCATTAAAAAGGCTTTGAAAATTAGTGCTGAATGTACAATGTCTATGCAAGTCGATTGGATTATATGGTCAGATTCTGAGAATGCTATAGCTCGTCTGCAGAAGGACTGCAGAAATTAAGGCCTTGGAGATTTCGAAGTATTTTTAACTCAATCTCTATGTTAGCTATATCTTAGAAGTTAGTTTCTTTTAGACATGTTTTTAGATAAGTTAATCAGGTTTCTGATAGTTTGGCTAAAAAAAAAACCCTAGTCAGGGAACATGATTTCATAACTTGGTTGTAATTTTATTTTGATTTTGCCAGCAACTAGCTGGCGATATCTTTTCAGCTTAATTATTCTTTAAATAGGGATAAATATAAATATTAATTATTCAATTAAAGTTGTTTTAGAAATAGAGTTAGATTGCATTCCAATAGCCAAGTAAACGAATCTATCCCTGTTAAAACTTGTAAAAATATTGATACTACTGAAATATTGCTCAAAATATTAGACACTAGCAGAATGAGCAAATCCAAGGGAAGCAAAACATGGCAGGATGAAATGTGATACGGTGAGATAGAATGCTATGAGCATTGTCTAGAACGGTGTGGATGGTATTTCTGAATTACCTGTTATTTTTGCATTTTAAAAATATTTTTAAAAAATTATTTTTTTACTTGAAATTAATATTTTTTTTAGTGTCTTTAAATTATTTTGATGTGTTAATGTAAAAAGTTATTTTTTAAAAATAAAATAAAAATATTATTTTAATGAATTTTCAAATAAAAAACATTTTGAAAAACAATAATTACAAAATCACAAGCACTTTCTTATAGTTCTCCTTCTTTGAAAAAGTTAATTTTCAACGAAAAACACTGTTCAGAGGAACAGGGAGAAATTAATGTTCAGATGGCAAGAAGGGAGTTGGTCGAACTATTTCCAGGTAAAATTTACGTGAAATTCATAGCTTTGCCATTTTCTTTCGTAGGCTAGAGGACACCTTATCCTATCCATGCTTCACATGATTCACGAATGAACTACATTTTAGATACACAACAGATAGATGAAATCTTTTCCTTTATCTCCTTTGCCTCTTCTTTCGAATGAAAAAGATCACAAGACAAGAGAAAGTAAAAACAGACGCCTTAATTCTCTTAACCTCCTCCATTGGTAGTTGGATATTGAGCAGTGGTATACTTGCATGTCTCCTTCGTCTCATAAATGGTCCCTGGCCAGTCTTTCGGAGATCCCATGAAAGCTGCTTGATTGCTGAGTTTTCATGTTTTTCTTTAATTTCTTGATGACTTTCGGCGTCTTCAAGTAAGGCATGGGGTGGCGGCAATATGGCATATGGGAAAGTAATTGTCATGAACCTAAAGTTTCAGTTTTAAATGCACAATCGTATCCCTTACGTTTAAGTTCACCTAAGTGTATCCAATAATTAATTTACCCCTTCTTCTTCTTCTTCTATATATTGCTTGCATCTTTGTTTATGTTTTTATGACAGTTAAATATGAAGATTAACGATGGGAATGCGGGTTATGCTTTCCTTAATTTTTCCACCTGGAAATCAATATCGAATTGTTTTTGTTCACAAAATAAATATTAATATTAAAGAATCAATTCAATCAAAAAATTTAAACTCTTAGGTAATGTTTAAAGATATAATTTATATTATTCTTTAATATATTTTCTCAAATAAAAGTTCTTTGAATTTAAAACTTGCACAGATCCATATTAACTTATATTTAATTTTTATCAAATAAATAAGGATGGTGGAATTTAAACTCATAACCGCTTGGTCATCAAGATTCTGATACCATATTAAAAAATCAATTCAACCCTTAGATAAAATCTCAATGTATTATTTATATTATCCTACAATCACTTCTTCCAATTTCTTTATACTTATTCAGTCTGCACTTCTTCAGAGATTACATTAGGGGTACCAAAGCATGCAGTTTGCTCTTGTTTAACAAGTACGAGTACATATAAACAAATTACAAAATCGTAGAAAAGAGCAAGCTGGTATTACATATAAACAAATTACAAAATCGTAGAAAAGAGCAAGCTGGTATTGTGTAATACATGCATGATGTGAGCACAATCCAAGGGGATCCTCCTTTCAAGTCACACAAGCTTAACTTCGAAGATATGAGCACATGCAAAGTAACTAAGTTTTCACTCATCAGAGCTTTGATCATTAACCCGGTCATGTCCATTGCAAGGAAGTACAGAATTGTACAAAGAAAATATATTTTTTCAACCAAAAGTGGCATGAGGGCATCTATCTCTTCACTACATAAACATGATATTTTATTATTACATTTGCTTAACCAAATGTGCCTTAAGAAAATAGTTGCGAAAGAAAACTTCATAGGTTTTGGAAAAAAGAGAGCGTTCCTTAGAAACCCACCTGTTTGTTCCATAAGATCAAGGGTCCATTAAAGGCTGGACCGCAAGGCATCAAGAAGTCATGATAATATGTCATGGTTCCCAGGAAGTGGACTAGCAGTGGAATCCACATGACCACTTGAGGCAAATAAAAGAATTTTGACAGAAATTTCACATGCCCAGGTACTGCATGCCCTAGCTATAAAGCTCGAGACAAATGGGGTCTGAGCTTCGAGGCAAATGGGGTCAGAGCTTTGTGCCAAAATCAGTGCATAAAAGTTCTCTTGCCATGCCTTTTCCTTTCGGATAATTATTTTGCCTAACAGGTATTGATTGTGGGCCTGGCATGATCGCTGAGTCTCGAATCCAGCCCGGTGGGCTCTTCAGGAAATCTAATCCCAAAACAAAGTCTTAAGGTTAAGAATTTGCAGCTCTAACTTGCAGGTATATTTGCACTCGGATTTCAAGTTAATTTGTAATATATATATATATATAAAAGTTCTGAAATTATAGATGTGTTTTTCAGTATTATAGAATTTTTTTTATTGAGAATTTAAAATATGATATTTTTCGTAAATAAAATGAATTGAAAAATGTATTAAATGATAAATTGTATAAAGAGCTATTAGCGCTAATTAAAATTTAAAGAGAAAACTCTTGTAAGAAAAAAAAGATAAATGTATATTTATATATTTGACTTTGTGTTGGAGAAAACTTTTCAATTTCTTTTATTTAAATGAATTGATAATGTTGATGTAAGCCTATTAAAAAATAAGAAAAATAAATTTGAGAAAAATTATATAAAAAAATCACAATAAAAAATACATAATTTATTTGTATTGAATATTCATGAGATAATTATTCAAAAATAATTATTAATATTACTATCATAACCCATTTCTTACCCCTCATCTTTATATATATATATAATTTAGTTTTTTGTATTTAATTTAATTTTTATAAATAATAAAAGAGAAAGAAAAATAATTAAAAGAGTGAAAATAGAGGCAAGAAAGAAAAATGGGATTAACTGAGTAGAGATTAAAAATAACAATGGGAGATTTATATATATATATATATATATATATATATATATATAAGGATAAAACAAAATTGAAAAATTATTGAAGAGATCCTACATGGAATTTAATAAATTAACAATCCATAATCATAAATGAAACAATATAATTGTCTAACATTATTATTTTTTTCATTTTAGTTGTTTCTTTGTTTCACAGAGGATCTAAATAATAAAAATAGAAGATATTTATAGAAAGAATGGACATATACAGAGATTAAAAGAGATATACTCTTGCAAAATAAACTAAAAAATACCCTAAAACAAAAAAGGAAAAAAACCAACAACAACCACATTCCCGGCCTCTAATCTCCCAAACCTGGTGGAGGTGGTACCAGCAAGAATAAGGACTCTTGCATGCTACAGAGTGGTCCACATGCCTTCTTGGCTTGGTCACGCATGTAATAAAGCCTTTAAAGAAAACATGTTATCCAACGTGTATAAAAAAACACGCCAATATTTTTTTTTTTTAGCATTGTTTCTCCTTGTTTCAACCTTTTTGGTTGAGTTCCAATCAAATCTTGTTACTCTCAAAGGTCAATTTTGAAACCTAATGTGTGAGTTACTTGTTTTTTGAATTATTTGTGGCATATTTATTTTTGGTTTTAACTCGTGAATACGTATTTGAATATTGTCGTTATTTTTTTTGTTTTGAGTAATTTGCAAGATGTGATATTTTTTTGTTAGATCATATTTATTTACATTAATTGAGTTGTACTAAATTATTTTTAATATGTGAATGACTTTTTTTATTGTGGATATATTTGTGGGATTGTGTTGAGATTTAAGTTTAATAATAATGTACTTATTGCCTTTTATTCGAGAACCCAATCCAAGATTAAGCTATGATCCTATTTCAAGGAGTCTTGGATGTTACAGAGTGGTTCACACGCCTTTTTGGCTTGATAAAGTGTGCAACAAAGCCTTAAAAGAAAACATGTCGTCTATCATGTACTGTACACATGCTAATAACTTTTTTTAGCACTATTTCTCCTCATTTCAACCTCTTGGGTCTAGTTCCAATCAGCTCCCAAGACTTGCAAATGCCAATTTTGAACTCTAATATGTAATTTACTTGTTTTTAAAATTATTTATTGCATAATTTTAGGTTTTTAATTCATGAATGCATAGTTGAATATTGTTGTTATTTGTTTTATTTGGAGTAATTTTGCAAGGTGAGATTTTTTTTTGTTAGATCATATTTTTTTTCATTAATTGAGTTGTATTGAATTATTTTTAATACGTGAATGATTTATTTTTACTATGGACATATTTTTGGAGATTGTGTTGAGACTTGAGTTAAATAATAATGTACTCATCTTCTTTTATTCGAGAACCCAATCCAAGATTAAGCTACATGTTATTGGATTCTATCTCAAAGAGTCTTGCATATTATAGAGTGGTCCACACGCCTTCTTAGCTTCATAAAGTGTGTAACAAAGCCTTGAAAGAAATCATGTCGTCCATCGCATACTATACACACGCTAATAACATTTTTTCAGCATTATTTCTCCTCATTTCAACCTCTTCGATCCAGCTCCAGTCAACTCCCATGACTTGCAAAGGTCAATTTTGAATCCTAATATGTGATTTACTTGTTTTTAGAATTAGTTATGGTATATTTCTTAGATTTTAATTCGTGAATGTATAGTTGAATATTGTCGTTATTTATTTTGTTTTGAGTAATTTGCGAGGTGTGAACTTTTTTTTTGTTAGATCATATTTGTTTATATTGAATTGTTTTTAATATGTGAATGATTTTTTTAAAATGTGCACATATATGTGGGATTGTGTTGAAACTTGAGTTAAATAAAAATATACTCACTGTTTTTTATTCGAGAATTCAATCTAAAATTAAGCTACATGTTATTAAGTCTTATCTCATATCATAGAATTGGTAAGTACATATTTGTGTTCCTTAGTATATTATTTTGGTGTTTTTGTTTATTATGGCATATTAGTTGTCATATATATCAAGAGCTTAACCAATAATTAAATGACTCGTTCTTGGCTCCTATTATTAAAGCTTGATTATTAGATATTTGAATTGACAAACACGTATTTATATTAGGTTCAATACCTATGTTTTGTCAAAGTGAGGATCAGACTATCTAAAACATTAAACTATTCACGTGTCTAAGTCTAAAACCATTTTTTAATTTAAATTTAATTTAAAATATTAGGTTAATTTAGGCAATATCCAAGCACAACAAGCATATGTATTTTTAAAGAAACAATAATTAAACTTAGCTCAGATAGTATGACTATAATGAATATATATTTTCTATTATATAATTATTTTCTAACTAAAGATATTTAAAATATCAGCTAAAATTTCTGGTTATCATTTGAAATTATGTACACTAGCTAGGACTAGTTTCTCCATTTCCTAAGCAGTATGTTGTCAATCTCTGACAAGCCCCATGGTGCTGAATAAATGCAACACTGCACAGTTCAAACCTCAGCCAGCCTCTGATCTGACACTTCCTTATACATTTTGTGCACAACCCTGCGATTCTGTGGCATGCCAATTTGCTCTGCTCTGCTCCTCATCATTTTTCTTCTGTCCACAGAGATTTGGTATTGACTCTTCACAGTAATAGGATCCGATGCCCTTTCCGCTTGAATCTTCTCCATGGAAATTTTTCATATCAATACCATAAGAAACAAAATAGCATTCATTTCTGAAAGAACACATTACGTGAGAAACAATTTCAAAAAGTATATGGTACAGACCGTCACGTTTGATTCTCTGCATTGGTAGGTATTTCAGAGATGCATATGATGACTATAGATACATTATGAAGAGTTTTTTTTTTTTTAACTTTTAAAAGTAGTTTTTAAAAATTTTGAATTTTTTTTAAATTAATTTTTTATGATTTTTATATAATTTTAAATTGTTGATATTAAAAATAAAATTTTAAAAATAAAAAAAATAAATGTTAATACATTTCTAAATAAAAAAATATCTTAGAAGATAATCATTAGTATAATTTCAAACATTATCTAATAAAAAATATTTAATTCACTCTAAATTCTAGTGTGTAAAGCACTTTTATGTTTTTTTTTTACCACTAATCTTTTTTAATTTATTCTTTACAATTGAGTTTAATGAGATATTAAACTCATAATTTTTTTAAATCTTTTTTTTTAGGCTTGAAAAAATTGTTCTAGCATTGTATTAGTGTCCAAATTAATTAAAAGAAATCAATTTTATTGATTTTAAAAAAACAAAACTTTAGAGACCAAAATTAAAAAATTAAAAAATTTAAAGTAAATCAATTGGATGCTAGACCTAGCAAACATTCAATTTTAATTGAGATTAATTAAAATAAAAAAATAGGAAAAAGTTTGTGAATTTTTTAATAAAATATTATTTAATTTTTACTTGGTTTTTGAATAAGATTATAACATATGTTTTCTAATATTAATGGACCTTTATTTTAGTGCAGCCTTGAACGATTTTTTCTTAAATTTTATCTAGTTACTATCTTATGTGTGTTAATTTTTATTATTGTTTAATTATATAAAAATTTGATTTTAAAAAACAAAGTTATTAAACACAATCAAGTCCATGTCTTGTGTTGTGATATCAAATTTGTTAAAAAAACACATTGAAAATACCTATACATTCAATTTTTTTAGTCAAAACATTTTTGGGTCCGACAAATGACAAAGTACGTGTAAACTGATGTATTGTATACATTTTTGTTTTAGAAAAAAATTACCCTGAATATATTATAGTTTAATTATTTTTTTACTTTGCCTTTATTCTTTCATAAATTACAATTTACAAGTAAAAGTTTATAAGTTTACAACTCCACTATGCACGCAAAAAAAAAAAAATTCAACACAAATTTTTTTTTATATATACATTATATTTTATTTAATAATTAAAGAGCTCCCCATTGCATTAAAATAACAAAAAGACTCGTGGATATCGAAACTAATAATGAAAGAGAACTTTTATCAAATATGTGGTGGGTAGATTCATGGACACCCTCTTGCCTTCTTTTTCATTACTTTTCAAATTAGTTTGAAAATCTGGGTTGGCACAAGAATGATTTATCGCTACAAAATCTCACAAAACATAGAAGGCCTGAGAATTTTTTTATTATTATTTTAAAAAAAACTAATTTTAATCAATGGAGTTACACAAACCTAATTTTCGTGATCCTTCCAATCCTATTTCTTAAACCCGCAAAAACCCATGCCTAAATAGCAATATTACGTGTAAAAAAAAAGGCATTGAATTGAATTAATTAATAAGAATACAAATCAACATGCCTAAATTACATTCAATTGATCAAAATAATGATAGGAGGAAAACCTTACTTGATTTTTAATTTTATGTTATATTATATACAAGGGTAAATTTATTTTTTTATCTTATTTTAAATTTTGGATTGACTAAGAATATAAACTATAATTTTTAAAAGAATTGAGACAAATAAAAAAAATAACTAAAAGATAAAAAAGAAATAGAGTAATTTTCTTGATAATATAATAAAAAAACAAAAAGTCTGGCATGCAGGCCTGCCTCCTTAATGAGTTTCATGCACAAGCATGTCTAAGTACACTCACATTGCTTTTTTTTTCCAAGATTTTTAACTTCACTCCTTTATTTATGGTTTTAAATAATGTGGTTAAAATGCCCAGTACATTCATTATGTCTAGTCAAAATATTTATAGGTATAACCAATAACAAAACAAGGCCAACTGACATGTCATTTATATTTATATTATTGGTGAATGACATGTCGTTTCTAATATAATAAAAAAAAAAAATATAAGAGACTTAACTTACTGGTTACACTGTTTTTTTATGAGCCACACATGCAAGCCCATATATGCCCACTTGCATGCTTTTTTTTCAAGATTTTTAATTTCACTCCATTAAAGTAGATTTGTTACAAATTAATTTGAGATTTTTTAAAAAAACAAATACCATTTAATTTTTAATTTTTTTACTAGGATCATGGCTTTCTTTTTAATTATTTTAGCAGGTGCTCCTTTTATACATCCTTTAGTGATGTTGATTTAATTTTTTATCACTAATTTTTTATATTATTTTATCAAATATCATTCAATTTTTTATTGTTTTTGAAAAAGGGTCATAGATTTGCTTTTTAGCATTAGAGAATGCTTTTTGTTTTTTGCGGATCTTCACGGGGATTTTTTTTCTTAAATTTTATTTGATGATTTTCATGTGCTTATTTGTTTTGATTATTGTTTGGTTAAATAAAAAATAAATTTCAAAAATTAAGCTGTTAAACTTATTCAAAACTATGACTCAAGTTGCGAGTTTGTTAGGTGAACCCAAGTAGATACAAAACATCGTCAACTCACTATATAAAAAGAAAGCGTTAAAACTAAATTTTCTTTAACTTTTTTTTATATCAATCTATTTTTTTAATCTGATTTTTTTTAATTTCATCCTTCAATATTAGGTTAACTAGGGATTAGAATTAATTATTTTTTAAAATTTTATTTCTATGAGATTATCCTTGTCTTATGACCTGAATCACTGATTTGGCAGGTGAACTCAAGTTGACTTGGTTTTTTATACCTTTTTAATTTATTTTTTTAATTTTATCTTTCAACACTGAGTAGAATGAGAATTGAGCTTCATTATTTATTTTAACTTTTTTTTTATGAGGTTATCTCGATCTCATGATCCAAGTCACGAATTTGACAGGTTGACTTGGGTGATTTTTTGTTCTCTTTATTATTTTTTTTTCAATTTTATCATTCAATATTGGGTTGATTGAGAACTTACCATTCTTAATACTCCTCATTGACTCTTGAATAGCGACCAAACATAGCGATATCTCACTACATCAACTAATTTCCATGGACAAGCTCATACTAACCTGTCAATTAATTTAGGATCTAATTTAGGATTTTTCTTAAGATGTGTCATAAACAAATTGGAAGGCTCGAAATAAGTTTTGATGAAATCCTTATCTATGTTTGCAATGGTAAGATTCAGATTCTATCCATCATTTCCTATTTCTTTCCCCTAATAAAACATATTTGCAATTATAAATAAATATTACTACAAGTTTCGATTTTTATGAACAAATCTTATAATCCTTTATCGTATAACAAGTTATTGATTCTTGAATAATGAATAAGGGCCGCATAAATTAAGGAAGTGTGGACAATGAATTCACCCCTCACAAAACACTATTCACTAGAATTGTCATATATGTGCGGCGTCGTGATGATCATCCTCTCGGGTTGGGATATCTTTGTTAATGGGGAAAAGAACAAGGAATTATTGTTTCTTATTAGTAAAAAATCGATGGAGTCGCCACATAATATTTTGGTCACTAAAAACCTTAATTGGTCTCAGAGTTTGGATAAGAGAACTGGTTGTGTATAAAGATGTATCACCCCTAGTACATCTTACCTAAGGTAAGTTGTATTATTTGTTTGTATGATATAAACTAAGACATTGTTATGTTTTCTAATTGTTGACATGTCTAATGTTTAAGAAAAGTCTTCTTCGATAAGGCGATTCTTATCTTATCAAGTTAAAGTTTAGCTATTCTAGAGTTAAAAGCATTTTTATATTTTTTTTATTTTAATATCAAAAATACAACTTACATATAAGTTTGAAATCCTTGATATTAGGATAAACAAAATAAATGTTTTGGTAATCTTAAAAAGTAAACCATGTTCTCGTGGCTTTAATAAACTAGTTATTAAATCAAAAAATGCATGTAAAAAAAAGACTATTTTTGTGGTTTTTTTAATATGCTAAAATATTCAAATATAATTTATTTTTGAGACTTGGCCCTAAGCAAGTTAAAATTAAAATTTTATTTTTGAAAGAAAGATTTTTTATGTTGTTGTTTTTATGGAAGGGAACTGATTCATTTAATACTGAAAAAACACATCGCGTGTAGGTCAGAATTCAAAATATTAAATATGTGAGGTTAGAAAAAAAGTATTGAATTCAAAATTAATTGCAAAATGATATTTTAAAAATTAAGTATTTATTAAAAATTGTACGAAAACCGTGTTTGGAAATGCACAAATAAAATGTTTTTATCAATGCTATTTTAACCACGAAATCAATTCAAAACAAATTATTGTTCATCAAATCCAAACTAAACAATGCCAAATATCCACACAAATTTTATTAATTTCACCTACTTTGTTCAAATTTCATGGTAATCCAAATAAATCAAAATAAATTCAAACATAACTTAAGCACCAACTTAATGTCCAAAAAAAAAAAGCAATCTCAATCTATAAAATAATCTCACAATTCAACATAAATAACCACATCATTTCAAAATAAAAAACACACATCAAACAAAATTAATCGCGTCCAAATAGTCCAAAAATATACACAACAATAAACAATTTGTCCCAAATTTCACAATGTTATAGCAATTTATCCAAAAATGCTTTGAGTTTATATATCGACCTCCTAAGGTGTTTGAGATGTCCAAAGTATACTGAAATAGACACTAGAAGATCGTTGGAATAATAGCGGCATACATACCACACATCCCCGCCACTGCCAGTGCGTGGATTCACACGTCGTCGTTACTGGATAAGCATTGGTTGGTGGATTAGGTGCTCCTCTGTCTCCTCTTTGCTCCTACACTAGGAATGCTCCTTCACTCACTTTGAGCAAAGAGATCTGATATTCCAAAGCTTCGATCCTTTTCTCTTTTCTTTCTCTTCGTGTGATTGTTCCTCCTTTTTAGTTCTCCCTCGCCATGATTATTTTAGACATTGTCTTTTAGTGTTGTTGTATTGTCGATGAAGGGTGGCTATCTTCGAGAGATAAGAGAAAGTATGGATCGAAGCTGGCCTTGTCACTGTTGATGGTGGCTACGGGACAGTGAAGATGGAAAAAGAGGGAGATCGTGAGGGGGCTTTTCTAGCGCTGGATGACTTAATGGATGAAATAGTTTTACTACTAGAGGAGCCCCTGACGCAGTATTGTTGAGAATAAGAGATTGTTGTCTTAAATTGTCCTGGTGAAGAAGAAACCGAGGTTTCTGGTGGCAAAAGAAAGATTTATGTATGATGGACATAATGACATTGGATATGAGGGAAAACCTATAAGGGTTGGTTAAGGGATGGTGGCTATTTAAGTGTTGGTGTAGGACTCAATACTATTGTTGGACTAAGAGCTGGAAAGAGAGTTGTGGATGACTTAGGCCATCGGTAGCTAGAGTAATGTTTCTGCTATAGAGGGTGTTTGGTCGAGAAAGAGATCGCTGGTTAGAAGGGCTAATTTCAACTAATAAATTGGTAAAAAAAGGTTGTTGATTTCGGTGAAAGGTGATTTTTTTTTATTGAAAAGAAGAAAAGAATGGTTATTGTTGTTTAGGGATGAAGGAGAGGAAGACTGCAGCTATCCTCATAGTGCTAATAGAGGTTGGTGCAGAAAAGATTTGATGTTATTTGTTTTTCTTTACTAAGAGAATAAATGACCCGTGAGAAACTTGGTTTATGATGTTTTTGTATGGGTTTTTACTTGGAAAAATGGCTGAGGGCTAGGTCTGGGTTAAGGCAGGTTGGGGAGGATGATGAGAGAAAAGGCTATATGGGTTACAAGTTTTATTATTATTGTTAGGAAGTTGGTGGAGATAAACCATCCTCAAGAGGCTGTTTCTATGGTTTTTTCTTGTTTTTAAAATGGATGTGTGTTGGTGAGTTTGAGATAGAAAGAAAAGTGTGGGAAAAATAATTTTTGGCTTTTTTTTTGCTCCCTAAAACCTTTTTTTTTTTGTAGAACCACCTATATATAAGCAAAACAAACTTGTCTTTTTCCTTCTAATTTCTTGGTCCCCAAGCATCTAGAAAAACTTTGGTCCCTCAGTTTCTTTTTTTCACTTTTGGTCTCTTTATCCAAATATTTTTTGTTTTTTATTTCACTTGTAATGCTCCTACCCTATGACTTAGGTCATGCAACTGAAATAATCTCATTGAAAGTAAATCAAAACAAGTTATGAAGCTCAATCCCCAGTGAGTCAAATATTAAAAGATAAAATTGAAAGAAATAAATAAAAAAGGGACGTTAAAAAACCCAGTCATCACAAGTTAACCAACCAAACCCATAACCCGAGTCATGAAACCAGAATAACCCTATAAAAAACAAATCAAAACAAATTATGAAGCTCAATCCCTAATAAACTCAATATTTAACGATGAAAATTGAAAAGAAAACTATTAGAAAAACCAAAATAACTTGTTTATTGGAACAATGTTATAGTTTTTTTTTCCAACTTCATCCTTTAATATTTGTTTCAATGAGAATTAAGTTTCATTATTTGTTTCAATTTAGTTTTAAAGAGGTTATCTCAGTCTCATAACCTGGGTCTTGAGTTTGGCGGATTATTCTAGGTTGACTCGAGTCATTTTTTGTGTCATTTTTTAATTGATTTATTTTTCAATTTCATTCTTTAACATTAAGTTAACTAAGAATTGAGCTTTATAATTTATTTCAATTTGATTTCTATGAGTTATTCTAGTCTCATGACACTGGTTGTGGTTTTAGTGGGTTGACTTGGGTTTTTTAGGATTCTTTTTTTATTAATTTTTTTTTTAATTTCATCCTTCAATATTTAATTAACTAGGAATTAGGCTTCATAACTTGTTTCAATTTACTTTCAATAAGGTTATCCTAATCTTATGACCTGGATTACAGGTTTGATTGGTTAATCTAGGTTAACTCAGGTTTTAAGAGTCTTTTTTTTAAAAAAAATTATATCCTTCATCATTGAGTTCATTGGGAATTCGGCTTTATAACTTGTTTCAATTTACTTTCAGTAAGGTTATCATAGTCTCATAACCTAATTCATGGGTTTGGCGAGTTAATTTGGGTTGACTCGAGTCATTTTTAATGTCATTTTTTAATTAATTTGTTTTTTAATTTTATCCTTCAATACTGGATGGCTAAGAATTAGACTTCATAATTTATTTTTATTTGCTTTCTATGAGTTATCCTAATTTAATGACCTACATCGTGGGTTTAACAAGTTAACTTAGGTTAATTCGGGTTATTTTTTTGTTATTTTTTTAATTTTATTTCAATTATATCCTTCAACATTGAGTTGATTGAGAATTGTATTTATAATTTATTTCAACTTATGTTTTATGGGGTTTTCATTGTCTCATAACCTGAGTCATGAATTTGACAAGTTAACTCAGGTTGACACAGATCGATTCAATACATTTCCATCTTAATATTTAAACAAAAAATATCTTGAATATTTTTAGTCAAACTATGTTTTCAACGGTTGTTTTTAGATTTGCTAAGTCAAGTAGATCACATCAAATCAACCACCACACAGTTTAATTTTTTTTTTACTAGAAAACACATTAGAAAAACTAAACACTTTTTTAAATTAAAAAAAAAAATCTGAACCTTAGCATAACGTTGAACAATAATCTAGTTATTATATGTATGTTTAGGATCAGTTCCAAAAAAAAAAAAAAAACAATAGGAGAAAACGGACTGAGCTAATCACTGCGAGCATCAAATAATTAAGAATTTGGCATTTCGATTTTGCATAATGCATTTGATACTTTTGCCAGCTGCCACACGAGGAGAACATTGAGGCCCCAGCACTGCGTTCCCAATTAATGTGCTGTCTATAATTAACAATAGCTTCATACAGAGATTAATTAAGCCATTGATCCGGTTGTTAAAGACATCAAATTCGATCTCAAAAGGTTGGATTCATATTCTTCGCTGCAAGTTTTTAAAAAGACCACAAGAAAGGTCCATGGAGGCTGCCATTCTTTAACCCTCAGGACCAGTCATGTGCAACATATATATATATACTGCATGGTTGTTGTTGACTTTTTATGGATGGTCAATCCAATCAAGCAAATATGATATTACAAAATAGGATCACAATCACTAATAATTTTAGTACCAAAATTGTTTCGTATGACGCATGGCATGCATGGAATAAATTTAATTTTGGAGGTAATCAGAGGGCTTTGCGTAAGCAACTCATAAGCTGGAATCACCTTTTTCTTCAAAGCATATATGAATAATGTTCATTGTTTAGGTGTTACTGGATTATTTGTTGGGGATCAGGTCAAATTTTTCTTGAATATATAAATAATATTTAGATATTGCTGATTTTTTTTAGTGGAAAAAAAATTTAAACCATGTGAGGGTTGATTTAATGTAATCTGATTGACTTTACATGTCCAAAAACAACTTGGATGACCTGTAAAAATATAGACTGATTTTAAAAAAATTCAAGATGATATTTTTTTTTTATTAAGATAACAAATGGATTGACTTGGATCAACCTGGGTTAACATATTAATTTCGTGATCTGGGTTATGAGATTATGATAATCCCATAAAAAATAAATCAAAACAAATTATAAAGTCTAATTTCCAATCAACCTAATGTTAAAGGATGAAATTGAAAAAAAATCAATTAAAAAAGGACCAAAAAAACAACTCGAGTTAACTTGTCAAACTCGTGACTTAGGTCATAAGATTGAGATAACCATATAGAAAGAAAATTGAAACAAATTATGAAGTTCAATTCTCAATTAATTTAATGTTGAAGGATGAAACTAAAAAATAACATAAAAAATGACCTAACTCAATCCGTCAAACCAATTACCTAGGTCATGAGACTAAGATAACCTCATAAAAAAATAAAAAAAAATTATCTAGTTTAACTCGAATTAACTTTTCAAATCTGCGACTTTGGTCATGAGACTAAGATAACCTCATAAAGAGCAAATAAAAACAAATTATGAAACCCAGTTACCAATCGATCTTGTCGAATTCAATGTTAAACGATAAATTTTGTAAAAAAATTAATTAGAAAAAAGACACAAAAATAAGTCAAGTCAATATGGGTTAACCTGTTAAATAATATTATCGGGTCATGAGGTTTAGACAAAGTTAATATGGGTTACCTCATTAAAGGATGAAATTTGCAATAAAAGTTAAATAAGAAAAAAAATCTAGTTAACTGAGCCAACCCGTTAAATTCGTAATCCGAGTAATAAGAATGAGATAACTCAATAAAAAAAATTAATATTAAATGATAATTTAAAAAAATAAAACATTGATAGAAAAAAATTAAAAAAAAATGCAGGGAATTACTATTCATTGCTAGAATACTTTCCCTTTAACACCATTCCTTTGTCATTAAGCCATCCTCGGTAATAAATGATCAACGTGCATGTTCATCCTTAAATTAGCAAAATTACAAGCTAATAACCTAAATTATTTAGCCTACTGCATGCAATGATTATATAATTAATCAGTACGGCAAAGAATATTTATTATGATGTGTTTGAACTTAAAAAGTTGGAATCATTACAACTCAACCTTTAGATCTATAACATTTCAACTCTCTCTCTCTCTCTCATGCTTGTACTCGTAAGAAATAAAAAAGAAATCTCTCTCTCTCTCTCTCTCTCTCTCTGAACCTTTAGAATCTTGACTTTCCCAGCCATGAATAATATTATTTTAGCTATTGCGGGCATCGCTGATTAACATGCAAACTCTTCCATGTTTAATGGCCACACAATCTCTTGGGTCCTTTTTACATGGATGCCCCTTAGACATGAACAGAGGATAGGAACCTCTTGACTTAGCGGTAAAAGTGGATTCAAGGCCTGATGAGAAGATATTAGCGCCACTCTTTCTTGCATATGGCTCGTTGATTTCCAAGTATTATCCACTCTTGCTCGCTGTCAGGACAGAGGACTAATTAATGTGGCGATTTGGTGGGGAGAGAGATGATCATGTGCCAATCATAGTGGGCTAGTGGGGGTTATGTTTCTTGGAACTTAGTCTAGGATGATTTAGATGACCTAATTGGTCCCTGCCAGAGAGACTTAGGCAGCCCTCATGTGATACCTTCACTTTATGCATGTGGTTTTGCACCCCTTTTCAATCCTTCCATTTAAACTATCACATCACGACTCCTTCCATTATAATCCCATGTGTTGGATAAATGAATGTTGGGCGTCGCTTGCATAAATTCATTCACTAAATTTAAACGCGGTAGACCCCTCTCTTCAAACCAAATTAAGCTCTAATATGTCCGTTTCATCTTTCCTTGCTTGCTTGCCTGCCTTTGCTTAAAAAAGAATGGAGAATAATTAAAAAAAACTTGACTCTAAACGAAGCACACATGAAGATGAATTTTACGGATCCAATATCACATGAAATTGCTTTCAATATGACCTCAGGGAACTTTCCCAACAATCATTAATAAAACTAGTTTGATTACGCGCGCTATTGTGCAGTATGAAGCATTATTTTTTCAAGAAAAATTTTAAATTTAAGTTGATAAATATTTTGATTTTCATTAGTTTAGATAAATATTAAAATTGAAACGAATTATATTAATATTTAAATCAATAACATTGAATTTTTTTTTCAAACTAGCAACCAATCCATTTCCCCCCCCTTGATTTTCCAAATCACATAATATAAATGATTAAATTAAGAATAAAAAGGTCGAGGAAAATAAATATATAACTTTTTAGAAAAAGAAAACCCGGGGGGCCTCTTCCCCCCCCTCCCCGTTTTTGTCTTTCTTGTTTTGAATTTATTAATATTTTTTTGAATTTCTATTTATTTTTTAAATTTTTTTCATGATTATCTTGTGTTTATGATATCAAATCCATTTCATGTTTGTCGGGTTTGTTTGCCTAAACCTCACTTTTTAAACGAAAAGAAATAGGACCCAGTAAGAAGAAGCCAAAAGAATGAATAATTTTTTTTGAGGTGGTTCCCTGTTGACAATCCAAATACCATTTCATTGTTCATGGAGCATCAATTTGTGAAACCAAACTATAATTTTTAAATGAGAAGCAAAATGAATCAATAAAAAAGAAAAGAAATGAGGATGCAAAAAAAAGGACCCACTAAAAAAAAGGATGTGAATGAAAACAAATTGGCAAGCTACAATATTTCCACTTCAAGTCTTTTAATTCTTTTTGTTAATAGATAAATACTAGTTTATAGGGTTGCACTATACTATAGGTCATATTAAAAAAAAATTGAACATAATAAAAAATATCCAGATTTTAAAGAACCATTTAGCATTGTTATTAAACTCAACCTATCAAATCAACTTTGAAATCTCTCAATTCAACTTCTTGCATAGCTCAGGTTTAAAATTAAATTGTGTGTGAGTTAGCCCAACGTGACTGAGTAGACTTAGTAGGTCCAAAGATAACCCAATCAATGGGTTAAAAAATTATGAGGAAGAATTCACCAAAAAAATAATGTTGACAGAAAAAACCTCCCGATTCAACTTTTTACCTAACTCGAATTTAAAATTAAATCAAGTGAGAGTTGCTCCAACAATATGACCTAGATAACCTGGCCAAACTAACCCAAAAATTTTATTTTTTTTTTGCTAAAATTTAATATGATTTATACGTTTTGGATCGTTTTGATGTGCTGATGTCAAAAATAATTTTAAAAAAATAAAAAAATCATTGACATGCATTTCGGTACAAAAAGTTATTTGAAAAGCAACCGTTACCACACTGACAAGTACCCTCGAAAAGAGACTAATGGAGGTGATATTTTTATTTGAATATGGTTTAAAAGGTATATCAAAACTCGTACAATTATTTTTTATTTGGTTGGATTTTATTTTTTTAGAGTGATTATAGATTATTTTTTTAATTGAAATGGATTTATTGAGGCTCTTAAAATATTCTTAGAGTATTTTTAAATGAAAACAAGTTAAAGAATTAAATTTTCAAGTTCTAAACCTTGAACCTCGATGTTGGCTAGAAAATAAATAAGAAGATGATATATCATTTATTAAAACAAAAAACACATCATCAATTATATATATAAACATTGAAAAAACAAAAATTCAAGCACTTGAGCCTAATTTTCCACACCCATGCACATTTGGATAATTTTAACCAAAAATAATATTTTTTTCCCCGTAATTTTTTTTTATTATTTTTATAAATATCTATTTTATTATTATATAATTAAATAACAAATACTTTTTTAAAATTCTCCTCAATATAACACAGTCAATATCCCCATTAATAACTATACCTAAACAAGCTACAAGTGCATTTCTGCAATTGTATACGACGTTATATTCCTGATTTGAGAAGACAATGCTACACTGGTAGCTAGATGCTATTGATAAATTGTCTATCACTATCATACTCCAATACAATATCTGTGCTAGCTAGCCTAAGGCTCAGCCTAGGTTTACAGAATACTTACAGGCTTTCGCATTCGTCATGTGATGGGGATGATGGGAGAATTGAATCGGTCCCCTTCTTGTTGCTTATAGTCTGTACTCTCGTATTAGGGAGAAAGGAAAGGGGATAAGATCTCATTAACTCTCTTGTTAGTATACATGTATTGGGAAAGCATGGCTGTCCACTCTTTCACACCCTTTTCTCCCATTTTGGGAGTGTATTTTATCTCCACATGAACATCCATTCAGTGGGATTTTTACCAAGTGAAAAAAGCTGCTTGACTTGATACATATCTAAAACATCTACAGATCAGACGGATGCAAGAAATATAAGCTTGGTTCTTGTATATTCTTCATCATCCTTCTATATATCTCTTGTATGTTTGATGTATATATGTAAATCTTGTGAGAGATGATCACCAAAACATGGTCTTGGAAGAAAAAATATGGAACAGATTATAATTAATTAAATGAGCCCTCAAGATTTTTTTTTATATATAACTGTGAGTGTTCGGGTCAGTTTATACACATCTCGATTAATTAATTTTTCAAGATCCTGAAATTAACGACTAGATAAGTCTTTAGTAACTTTAAAATTTATAGTACTCGAATTGGTACTCCCTAAAAAATAAACTTAATATCAAACTAGTTAATTTGCTATCCCTTGTCCTCAAGATCTTAAGTGGCCGGCGGGAGGAGGTCGGTGCAGTGAGGGAGGATGGTGGGGTTTCAGAAAGAAGCATTGATTAATGACGTTAAGTAGCCACAACTTTCCTATGTGACAACGAATTGGTACATAAATCACGTGACATGCTCCCCTTAGCTTTATTAGGTTTCAATGGTGAATCTAGATTAGTTAAAACTGAAAGCCAAGTGGCACGTGATGCGCATCATCTTCTCAACATTACATTACACACTTGAGTACGGAAAGAGGGTAGGTCTCAAGTCTCAACCTTATCCTATTACCATCTTAAAAACCAAAGATTTTGCTGAAAGTAGGTTTTTCAAGCAAAAGGGAAACCAGGAATTCTCGCAAGTTTTTCCCAACAAGTTGTTGAGGTGGTTTCGCTGTATTTTAAGAGAGAAAAGCACACTGATTAGATCAAAGTCTACCTGGCCATGTCGGCCGAGCTGAGCCTGGCTTGGGTCAGGGTGTTAAGAAAATAACTCGAAAGTTAATGGGTTTAATGACCACGGAGAAAAGATCCCTTGACTGTGGCTGGTTAAGTAAATTCGTCCATGGAAATGCGTACATGCCTATAATGATGAATTTGATGGGCGTTATAGAAGCGTGATTTCAAGAAAAGAGAAGAAAAACTACTGAGATTTATTTTCAGGACCACAAATCCTTTACTTGGAAAAACAGGAGAATAAATATTCGTGTACTAAGGATATCTGATATATCTATATAGCCTTCATCTGCACAACACCTATTTGCAGTTAAATCAGCTTTTGGGTCCATTATCTTTCGTTTCGTTTGCATATATAGTACTCTGCAACAAGCATGCATCATGGCTAGTTATGGGACTCGGCATCAGCTTCTCATAAAGTTGTCCTGCAGTATAATCATTAGATGAAGTTGATTTATGCAGAGTATATTAAATTAGAGGGAGATCTAGATACGTTCATGTTTTGAGTGAGTAAACCAACAAATCCAAGAGTTCTGATGATCATCAGCAAGATGTCAGCAGGGATAGCAAACTCTATTGATTATCCTAAGAAAGAAAATAGAGAACCAGAATTCAGGATTTGAGGAGCCCATCTCGTTTAATAAGGTTAAGGGTCCTGCAAATGTTTGGGGATTCTGGCTATAAGGTACGGATTCATTCTAGTACTTATCAAAAAACATGCCCTCGTATAGTTTCTACCATGTTGGGGTCCTTGCAGAGTTTGTGTGGTCTCAAATGGGGCTAAGCCTCGATACCAAAAAGCTTTGATAACTTACTGATAAATCCCGACTACAAATAGATCAATAAGATCACCTGCCCAGTCAAATAACAAAATAAACAAGTCACATGGTATTAACAACCCAACCACTTCATCTAGATTAAACCCTTTAAAACTAGTTAGATTATTAGAACAGATCGGTGAAATAAACTTAATCTATAGGCAATAGCAGGAGTTAACTGCAGATATGATGCATATAAAGGAGGTATTGCAGAATCTCTAAATGGTTCGATAATTAAATGGTAAAATTCCATCAATAACATCCAATTCTTAGAGAAGGTTATGCTGGACCTTGGAATCTGCTCTGGCAAAATCTGTGAGTTAACTCTGGTCGTGTCGAGTTCACCGTGAGACCGTTTTACTGATCAGGCCAAGGACAAATGATTAACCAAATGGTAACAAAAAGGGCACTGTTGATCACCAGTAAACCTTACTATTGATTGGCGTAGATTATATTGGATATCAGTGTATCTCTGTAACGTGAGATAGCAAGGAAGGAAATTGTTGACAGAAGGGGCTCAACGGCATGCTGGCTGGTTTTCCAGTACATAAATCCACTTTGTTACATGCATGTTCCACTTCCTGACAGACTCCAGACCAGAGGGCTCATGTACAGAAAGGTCCACCACCACCACCACCACATTATTTTGTCCACATGAGATGAAAGTGGTAAGAAAATGACCATAGCAGATCTGCCCCACATTCTCAACCTTCCCACTCCACCTTTGTTTATTCATCTATCTATTACAAATAATATCATTAACATTTGTTTTTTAGGTTAGGAGTTCTCTCTCTCTCTCTCTCTCGTCACAACCCAGATTTGACCCACACATTCCACATCCTCTTACGTTAATGAGGTACTAAAGTCTTAAGGGTGGCAGTTGGCACCTGCACTTCTCATTCTCTCCAAGAAGATTTTCACACAAGCCTTTTTTTGCTTATAAAAAAGCTTGCACCCCTCCCACACAGGTTCTAGCTTCTAGCCAGCAGCCATTTTTTCCCCTAGAGTAAAGAGAGCCAGAAGACAGTATTATTTTGTGCTGGGATAAAACCCAAAAAAATCCCTTCTTGGGTCTGCAAGTTTTTCCTGCCCTGTTTCACTTCATAGTCTAAAGAAGGTGGGGGCTAGTGGGCAACCGTTTGAAGTGTTGGGTCCCTTGCCATTTTCTTTTTGGTTCAGTTTAGGCTTTGGCAGAAATTATTGTCTGCCTTGCTTTCATGCGAACAGAAATAATGAGAGGCTCTTTGTTGCTTTCTTTTTATCTTTAAATCTTGTTCCTTCATTCTCTTCTGCTATTCAATAATTTTCACAACCCTTCAAGAAAAGAAAAACAATTCTAAAAGAACCAGCCTCCAAGTTCTTGGTTCAGAGAGAGAAACAAAAATATTGGTACGCTCTGACCTGTAACCACCTAAAGACCAAGGTAGTAAACATCTGATGAAGCGTCTTAAGTATTCAATGCTGAGTTCTGTAACTCAAGATTCTCTCCGTCTTTCATCTCTTTTATCATAGTTTGAAAGATGAACTGTTGAAGCCATTGAGAGCTTAGAAGGTGAAGAAATGGAAGTCTACAAAGTTTAAGAGAGTTGTCTTTCTTGGGTTGCTCTGTTGAGAGAAGATGTCTGCAAAGTACATGTATAGGCTATCGGATGAAAACCCAGATCTGCAGAAGCATATCGGATGCATGAATGGCATCTTTCAACTGTTTGACCGCCATCATATCCTGGGCGGCAGCCGCCGAGCCACCAGCCAAAACCAAAAGAGGCTTCCATCAGGTACTTTTGATAGTTACAACGCAAATTACCTCCATGTTATTAACAATGTGGATTCTCTGGATTCTCTTGATGTTTTTTGAGCTATTTACTTGTGTCATGTTCAAACTTTGTAATTTAATTTTATAATAAACTCCACGCTTTGTTAAAAATGCTAAAAATTCACATTTACAAGATTATTCTTTGACCGAGCAACCACGAGAATAGGTTTTAAGTGATTCAGAATTCATTATTGTTGCCTGGAAATGCATCCATTACAGAGCCATCCACTTGGATTTTATTCCCTTTCTCTGTCTTGGAATGATTGTGATGCTTCTGCAAAAAGCAACATCTGCTAGGATTCTTTAAATGCGACCATGCATTTGCACCTAGGAATAGTTTCCGTATCCTGTTAGTCCTCACCATGCCTGGACATAGTCATCAATTCAGTGATACGGGTTTTTTCTTAGTTCCGCATGAAAATTATTAATGCTCATGCGTCATGGCTGAAATATGAATATGAGAATAAATTTCAAGTTCGAAAAATATATTTACCAGTAACCTTAGACAGCTAAATTATCGATCTTCTACCCAGGTCAAAATGGCAACCATGGGAATGGGATCCAGCCCAAAGGTGCCCCACAAAAGAAGACCACGGTAAGCAATTCAATCCTTGTCCATATCCTTTATTTGGAGATACTAGGCAAAACATTGTTAAAGCAGTTGCAAAATCCATTTGCAGGAAAAGAGAGCCAAGGCATTGAAAGAGAAACACAGAACCTCCACTGAATCATCAAGAACCTCGTTTTCATCTTCCTCGTGTTCGTCCAGTATCTCATCCCTTGAATGCAGTAAAGCATCTCAGATGGAACCGTCTTCTTTCAGTCAATCTGTTGCCCCAGAAAACCATGCTCGGAACTCACACACGTACAAACCAAATGCTTCTTTGCAGTCAAGCCAACAATCTCTTGATCTCCGGGATGTTGTTAAAGACTCGATCAACAGAGAACCACGTGGCTTATCAATCAAAACTGCAACCACAGGAGAAGCCCGGGGCCAAACCTTGAAATACATTGATTCCCCAAGACCATTACATTACCTCAACTCTGTAAATCCCAAAGATCCAGGTCCAAGGGAATCATTTAGAGTTCTTCATAAGCTTCGAGAATCGCCCTCCAAATCCAGTGAAGGGAAGAGTAATTTCTTAACAGGTGGACTGAAGGATGCCCGTAGGTTTTCTTATGATGGATGGGAATCAAGAGACACTTTGAAATCTACTATTAAGCTCAAGGAGCTCCCAAGGCTGTCATTGGACAGTAGAGCAGGCTCTGTAAGGGGTTCCAACCCTGAAATGAAATCAAATTTTCTTTCAAGGGATTTCGGGAGAGATGATCTGAACTCCAACAGTTTCCTAAACAACCAACAGGATCCAGGAAGCAATAAACGACCGTCTAGTGTAGTGGCCAAGTTGATGGGCTTAGAAGCTCTGCCAGATCCCATGTCAACCAGTGGGAACCAAACAACGCAGATTAAAACCCACCTAGATGAAGAAAACAAGTTCCTGGGGTCATCGAGAACAACTGATTTGGACAAACAAAATCGAATTTCTGGCTCCCCAAGAAATCTGCACAAGGAACCCACCTCACCCAGCCAGAGAAATGCTGCCTCAGACAAGAAGCTCACTGCATCCTTAAAGTTTCCAATAGAGCCAGCTCCATGGAGGCAGCCAGATGGAAGCAGAGGTTCTCAAGCACCAGCTCAGAAGAATCGGGTAACTCTAACTAAAGTCCCCAGCTCCTCTCTTTCTGTTTATGGTGAAATAGAGAGAAGGTTGGCACAACTTGAGTTCCAAAAGTCTGGAAAGGATCTTAGAGCTCTTAAGCAAATACTTGAAGCAATGCAGAAGACGAAGGAGATATTAGAGACCAGAAAAGAAAATTCAAGTTTTGAAACTCGGACAAGCATTATTAGCAGTCTTGATCAGGGCTCAAAGTTGGCAAATCTGCGAGACCTACAGAGCAACAGCCCCATTTCTGTCCCTACAAAGGGGACCACTTCACCAAAGAGCTTTAAATCTTCAATTGTGATCATGAAACCAGCTAAACTCATTGGAAAAACCATTAATTCTGTTTCTGCAAAAAACGCAACAGATAGTTTATCAGGTATTCACAGGCTCCGGGTTGCTACCCCTGAAGATGGCAGAAAGGAATCAGTTGACAAGCAAGCTGGTAAAGATGTATCTCCCAGAATCAAGAATCTTACAGACCATTCCAATAAACCTCTTCATCGAAATCCCATGGATAAAAATGCTGGTGCTAGATCAATAAGATTGGCACAACCTTCAAAGGAGATTCGATCCACAACTAGAGAGGCCACCAACTCAGCTAAGAGGTCAGAAACCATGAACCTAAGACAGCAACAGAAGAAACTGGGGTTTGAGAAGCAATCTCGTCCAGCAACAGCATCATTGGAATCAAACAGGAGAAGAAGGCAGCCAAGTAAACAGCCAACAGACTCATGTTCTCCACATCAAAAACCCAGAGCAAAATCCCTCAACTTGCAGCCAAGTGATTATGAATTGAGTGATATTAGTGATTTAAGAGATTCGAGTCACCACAGCGATGCTGTTTCTCTACAATCTGCGAGCAACATTAGCTTGGCCTCACAGTATGATGATGAAGTCTCAAGCAATGACAGATCTAACAAGATCAATAAGACTTTTATCCAGCAAGCACACTTGAGACAAAGGGTATGTGCCTTTTTCCTCTTAGTTCATCCATATATAACTTTTACCACATGTCTGACAGCTTCGTTGTCTCATTCAGAACCTGGTCGAAAGGTCAATCCAGGGCACATCAATTCCAGAACCAAGACCAGCTTCTTCAGAACAACCAAGTCCTGTTTCTGTTCTTGATGCTGCATTCTATGGTGATGAATTGCCATCTCCCATTAAGAAAATATCAATTGCCTTTAAAGGTGAGAATTGTGTACTTAGATTCAGGCTTCATTGTTTGAAAGTAGAATAGGTCTGCTCTTAGTTTTAGATCACCATTAAGCAGATAAAACAAAATGATTCACTTAATGAGAGGCGATGTGATTAGAATGACAATGGTGATTGACAAAACTATTGATCATCCATATTTGCCCAGAACATGAAATACAGAAACTAGAAGATAAAACACAGTAAAGAACATGCAGAGAGATCATATTTACAAATTTGAAATCATTTGCATGCATGTTTGTGTGCAATTTGACACACACAAAGATGTATGTATATATGAGAATGACTGCATACTTTCAGAGTGTCTGCATAGTTTCTTTATGATTACTCATTCAGTTTTCTCACTACAGATGATGAGGCTCTAAAGTCTGATGGGGTGGAGTGGATTCCTATAGATGAAGATTACTCATTTAACAGCATGAACTCCAGTCTCCACTCAATGATCAATCAGAAGAATGTGCAGAACCTCAAGCCCTTAATTCAGAATCTGAAAGAGATGTTATCTACTCACAAGGAATACATCACTGATGAAACGACACCTTTCTACAACCACGCAAATCCAGACCATGAATACATTTCACAAATATATTTAGCATCAGGTCTCCATAAAGACTTTGAATCTGGTTTAAGAACCATTAACCTCCATCCAACAGGCACCCCTATCAACCCTGATATATTCCATGCCCTAGAACAAGCCAAAGCGAGCTCAGGGCACTTCAATGATGATCACAATGGTAAAAGGATATCCCTGTCAGAAACTCATGCCAAAATCCGAAGGAAACTTCTGTTCGATGTTGTGAATGAAATATTAGTCCACAAATTGCTATCAGAAAATTCTTCCAAACAGTGGCTCTCGTCAAAAATGCTGGCTGGGAAAGGACAAAAAGGACAGCAACTACTGGGAGATTTGTGCTCAGAGATAGATAGGCTGCAATGTCTGCATTATCTTTTAGACGATGAGGATGACAATTCAAGAAGCATCCAATGGGAGGATTTGATGCGTGAATCAATTCACTGGACCGCTTGCCATGATGAAATTCAAGGAATAGTTCTGGCTGTAGAGCGTTTGATCTTCAAAGACTTAATAACTGAGGTCATAAACAGTGAGATGATTGGTCGACAAGGAAGGTTAGCTGGGCATCACAGGCAACTGTTTCCAAAATAATATTTTTTTAGCATAACTGTTTCGACATCGTATGTTAGTAGTCCCTCCCACTGGTGTTAAATTTGTGGGTCTAGCTTACTTTTCAAGTGAAATCAAAATAATTCAAGTATAAATTAACTTTACGCTAGCATGTAAATCTTTAAAAGAAGCTTCACATACATATAAATTACAGTCACTGTATATGCAAGTATCCATACCCGTTTAAGTATTACACCCAGCTATTCTCTATTAATTCAACATAGCACACAATGCAATTTTCCATAAACGAATATGATGATTGGAGCCAACTAGTTGCATATATTTTCAGTAAAAAAACCACATATACAGACACACATGCACACAAAATTGCTTCTACAATTACTTTCCATGGTATATCAGACCACCAAAAAATATGTCTGCAAATGCAAGTACAGCAATAACTGAATCACTAAATTTAAGCTGCTGATTGCACAATGTTAAACTCATATGCTGGCTAATCTGATAATTTTATAGAACACATGAGTCCTATTACCTGCCTAACTTCTAGCTTCTAAGATAGGAAGTCTTCTTTGACAAGATACCTTGGAAATGATTGTTATAGTATAGTTCATTTTGAATTTACTTAACGGAGCCAAACTTATTAAGCACATGCATCCTAAAGAGCTTTATTTTCCAAAGACATACATTAAAATGGTTGCAAACAAATGCTGTGTGGTCTTTTTTTCTTGGGACAAGTTGCGAAACAAGTGCTCAGTTGGGAAATTCGGAAATTCAAAAGTAGCAATAATCACAAAATCGAAAAACACATGTAGAATATGACATATAAGAAGAATAAGCTGTTGATATACAGCACAGCGATGACATTCAAGTTGGTTTTGACTGCTCAACCAATGAATATTGAAGGGCTTGGATCAGCAGGTTAAATTACAAGTTACCCATCAAAATGTCATAATTTCCAACATTATTGCAAGGTTCCCAGCAATGCTCTCTTACATCTTAAATTTTCAGACTGACAATCTGGCAACACTGATTCATAGCAGAACCAGATGATTTCTGAATCTAAAACCCATCATTCAGCAAGAACGCACATGCAATTACAACATATTCGGTAACTTAAATGAGCGATAGAAATTTATCAATAATTTCAATATATGATAGTTTTGAATTCCTAAAATAGTTTGTTCTTTCTAGCAATTAGCTTGTTAATTTCATTCCAGTTTTGTTTATTGACTACCCGTGCATCTTCAGTTTAATAAGGAAAGGAAACAAAAGCAAAGAACTATCATCAAATTCATATAGCTTCAGAGGGAGGGAGGGAGAATCACAGCATAAGGCAATACAAATAACAATACAGAACAACAGAGTCCCAGCATAAGCAATAGAAATACTAGCCTAGCACTACAGAGATATCTCAATATCACTGAAGAGAGACAACTTGTGGCTGATTCTACTGATCATGGTCATAAAAGTAAGTAATATATATATATAAATATATATATATAAATATATATATATATATAGCACATCAAGCAGTAAGTTATCAGTGAATGCAGCAATGAACTCAATCAAGCAGTAAGTTATCAGTGAATGCAGCAATGAACTCAAAACAAGCTATGCTAAAATAGTTGAGGGGAACCGATGAGCCCAAAACACCATGATGTTAATTTTTCAACTGCAAATCCAAAAGCAAAGGAACATAAACACCAATCTAATAATACTGTCCAAGAAACTCAGGAACATTCATTAGTAGATGACAAGACTATAATCTGCCTAATTTGCAAAAGAGACCGTATTGTTTATATGTGTGTATGATATTGGATAGGTGAACACATGTTTATGATTTATGATCAAAGACAACAGGACAACAGTAAAGAACAGAGTGGAGAAGGCAGCACAAGTGAAACATATGACCTGAAAATCACCTAGAACAAGACAAGGGTTTGACTTATCAGAGACATAAAAATTCCAGAGAATAAAACCGAAAACAAAGAGACAGTTCATTTAGAATTCAGTGCAATCCCCATATCGCACCCCATAGCCAGAGAGGCTTGACCCTATCTCCAGGTTGCTAGAAGGGAAACATTATCAAACAATATCAAGAAGCCCAAGAAGACGACATCATCAAACAAAGAAAACAAAAATCCATACGTGAGAACCTGGAATTCACCCATTCCATACAGGACATTACGGAATAAAAAAAATTGGCAATAGTTTTGTTGATTTTGTCCTGTTTCCACGATCCTTGTGAGACAGATTCTCTCCTGAAAAACTGTGTGCGTGTGGGAGAGAGAGTAATATCATGACCAATTTTCTGTGTTTTAGGAGGAAAAAAAAATTATAACAGGGAACAAGCTCTTGGTGTGAAGAAAAGAACCATATACAAAGAAAGAAGATCATTCACTAATATGTACCTGGCCCCACACCATCTAGTAGCTAAATGTTCTTGTACTTGGAATTTCAACAGAACATATAGCGCACTTTTTGAAAACAAGAAGGCATGCAGCAAGCAACTATGTGCCATAGAACATTGATCATAGTTTTATTTGTTCTTATTTTCCTAAAGAAACAAGCAGGTAACACCATACAGTTAAATCGGCAAATGTAAGTAGAAAACAGATTCATTCTTTCCACACTGAGCATAGCACCTTATAAACAAAAGCCACCTGTATAAAGCATTTATTAAGATGATTCAAGTCCAATTAGTTTTAATTCCAATGTGTTACAATATCAGGATGAATTATGTTTTCTGTTTCTCTAGGTTGATAGTTATTCAGATTAAGAGGGGAAGATTATCAAGCTTGACACCTTCAAATCAAATTATGCATGAATTTATTGACTTGAGGTTCCACAAAACACACCTGCAGTGTCTGGTAATGTCTTAAAATTGCGGAGATTCTAGTAAGTACCTCTTCCATCCCAATTTTTACCCATTTTTTGGGATGTCCCAAACATTGGTTCCCTTTGTATTTCAAAACAAATCTTAGCAATTAACAATAACGCCCTCAATATGAGTGCTCAAAAACATTGCTCTCGATGAGAGTGGAGAAAGGAAGACAGCAAAGTCATTATTGGAATTACATGGCAGTTTACACCTTACACCATGAATGTGAACCTGGCTGCCAAAAGAGCAAGAAACTATGATAAAGTATTTAATGCTACAATGGGTTTCAAAAGAAGTTGCTTTCCAAATTTCAGTTAGTTGCAGTTATGTATACATATAATTTTTCATTTGTATGATCGAGCATTTTGTTCTTATGTTGAGAAAGAAATTACCCACTAGCCAGAAGTAGCAGAATCTAAGCATCAATTCAGTATAGAAAAGGAAAAAGAAAAAAAGGGGAGAAACAGTTTTTCAACTAAAAAGAATCAATTACTAACAACTGCATATGATGACAAACTGGCATTCACATACCTCTAAAACTTGCTTAAGTGAGAACAGTTCTCTATTGTAGATTGTAATTCCCAATCTTTAGAACCATATGACGTAGTCAATGATCTTAACTACCCTGGAACCAGCTTCTGTTGCCAGTTTCCTAAACAAGTGTACAATTTCTAATAAAACCTAATTTACAACTCACCCAGTTCACTTGGGTTTTCCATAGATTGCTTTAGAATTTTCTCAGCTCTCCTTTTCTTATCATCATTCTCACTATCCTTCCCAAACCACTTGCTGATCTTCTCAATGCCAATTTTCTGAGGGCTCAAATCTGGTGCTCCAGCCAAGGAATTCTTTCCAACCTGAATCTTAAATTGCACAGCAGGTCTTTGATTCAAAAGCACCTTCTTCTGTCCCTCCTCAGAATCGCAGAACCTACTCTTCATTGCTTCAATGGCAGGAGCAAATGTCTCCAGTACTGATATATGGTTATCCATTATACGGTTTTGCTCAACTGGATATCTCACAGCAGCTTCGTCAGAAAGCCTAGCTGGAGGAACAAGGTGGGACACTTCCTTCTCTCCAAATTGCAAAGGAGCAGCAAGAAACGGGTTACTCTCAGTCCCTTGTGTTGCTCTAGCACTGTTACCAAATGTAACAAAGGAAGGTCCTCCAGAACCATTGCAAGTAAAATGTTGTGGCAAATTCATGGAAGACATATCCATCTTCAGGTGATGCCTTGCAGGCTCAATCTTATCAGCATTAAAAACAGCATCTCCTTCATTCCCAGCAGGCAACTGAACATGAGTCTGGGGATCAGGAAAAGCAGGTAACCAAGCCGGGATATGCTCCGCAGGAGACTCCTCGCAAATCTGGAAAAAACTTGGCACGGGCTTCCTTTCTCTAGCAACTGGGAAAGGAGGAATAGAATAAACAAATGGGATATCCTCTGCATCGCCAATATACTGAACAATCTCCCTAACAATACCCGAACCAGCAAGACAATGATCAACATTGGAAGCACCAGCAAACCCCTGCGACAAACCCAACTCTTCCATTCCTTGAATAACGTCAAAAACATTACCCTCTGTCCTACCAGCTAAATTAGCATAGAACTGAGCAGTCTTTCCTAAATTCCGTATATACCAAGTAGTAACATCAGATAATTTCTCAAGTGCAGACTGCTGAAAGGACTGAAACCCCACAGTCTCACACATTTGCGCTACAGCAATCTTCGCAATCGCTCGAGTAAATTCATCTCCACTAACACGCGACTTTCTCTTACCACTATGCCCTGCTTTGTCATGCAATCTTCCACTCTCCCCACCTCCATGGCTCATATTCAATACCTCATATCACTTCACATTAGATATTAACACTCAATAGCACCATCCATCCTCACCCATTTATCATCCATTTCATTTCTCATTCCCCCCTTTATCAGCTGAAAAATAAATCAACATTTCAAAACACACGATATTTTTCAAAAAATAAAATAAAATAAGGAACTAATTAAGTAAGCAAGGACGGAAAGTTCAATTTTCTCTCATTTTCTTAGCAACCAAACAGAGACAGTGGTACACTGAAGGAAACCCTAGAGAAAGATGTAAAGGAAATTGCAGAAAAAGCGAAGGAGCAGAGTTGGAATAAATGATGAAGTGAGTGATTACCGTTGAATTCTAGGGTTTGGAGCGAGACATACTTGAAGCGTCGAAGAAGACACGGAATGAAATGAGAGGACAAACTGAAATCGATCGATCTATGGAAGCCCTGGGCAGCGAGGAGGAAGGTTTTATGCTAGGATTGGATTTAGGGTTTTGAAGTTTAGGACTTTTTTATTTTTATTTTTAAAAACCCTGGTTAAACCTCTTCGATTTGGATTTGAATCGGAGGAGAGGGAGAGGGAGAGACAAAGAGACCGGAGAGAGAGAGAGAGAGAGAGACGGTGCGGTGCAGTGAAATACTGTAGTGAGAAAATTAAATGTTTTATAGAAGAAAATGATTATTTTGTTTTAATTATTATTGTTTTAAATTAAAAGAAAAAAAAAGGAGAGAGAGCTGATTTCTTGTTGACAGCTGTCCTCCATATTAGAAATTTGGTCAAACTAAATAAAACTATTAAATATTGATCCCGCGTCTTTTTTTAAAAGAAAAAATGTAATTTGTGGAGCTTGAACTTTGTAACTCCACCTTCTAAAATTATGCGATTCCTGTGTTGTCATTTGTCGTCATGCTTTATATGTTCCAAAATATATTTGTATTATAACAAAATGATCCAATGGTCCAACCAAACCCGCCACTTAAATTATCAACTCAATAATTAATCGAGTTGTTGTTTGCACTAAGTTTAGAGTTTATTAAATAATGTGATATTATTTATTTTTTAAAATATTTTTTTATTTAGAGATGCATTAAAATAATATTTTTTTTATTTTTAACATTAACACATCTAATTTAAACGATTTGAAACACTAAAAAAATAATTTGAAGTAAAAAAATAAAAAAAATATTTTTAAAAATATTTTTAAAATATAAAAATAAACAGGTTGTTAGTCAGTAACAATAAGATATGAAGAATCTATCTTACATGCTTGGTGTTTTATTGTATTTTGAATAGAAATGTAGTGAGGTGTGGTTGGTTTTTTTTAGGGACAACCATCTTAAATTATAGACTATGTCTCACTAAAAGCAAAACGTACATAATTTTCTCATTAATATTCAATTAAAATAAAATATTTATTTATTTTTATTTTTATTTTACATAATTTTCTCAAATATAGTGTTCTCATATTTGTTTTTCATATGGGTGCATAAAATTGATTGATTCATAATTTTTTTAGTTTTTTAATTGAGATTTTTTTTCATGGTAATAATATGTTTTTTTTTAAATGCTTATCATAAAAGAACATGTTTTCATCAAAATAACAAAAAAAAAATATTCAATAAAAAAATTAGATTTTTTTATTAAAGATATATGTTTTTTACTTTTGACTTCAAATCATTATAATTTTTTTAATATTTTTCTTTAATTGCTTTTGTTTTTATTCAATGAACTATACTACTAATTAAAAAAATATTTTGTTGTCAAACACAAAAAAAAAAAAACAAAATGAACCAGAAAAGATAAATTTTAAATATGTTCTACTCTATGATTTTATTCATTGTCTTTTCTATGATTTTTTTAATTGTTATATAATTAAATAAAAAATAAATTTTCTAAAACAAAGTTATTAAACATGGTCAAATCCATGATCTAGGTTGTAGGTTGGCCCTAATTAACCCATATCAACCCAAAACATCATTATTTCAATACTTTTTTAATTAAAAAAACTTAAATCAACATCTCTTTAATTAATTTTTTAAATCAAATCAGGTTTTGATTGAGTTATTAATGCACCATCTGATCAATTAGGTCAATTTTCACCTATTTTAATTTGGAATTCCACCTAGACTAGAGATTAGTCAAGGTCAAGAAACTTTTCCGCAACAACATATGGAATAACAAACTAGTGTGTAACTAAAAAATATAGATGGCTCTTGTTAAACTCTTTTGCAGTGTAATTTACATGATACATTTGATGATGATGGCATGTAATTAAGTATTACTCTAAAAGGCGTGAGATTTTTTTTACTTTGTAAAGCTTCACTGTTTATCCTCTCATATATTATTGTGGATGGACTGTGAAAAATCTTATGTTTTTTTAATTTGATCCTTGAATTTTTTTAGCGATTTAGTCATAATTGAATACCAATTGATTATGATTTTTTATGAAAATGTGGGATTGAAAGAAGAGGGACCGAAATGAAAAAAAAACACCATATATGGGTGGCATGTCATAAGTTTCTCAAAAGATGCACTTTAATCTTTGAAATTTAAAAATCATGCAAATTATATAATTTTAGCACCTCAATATTTTTCCAGTTCAATTTTGATACAAAAGCTTATTTTTGTTATTTTTTAGACCCTGGTTAAGAGAGGTCGTCAAATTCCAGATATAGAGAGAGAAATGTTGTTGACACCGATTTAGACCACTAAAATAGATGATATTTGTATCAAATGGTTCTATTTGATGAGAGGAGATCATATTAGATGTTTTTACCTTTAAATTTCATTAAAAAAAAGATTTGAGCTGAAGTTGATTTTTGAATTCGGGTTTATTTTGGTTTTTGAGGCATGTTTTTAGGTTTTTTAAGGTCATAAATAGATTTATCATGATTTTTACGGTGTTTTATAGGTGTTTCAAGTGAGAAATGGGTTGAAAAACCGGTTTTTGAGTAAAAAAACTTAAGTTATGATTTTCCAACCATCATAGTAGCCGGAATTTGGACAAATCAGATGACACGTTGTGTGATTTTTTTTTCAAAACAATTAGGGGCCAGTTGCAAACAAAAAAGATTAAGGCCCCAATTGCGCATGCCTGCCAAATTTTTTTTTTTATCTTTTGTCTTTAAATTGTTTTTCTATTTTTACATATTTATATTTTGTTTGTATTTTGTGATTATTTCTAATCACACAACAGAAACTAGAAAAAATAACCAAAACAGTAAAATAATTAAAATTAACTAAATTTACTGAAAAGATACATTTTCGTTGGATTTGTTTTTTTAAATATATAAGAATGGAAAGTAAAAAACTAGGTTCCTATATATATTAGTAATTGAAAGAGAATTTACACTAACAAATAATATTTTTCTACAAAATTAATTAATTTATTACATTTATGATGAAAATCCATTTCTATTGCTATATAATTTAATTAATTTTTTTTTTGAAGAGCACCCTCTTTTGTTGGATAAGATATAATCATGTGCATATATCAATCTTTCAACTTCTCATTTTAGTTTTCAGTTATTATTAACAATTTGTTTTACAGTTTACTAAGCTAATTTAACTTACATTGCATCGACTGCATGGCATGAGTAATTTGCAAGTAACTGCTATACCGCGAGTGATCATAATTTGTGCATACAATCACCAATGTAATTTTTTTCTTTTCAAAACTATGTTTCTAACTTATTTTAAGATTTACTTGATTCCTGTCAAATTTAAACACAGTATAGTTTGTTCAAGAATCTCAATTTAAAAGTTATTGGATTCAGATGATTTTTTAATATGATATCAAATCTTTGTTGTTTAAGCAGTTACGGGTTTGAATCTCACTACACCCATTTTATTTGATAAAAATTAAGTATAAGATAATGTAAATTTATGTAAATTTCAAGATCAAAGGACTTTCACTTTTGAAAAAATATATATTAAAAAATTGTATAAATTATATCTCAAAACTTCATCTAAAAACTTAAGTTTTTAAATTAAAATAGTTCTTTCACATATAATTCACTTTTAAGTATAGAAAATATTTTTAATTTCTTAGTTTGTAAATTATCTATATCTAATGGTAGATAGAGCTCACGGTGTGTGATACTAATTTTATTCATTTCTATTTGTACAAACATAAATTTTGGCTAATTATAAATTTATGAGAAATCGACTAAAAACTTGAGTAAACAAATTTCAATGAAAGGTATGACCTTTTCAAAGGAACCTGTGGTTTGGCTTGGACTTCAGGAACGAAATTGCGTGATGCAGAGCCTGAAACCTGGAGATTGTTGATACAGGTTTCTCCTTAATCACAATCTTGGAGATTTTTTTTATAATTATTGGGTAGGAAATAATATAAACTATATCTTGTGATTTTATTTAACAGTTTAAACTTTGAGTTAATATGATTTTTTGACATGGTATCAGAGTCTTGATGATGAAGCGGTCATGAGTTCGAATCTCACTATTCTCATTTATTTGATAAAAATTAAGCACAAGATAATGTAGGTCTGTGCAAGTTTCAATATCAAAGGATTTTCACTTTAGAAGATATATTAGAGAACAATATAAATCATATCTTGAGATCTTAACTCGTAATTTTTTATTTTCTGACTTCGATATTGTCATTAAAATTATTAAGCCATGCCAGCCGGAAAAAAAACGGATGACAACCCCTACACATTACCATGATAAGTTGGTCGATCTTTCTTGGCAAAGACAGAGTAATGGGAATGCAGCTGAAAGTGCAAAAGGACAAGGCAACGCGATGGGCAAGAGAAGGAACATCCTTTTACCAATTTGCTTGTTGATGAAGGACTGGTACTTTTGTAAAGAATGAACCTTCTGCAGAGACTATTGGAAAAATTTCGGTGCACTCATGAACGTAATGATGCAACCTCAAGAGAAAGGTTCTTAAAAAGTATGCGACTGTTGATATTCTTGAAACTGTTAAATTTTTTAAAAATACTATAAATCAAATTCAAATAATCACCGTAACAAACACCACTTATGTCAATAGATTTTTTGGTCTTTTTACAATGGTTAGCTTATGAGCAATTTAATATTTGTCTAAATAAAACAAAAAAGATGGGCACACGTGTATGACACTGGAAGGTGCGTGGGAGGTACTTGCGTACTTCAAGCGGTGGATGTAACATCTTTTAGCATCTAAAAATAACATTTCATCGTGTCGTTAGAAATGCCAGAACTGTTGATCAAGAACAGTTGTTTATGTCATTTATTTTTCATCCCGTTTCATTAATTCTTTCATGTTTAATGGGTATGAATCCACTTATTATTGTTTTCTATTTTGTTGTTTAATTGAATTAAAATCAAATAAGATGTAGTCAGATTTATATATATACATGCTTACGGCAGCTGAATATTATTCTTTGCATGAAAAATAATCCGGCTTGGGCAAAGCACGACACCAAAGCTAGTAAGTCCTAATCCACCGTCCATAGATCTGCCATAAATAAATTAAAAACCACCATATGTCTACCATAAATAAATCTTAAACTACCATTATATATTCTTTGCGAGTTGCAGCAATTAATTTTGGTATCGTAGTACTTGTCACCAGTGTTTCCTTCTAATTCGATATTTTATATCTTGAAAAGTTTTATTTAAGTTTGGAAATTATACATGAGAAATATCTTTGCTAAGATTAAATTAAAGCTATTTGGGGCAAGATGTCTCGTTTGATGATAATACTATATTTTAAGTATATATTTCTTTGAAATAGAGAAGAGCTCAATTTAATTATGACTATATATTTATATACTCGATGATGAGTTTTTTTTCTCAAATAGAAGGGACGTGTATCAAAGGTCCTAGATCAAGAAGAAGTTTAGACACCTTAAATGAGCTTTCTAATAAAAATAAACTTAGATTTTAATTGAAATTTAAATTGGGTTAAAAATTTATCAGTGTATTCTAAAAATCTGATTTTATAGTGATTTAGATGATAACCAACTAAAGTTTTTTCATGCCCAAATTATGTTCTGAAGTTGTTGTTCAAGATTTTTCTTTGTTATTTTTCTTTTTTATTTAGTATAGAAATTCTAATGCTAGTTGGATTTTAATTATTAGATATATAACTTTCAATAAAGATTCTTTATATATATATATATATATATATATATAAAAGGATTTAAATATAAGACTAGTATAATAGGGATGTCTAAATTTATATATAGATTAATTATTCAAAAAATTATTCACAACTTCTTAGTTTAGACTTTTGTTTATAATTTAGGGGTGTAAATTTAAAGCTTGAAAAACTCTAACTTCTTTTTTGCAGTTTAGAATTATAATTTTTATAACCTGTTTGGAAGTGTGATTGCGGTTGTTTTTGAAAGTGCTTTTTATTCAGAAATGTATTAAAATAATTTTTTTAAAAAAATCATTTCTGATATCAGCGCTTTAAAATAATCTAAACACACTAAAAAATTATTAATTTGAAAAAAAATTTAATTTTTTTTAAAAACACTTTCTAAACGCAAAAACAAACGGACCTTAAGGTTCAAAAAAACCTAACTTCTTATCTTTTACTTTACATTGTGTCATTAGTACTCTTAGCTATATATACCATCTTTAGCCAGAGTTGATTAGCATATTATTACATAATTTTTTTTCTTCAGACATTAATTTATTGTTAGGGTGACCGATTACAATATCATTTTTATTTTGACGTTTGAGGAAATATACTTTTTATTCGAGTTCCTAGAAAACATTTGAATCTGAAATCCATGTATATATTCTCAACTGGTAGTGGACAGGCTTGTTTTTCTAGCAGGAAACATGGGTACTTTCAATTAGTTTAGTCTGTAAAATTACTTGATAAGATACTAAATAATAGGGCAGCAGGTAACCAAGCAATTGAACAGAAGGATTCCAAAAAAAATGATCTGATGTATCTTATTCCAACTAAATATATCATAACCAGTTTTGTCATGCTTAAAAGAGAAAAAATAAAGATGGCAAGAGTGTAATTTGGTTTCTTTCAAGGCCCACTTTAATATTTATACGATATTGTGAAGCATGAATGAGAAATACTTACATCAATCACAGAAGCTCCTCTATAGGGCTATACCTAGCTTCATATATAGCAAGTTGCATGGTACTGTGTTTGGACACTAATCTGACCTGAAAATTGGATTAAATGGTTTTTTCTTTCTTCATGTTATTGAATCATCCACAAGTTCAATGTTAACTTGTAATCCATGTGATGTGTTAGGAAAATTTTCACATAGCAAACGCTTCCATAGCAACTTTTGGTATCAAAACAGGAAAAGAATGCAGAAACTTGTTACTATGGAAATAGAAAGAAAGCAAGAGAGCAGCTCCTTACTGATATTGCAAGCAAAAAACTCACATAGGGAGACTGTTAGATTTTGTTAGGGATTGTGGTGTAACTTCTTGCATCACATTCCCATAACTACAAAGCTTGGCACATTGCATGCCCTAATTCCAAATCGGAACTGAGAATCTCATCTACATACACCAAGCTAGATACCTTGAACATGCCCTAATCGTAGGAGAGCAAGCTAGGACTAATAACTTACTTTTAGTAGAGACAACTCAATATAATGGTGATTTGAATTATTGAACTCATAGTTTCTAGTGTAGAAAGACAAAATGTAATGGGACCGCCCCATATATAAAGAAAAAGTTGGAGTTTGGACCCCTCCCCCACACAAATAAACGGTACTACTTCCAAAATCTTTTTATTCTACTCCATTTTTTTAGGACCACAGGTGATCTTTTCTATTCATTGGATATATGCAACTTTCACGAGCTCCTTATTTGATCAACTAAAGCTGCTGCTCCTTCCATTATCTTGTTGGATCTTGTGCAAAGCTGACAGTACTTATACTAGCATATTAATTATGTCTCACTCACTTATACAAGCAAGCAATCCATATTTCTTAATTTCTTGCCTTTCTTGTTCTGACGAATACAGGCTTCAAACCCTATTTTAGGTTGGACCCTCGCTATTCCTAGCAGTGCTCATATCAGACTTCTGTGGATAGCTTGGCGTCCTATATATATTGATCTTTTAGGGTTTAAAAATCTTGTTTACTTTAAATTGTTGTTATGGACTCTGTGTTAGCAAGCGTGTGTGCTTTGAGAGTGATTGAGAGATCAGACGGCAATGCCTTACTTAATTTAATGAGAGTGCAAACTTGAACGGGAAGAGAAATTTTTGTTGAAGCAAATAATGCTCATGGCTATGACATGCTAAAAAGTTGAATAATATCATATAAAGCATATATAAGCTTAAGGTCCAAATGTTCATGACATTCAGACAACATCAAATATAACACCCATAGTTTTTAGGTCCAAAACGGCCTGTACAAATTGCTATCACTGTGATCATTCAACTGAAAATCAAATCATTAATATTCTATGGTTGTGTCACAAAGTATGAACCATTTTTCCAACATACAACACTTTCCTAGGATTGATAAACGGACACGAAGATGCAAAAATATGAAATCAAACATGAGATTAATTATAGCTGTGAGAGTACCATAGGAAAAACTGTCTGCAAACAAACACATTGGACGAATAGAAGTGATCTAGTATAAGTTTTTAAGAGAACAATACCTTTTCCTCTCACCTGGAACACTAAATCAAATTGAAGCTTTGCTTGTTTTAGGAACAGGATCCTTCTATTCTTCTTTTCGAATCCTGGCATTGCTTTTCATGTCATTTACAAGGAAATTCCGGGTCCTTGTCAGGTGAACTTTCGCTATTCTGATCAGAATGGAGACGACTAGGAGTGGCCCTGAAATATTGGGAAGGTTTCATGGGTTGGCTTACATGGTATGGACTCGGGGTAAGGGAATTTGGAAAGAGATTTTGAGTGCTTGGGGTCAACACTTGAAAGTGGTTGATTTGTCTCGGATCATTCTCCATGGAAGCTGTGACATGTGAAGGAAAATAAGACTGTGTTGTACCAGGTGGGGACACAAAAAATTGAGAGCCAGATGATAAAGACAAGGCGGATGACAACGGCACAGCATTTAGGTTGTGTATATCTCCTGTTTGTGTTGAAAATCCATGGTTTCCCATATGAGATAATGGAAAATTTGGAGGTTCTAAAGGAAAGAAAGAACCATATGGCATGGCATTATTTATCAAACTTGGCAAGGAAGAATGACTAGCTCCGTGTAAGAAACTGCTAGATGAAACTTGTGCAGTACTATTCCCTTCAATATTGCTATCCTGCTTATCCTCTTCAATTCTTTTTGTCCAATTTTCTTTTTCATTCACTGGATCCATTACCACCTCTTTCGACTTAGCCCTCCAAAATGCATCAGCATTCCATAAATTCGGTCTAGGAAATGCACTTGGATCCTCCCAATTGATGCTGTTGCCAGACTGTGAGGCGCCGAGTTCACGAGAAGAACCTAGCATTGCTTGATGATTCAGGGAAAAGTTCCCTGGTATCACTGGGAGTGGAGGGAGTTCATCAATATCATGCTTAGCTGCATTAAGCAACCAATCAACCACCTTACTAGGTTGATTAAGTCCAAGCCTATCTTGAAGATCATACAATTGAATAGCAGTGGCTACTGAAAGCCTAACTCTCCTATCTCTCAACCCTCTAATGGTGCAAACTTTGCTGTGCCTGTCTTTTCCTCCGAAAGCTCGAGACACCCGCACAATTCTTGGATCCTTCAATCTTAACCATGGCGCTGAGCTGGATGAAGCCTTAGAAATCTTACCATCATTTGTATCATCCTCCTTTTTCGGTGGACAATCCACCTCTTTCGAACTAGTAATCATCTTATGCTTCTCATCATCGGTGCACAGGAAGCTGAACGAGAGAGTTGAACTACACCAAACTCCTTGTAAAGTCAAAGAAACCTTGCTGCATAAATTGTCTTTGTGCAGCTAGCTTCTCAATCTGATCATTCAGATCATGAAAAGAAGAAAGTGAGCAATCAGAAGAGCTTACATAATCTAATTATACAAGTGAAAATGATCCATCCAAACCGCGGTTTCAAGCTACTTATGCACAAGTAGAAGGAAATTTGAAGAAAAATATTGAACAAAAGCATAGTCAATATCGGTAATATTGTATGAGAATTAACGTTGGATTTGTGAATCACATGTGTCAAATTCTTTTGCAGTAATTCTCAAATAACCTAGAATGGACTGGATATATAGAGAGAGTTTTAATTGTGAAGATAAAACAATTAACAATATTCATCATATTCTCTTACAGTATATATATATATATATATATATATATATATATATATATATATATAATGCTTATCAAAGGGGTAATCCACATCTTAAAACAAGTAATTACTAGTACACATCTCCTAAATAAATTTATTTATAATAAACTAATAAAAAAGGTAATTTTTAAGGAAGGGTTTTAGCTAACTGTAGCTAGGCATGCACATACAAGTTAGGGATTAACTGCACTTACAGTGTAAAGAGAAAGGTAATGAAGTCTGCAGCAAGGCTGTCTGTGTCTTATGAATAATTGGTAGGAAATCTGAATATCATATTTTTTGGGGATGAATAATTCTGTTATGATCACAGAGAATAAACATATTGGAGAAGGTAAGCCATTTGAGAAAGCTAGGAAGATGCCGGAATTCAACCGACCATGCTCTAAGGAAGACTTAAAGATAAATCAATGGTATAGATGGTGCCACATGTCATATTTCACCATCGGTCAAATGAATGTGCTCGTCCATATCTTATCATTTTATTTTTCACGCATGTTGAGCTATCATTGTCTCAATGAATGATCATTAGGACTTGTAAATTTCCTCAGCTAAGTTGAAATTTTGATTAAGTTGAAATTTTGATGTGTCAATTTGTGGATTTTTTTTTATTATATTAGATTAGTTTATTAATATAACATTCATTCGGATAATAGCAGAAAGAAATATGATGAATTTAAAGAAAACTAATATTAGAAAATAATATAAATTATATTTTGAGATTTTACATAATTAATAGCTTAAGTTATTAGATTGAATTGATTTTTTAACATGGTATCAAAATCATGTTAATCAAGCGGTCACGAGTTTAAATCTTATTATCCCTATTTATTTGATAAAAATTAAGTACAAGGTAGTGTGAACTTATGTAAGTTTTAAGTTTAAAAAGTTTTTCATTTGAAGATGTGTGTTAGAGAATAATATAGATCATATTTTGAGACATTATTTAATAGTTTAAGTTATTGGGTTGAACTCATTCTTTAACAACTAAAAAAATAAAACAAAAACAAGTTTAATTATAGTATATCCAGTAATATTAGAATCTAATCTCCATTTTTTGCGCGACTCCTACCAATGTTTGTGGAAACTAAACTCAAAGTTCGTAAGCAAGACAAAAATCGGTGCTCTAACATGTAAATTACATAAATTGAAGGAGTTGGGGACCATCCACACTGCAGCTGCAGGACATTTCGCAAAGCGGTGAGTTATGCTTTATCGACAGCTACAAAAAAGGTTTTGAGACTGAATTCTTGTCACATGGGTCGATGAATGCATCCCCAGCTAGGACCAAGTATTTATGATGGTAAAGCCAGCACTGGAATCAGCCTTCTAATGTAACTAGTTTAGGTATCCCATTTGGTAACCTAAAATATTCTAACTCCTCCTATACACTGATTTATATATATATATATATATATATCATGCAAGTATAGAGGTGGCTTTGTTTGGTCATAGAGAAACTTTGCCAAGAGCCGTGGAAGATACATATAATATGCAATTAAGATGCATGCAGTTTCATTTATATATCAATCACCTAATAAAACAAGTTCAATGCCTCAAGATATGACAAATTGTCATCAGATCAGATAATTTGCAAGGGGAGAAAGATTTCAAGAAAAAATAAAGAAATCCTCACAGCTAGAGAAGTGTATCTGGGCAGTAAAAGTTGTGGTCTACGCTCTCAGAGCATTGTCATATTGATGAAAAGGACCGCTACTTAAGGACATGCATTGAGAGAGAGAGAGAGAGAGAGACAGAGACAGAGACAGAGAAGCTATATAGCTATGATATAGGTGAGGGACCAATAAGTAAAACTTCCACTGAAATGAGGACCACACAACTTTTTTCTGCAGTGAGATATGCACGGAGCAAGTTGAAATTTTAAAACCTAGCCAACAGCTGACACTGCAAGATAGAAACTCTCTTTTAATGCATAGAAACCGACTTGCAAGAAATAGAAACGTATTCTAGTTTAGTTTTTTCTTTCCTTTCCTTGAAAAGGATACAAAGACATGCTTTCTTTTTTCACCTTCTTCAATACCAAGGAATTTGGGAACACAGTTTCAAAACCCTAGCCGGAAAGGATATATAGTGTATATATATATATGTTGACTATAGAACTTTTGTTTCAAGAATGAGAGGCTAGCAATTTATCAGTGACGACCAGTGAAATCTACACCATCACAAGCTACTTGCAGCCTCATTGTGTAGAGGGCTAGCTTGCTCATGAATCCCGAAGAAACTTTTTCAAAAATAAAGAAAATTAAGGCCAAACAATAATACATTTTGTGAATCCATTAATGCGGAATTGCCTCAAGAACAAAAACACAAAGGAGAAGAAAATTGTAGTGTAAAAAAAGAATCTTAATGGAGAAGCAAATTGCGGGTTAGTCTTAATCGATCTGTCATGGAGTCTCGCATATGAGCAAACTGTTTCAACAATTTTAATTATAATATCTATTGTCAGTAATATATGTATGATCAGAGCATGGATTAAGAAAGATTCCTTTCAATTTCAGTATTTTATATTTGGTGGAAGCATTGAAGAATGACGGGAAACCCTAAAATGCCAGTTTTTGTGTTTCACGAATTAATTAAATAAATTTAATGTTAAGAAAAATAAAACGTGATACTTTGCTCACTCAAACGAATTATAGAGAGTAAATAACAATCGAACAAGTGAAAATACAAAATAATTATGCATTTTATATGAAAGGCTTATTAAAGAATATATATATATATATATATATATATATATATATATATATATATATATATATATATATATATATCTTCCATGGAAAATTGAATGTTATTGGTATTTCCTTAAACATTCTACTTAACAAATGCTATTGTAACGTATTGTAACCTAAAACATTGTATAATTTCATGGCATTTATGATTATTAAAGAAATTTTATAATATATTTTCACCATCGTTGGATCAAACATTAATTTAGTATAAATACACCTTTAGATCGAACATTGGTAAAAAGCTTTCTTACATAATACTAAAGTACATAAAACTGCACCTATGGATAGATATACGTCACTTCACACATATAATATAGGTAATTGTCTGAATAACATGTATCTATAATGGTATTTTCCTCATTTCAGAAAAGCTTAATGGTATTTTCCTCAAAATGTCAGCGAAATTCAATTTTATTGCAAACATTCATTGATCTTGATTTAATTTTTTTTAAAATAATAATTGAATTTTTATTAATGAATACCGAACTCCATTAAGTAGATGGAGTTTTGTTTGAAATGACACGAGAGATTGTTATACAAGATATGAAAAACATAAATATTCTGTCAAAAAAAATAGTAAGGCAAGACTATAGATACTGCACTAAAATGTCCACTTCAGAGTCCCCTCATTTCCTCTGAAAAGATCATTTCTTATATAGAGAGAATAGTAGAACAATTGTTACCATTTATCCTTATAAGCATTATTACATTTTAACATGAATTGTTGGATGGAATAGAGGTGTAATGAAAAATACCTTACTTGATAAAAAAAAAAAAAAAACTTAAGAGGTACTAGGAAACTTGTGAGGGTTGTTGTCAAATCTATAGATTGAGAAACTTAACAATCACTAAATTCTCAATGAGATTATGAATTTAAAATGATAAAATTTAAAATAAGTTTTTTCATAGAATTTGTATTAATGAATGTTACTTTTCAAATGAGACTAACCTTGATTAATTTGAAATTGTGCAACTTTAAATATAAGCCAAAATCTGAAAAGGAATCTAAACTGACATAAATACTGGATAGGTTTTAGATGCTACTATAATTATTTAATTTGAACCTTAAAAATATATAATCCAAAGTTGGTTTATCTACAAAATTTGTAGCTATAGATGTTATCTTTCAAACTAAATTGTCCTTGATTAAATTGGAGCTTCATAACTCTATATATGACTAATATACCAAATAGTGATTTAGGTTGGTTAGACTAAACTAATTAGAATTTGTAAAACTCTAATGCTTGTTTAGAATTGTTGTTATTTGAGAGTTTTAACATTTGAAACTATAAGAACGAATTGTGTTATTTATCATTAGAAAAATATATTGAGGAAATTATTGATATATGTGTGTGCACACGCACGTGTGGATAAAAAGGGAAATTTGAGATGCATAGTATAAATATGTTAATGATTCAAGTTAATTTATGGTGTGAGTAGTAATAATTGTTTGATTTGAAATTGTAGGAGAAGCATTCAAAAAGAATCTCAACTTCTTAGGAACATGTATAGCAGGAGTTTAAAGTAAGGATAGTCCACTTGTTTCTTTAATTGTTTAAATTTTTGTAATGCTAGAATGTAATAAACTTTAAATGTATTTTATACTACTGTGTATCATAAGAAATATTGATATGTAAATATCGTCTACGGGCATGAGAAGTATTGATATGTGAATATTGCCTACAAGTATGAGAATTATTGTGATGTGAATATTGCCTACAAGTAGGGGAAATATTATCAATGTGTATATTTTACCAACAGGTAAGAGAAATATTATTATTATGTGAATGTTTCTTTTATATATATATATATATATATATATATATATGAAATGTGATTAACCTTAATGATAGATATCTACTTAAAAATCAAATTGACTAGCTGGCTTGTTGGGAGCTAGTGGCATCAATGTGGTTGATGACTGAGATATTTAACTTGACTAGTTGATGGCTAGTGACATCTATATTTAGATGAATAAAATAATTTAATCTGACTAGCTGATGGCTAGTGGCATCTATGTTGAGATGACCATGATGATTTATTTTGACTAGCCGATAGTTAGTGGCATCTGTGTTCAAAGGACCATAATAAATGGATAGTTTGGTTGATTTGAAAGGAACCAAAGGTATTAATGTTAGAAAATTATATAAATCATATCCTCTTGAGACCTCACCAAATAGCTTAAGCTATTGGGTGAGATGATTCTTTGACATGGTATCAGAGTCTTGATGATCAAGTAGTCATGAATTTGAATATCACCATCCTCATTTATTTAATAAAAATTAAGCACAAAGTAATGTGGGCTTGTGCAAGTTTCAAGTCCAAAGAACTTTCACTTGAAGGGGTGTGTTAGAGAATAATATAAATCATATCCTGAGACCTCACCAAATAACTTAAGCTATTGGGTGAGATGGTTCTTTAACCATTAATATGGCATAATTACTAGAATATTGAATTCATCTAGAGGTTAAAGTATGAACCATACGTAAGCTTCAAATGAGAAATTTAATCTATTATTTGGAATGACTAAATAAGTTAAATGATTAATTAATTAATTATTGTATTATAGTCTAACATGATGAAACAATCTAGTTGTTAAGTTCCTCTCATGTCGGGGTTGACTAATAGATTTTATCAAGTTACTTTTCAAAATAAATATGGATATTGTAAATAGTAGATGTTAAGTGGTTATGTATTAGGATTTTGATACTTTATCTTGGACTTGTAATTATGTTTATGGTAATAACATTATCATTAACTTGTATTTATTTGGTTAAGTTTATGAATCTCCTTTTAAATCTATGGGAATATAGATAAAACTTTACATGTATGTTTGTATTCAAATGTTAGTATTTCATGTATTCTTTAGGAAAATGTTTCTTGTAGATTATGAGTTCATTAAATTCTATAATTCATGAATATTTAAAGATATGTCATATTATATTGTAATAAGATGGGATATAATCCAGGATGGTTGGACCTTAATAGTAGTAATGATCGTGATATATAAATGTGAAGATGTAGATAATTTGGTATGATTAAAAACAGGGAAAATTCTCCTAAATTTTTTAGACTGAGATATAAAAATGTCATATTTTAGTGGTAGTGTTACTAATTTTTTCTCTCTTAATTTGCTTGTGAAAACTCGGGAAGTTACAACATTACTTTTTCTAAGTACATCCAATTAACAAAATCAGTAGAAACTTATTTTCATAACCTCTTTTGATACCATGAATAACTTTATTAGCTATCATGAAGCCATCCAAAATTTATCTTCCGGATATAGAAGGCATTTGAGGAGAACTGATAAGAGTTGTCATGACAATGTGTAACCTAGATGAGAGCAATTTCCTAACAATTTTGTACAAATCATCAATCAAACTAATCGGTTTGTACTCCAAGAATTTTGTTGGGTGTGTGTTTTTAGATACTAGTGTAACACAGAAAGTGTTGATATCCTTGGGTAATTTTTTTTATTCTGAGAAATTCAAACACCATGTCAAATATCTCATTCTCAATCAGTAGCTAAACTGTTTTGTAGAAACTAAATGTTAATCTATCGGGCCCGCTGCTTTTGAGCCATCACAATCCAACACTACTTTTTTCACTTTATCCATAGTTATTGGTTGTTCCAGCTCAATAGCTCGAGCAGAAAAAGTTTGTTGAACCAGTTCGAACCCATCATTGGCCTTGTAGAATTTGGTTATTAGAACATATTTGAGAAATAAGTAATAACAACAACCTTTATTTCATGTGGTATAGAGTGTGTGATCTCTTTGTAAAGAATCTTTGTAATATTGTTTCTTCCCCTTCTAATATTAGCTGTAAGAATTCTGTGTTTGTATCTCCCAATTTACACAAATCTTTCGAGACTTATTGTCCAATGCTCAAAGTTTAGGCTATGTCAGTCAGTGATCTCTTGCTGAGTTAGAGAATGATGCTCTTTTTTTACTAGTTGTTGAAGATGATTTTGAATATGCAGCAGCCTCTCATTTTGATTGTCAAATGCAGTTTTGTTTCATTTTCGAATTGTAGATGCCAAATAATTGATCTTCCTTACTAAATTGAACCTGTCAGCATGCTTAGAACATGCCTCAGCCCAGAACTGTAGGAGTTTCTCTAAAGAGCAGGTGTTTAATCCAATAGTTGAGAAACTAAAATGGTCTTCATCCCTAGTCTTATTGTTGCAATCCCAACAACAGTTGACAGTGGTCTGACAAGCCTCTAAGATAACAAATGAGCGTTACCCCTAAAAATTTTAGATGACAATTTGAATTTATAAAAGCTTTATAAATACAGCTCATCGATCCTCAAAATCGAGTTTATTGATGAACAATTAAAGAATAATATGGTAAGTTACAATTTCTAATGAAGTTGCTAAATTCTTTTGAGCCAAGTAGATTCAGGTATTTACTGCTTTTATCACAATGATGCAATATTTCAATGAAATCCCCAACTAAAAACAAAGTCACTGCAAAGGTTGCCTGCATATATAAACTCCTACTATTGCAAGTGAAAAATTAGTTAGAACAAGTGTCCCAAAAACTGATATTCATTTCCCACTGTACTCAATGGAGTCTACCTTAAATGGTTTGTCATTCCACATTACTAGGATTCCACCAGCACTATTAATGGAATCAATTGTAAACTTGTACATAATCTCTTCTTGGTTTCCATAATAAAACAAACATCAATGGTATTCTGCAATAGCATCTTCCTGGTTGAAGAACATTTGGCAGACATGCCTAGCCCACAACAATTTTAAACTGAAAATCTGCACAGTAAAAGTTCAGAAAACCTTACAAAGACAGATTCAGATCTGCAACCACTAATATGCTGCCCAATCACCAATCTCTCTATTTAACTGCCGCCCAATGTATTCTGTAAAAATCATCAAGTCAGTGTATTCCTAAAACCCAGAGTATTCCCAGCTTGTAACATACCCTCCAAGGCTCCACCTCATATTCTTTGCCATTATCTGTGTTAGCAACAGACACTCTGACGGCAGTAACTATGGTGTGAGTAGATGGAGTGATAAGGTGACTCAAGAATATGAGAGAAATAAGGATGAACACTCACACTCTACTGTCAGCAATATCCTTAGAATTAGTGGACAAATGTTAGAAGAGAAAGAAGTTCAAAAGGCAACAAACTCTAGCCAACATGGGAATCTAATTTGATAAGGAAACAACAGCTACAGGAGTGATTGATATACAATCAAAATCTATCTATAGGAAGCCCATAAGAGCAGAATTCTTATGCATAATGGAAAAGATCATATACAAGGATAAGGATGATGAGTCTTATCCTTATCCTTGTAGATAAAGTAGAGATGTAATGTATACCTATATAAATACATAAGAAAAACTCATTATATAAGTAATTGAGAGAAAGGAATTATAGTGCTCACGTTAATAAAACAAACAACACAATTGTTGTTGTTCTGCTCTCTTTCTCCAAAACAATCTTTGCAAATTCAATTTTTCTTCTTGGTATCAGAGCTTGTGTGAGCACATTCTAGCCAAACAACACAATGACCTCACTTTCTCTCAATATTGGTAACTTCATTACTCTCAAGCTAAATCCAACAAATTACCTTTTGTGGAGTGAACAAGCACTAGCACTAGTAGAAAGTCAGGAACTTGTCGGCCACCTTACAGATGAAGAACCAACCCCCACCAAATATACCACACAAGATTTAGCCACCAACACAGAACACTCTACACCAATGCTATCTAATGAATACTTCTCCTAGCGCAAGTCAAACCGACTTCTGTGAAGATAGATCATTGGCACTCTATCAGAAGAAGCCCTCAACATTATTGTTGGAGTAGAAACAACATATGACGTCTAGGAAGCACTCAAGAATGCCTATGCAAAAGACTCTCAAGAAATAGAGTTTACTCTTCGCCAACAGATGATAAACTTCCGCAAACATGAAGACAAAAACATGGATGAACACATTTGCATATTCAAAAGCTTGTGTGATAGTCTTGCTGCAATAGGAAAACCAGTTCCTGACAAAGAAAAAGTGTTCTGTCTCCTTACAAGCCTTGGTCCACAATATGAAACCTTCACCACAACTATGCTGAAACCCCCAAGACCAACCTATCCAGAACTATTATCCCATCTTTAGAACTTTGATCAGAGACACGGCTGGTTTTGGTCTCAAACAGATATTGCACACACACAGAGTCATCAACAACTTGCTTTCTATAGACAACATCATCAACAATGCTCTCAACAGCCATCCTCAATCTATCGTGGCAACACATCAAAATTCACTTCAACTGGGAGAGGCTTCTAAGCACAACAATACAGGGAACACAATAGAATCCCCACCACAGCAGACACATAACGACGTCCTCTACCCCCAGGAGAACGCCGGATGACACAAACAGAAAGAGACAATTTTCTCAATGAAAAATGTCAATATTGTAGGACAGAAGGCCATATTGCTAAGATATGTTGGTGGATACCGAAGAAATCTTTCAACAATCAAGAAATCCCACACGTACTTGCAGCTTTAATTATGGACAACACTTTAGCAGAAACAGAATGGACAACTGATACAGGTGCCTCCAATCATATGACAGGACAATCAGGTATGTTAACCAACCTTTGTAAATATAAGGGAGCTGACTCTGTAATTATAGGAAATGGATCCTCAATACCAATCTTTGGTATTGGGGATACACAAATTAAACAGTAGAAAATTGCTTTACCTCTTCGAGATGTCTTATTAGTCCCTACACTAACGAAAAATTTACTATCGATAAGTCAAATGACTAAGCAATTTCCTGTTAACTATGAGTTTTCTAACGTTGATTTTTGTGTCAAGGAACGAAAGACAGGACAACCAGTAATCACAGGGACTCGCAAGGGTGATCTTTATGTCCTTCTGACTTCACCAGAACTATATTTCTCAACTAGATTTAGAACAGGTTTTGTTGAAGTGTAGCACCAGTGTCTAGGACACCCATAATTCTTAGCTTTACAATTGTTGAAAAATAAGGGCTTGATAGATGTAACAGGAACGTTGAAATCCAAGCATCTATGTGATAGTTATCAATTAGAAAAACTGAGCAGATTACCGTTCTTAAGTTCGGAAAATTCTAGCACTGGTATTTTTGATAAAATTCATTGTGACTTATAGGGACCTTCTCCTGTTTTATCCATTGGTAAATTTCGATATTATGCATGTTTAGTAGATGATTTTTTGAAATATACATGGATTATACCCTTGCGATATAAATCTGATTTTGTGAATGAATATTTTGCCTTTGAACAATATGTTAACCTGCAATTTAGCAAAAAGATTAAAATTTTCCACTCTGATGGAGGTGGAGAATTTGTCAACTCCAAGCTTACATCTCATTTCCATACATCAGGTATTATCCATCAAATTTCATGTCCATATACACCTGAACAAATAGGTATCGTAGAGAGACAACACAGAATTATATGAGAATTAGGAATGACTATGTTATTGCACAGTGGAGTACCCTTATTTTTATGGGTATAAGCATTTACAACAGCAATACATCTCCTAAATAGGTTGCCTTCATCTACACTAAACTCAGAAATTCCATATTTCAAAATGCATGGTTCTCACCCGGACTATTCTTCATTACGTGTGTTTGGCTTAAAATGCTTTCCATATACATGGGATACACGAGGGCACAAGTTTGATCCAAAAACAGTTCTCTGTGTGTTCATTGGTTACAGCACAGCACATAAAGGGTACAAGTGCTATCATTCACCAAGAAAAAAAATATTAGTCTCACGTTATGTTGTCTTTGATGAAACAATGTTTCCATACAAACCATCAACCACCATTCAGCCATCATAACATACATTTAAAATCTTTGACACATGGATACCTCACATTTCTTAAAGTGTTTTAGGAAATATAGAGAACAAGGAAACAACCCCAAACTGCAGCCCTCTGCCAGAAATTACACAGGAGCAAAATATGTCTGCCATACAGCTTCTTCAAGACAGCAGACTACAACCAGCAGGGTCTCCTGCACCACCACAGGTTGAGGGAGAACAGAGAGCAGTCAGCTGAAGATATGTATCTACAAGAACAGGAAAGCTATCCTACAATAGGGACAGCAGTAGCTGTGTATCCTGTAACAGATCGTGTAGCAGCAGAAACAAGCTCTGAAGCAACAACAGAGTTTACAGCAGCAGATTCTACAGCAGAAGCAATGCTAGAATCCATAACAGATGTTGCAACAAATCTCACAACAACAGGGATAATAACAGATCCTACAGCAGCAGATTCTCCAGCAATAACAGACTATGCCCCAATCGTGACAATCTCCGCAACAGACCCTGCAAAAATAACATCCGAGGCAGCTACAACTCATCACTCAATGATCACTCGTTCCCAATCAATAGAACAGGCAAAAGCCTCACGAGCAGAACCTACATCAACAATTCTACAGCAGTCTCAAGGACAAGACTCTCACACTATGGTTACACGATTTCAACGTGGAGTTGTAAAACCAAATCCAAAGTATGCCTTGACATCCATAGCTTCTCAAAGTGTACCCAGGAAACCAAAAAATGTTTAAACAGCTCTAGCTCATCTTGGTTGGAAAACTGCAATGGAAGAAGAATTTGTTGCTCTACAGCTAAATTAGACATGGACCCTTGTTCCACACACCCTGGACCTGCATATAATTGGCTCTAAATGGGTGTTTAAGACAAAATTGAAACCCGATGGATCCTTAGACAGACTAAAGGCTCGTTTTGTTGCAAAAGGGTATCATCAGATTGATGGAATTGACTACACTGAAACCTTCTCTCCAGTTGTCAAACCGGGCACCATACGAATGATTATCAGTACATCACTAATTCAAGGATGGCCTATTCGACAACTTGATGTAAAGAATGCCTTCTTACATGGTAACATCACTGAAGATATATACATGGAGCAACCACCAGGAATGGCAGACTCACAACATCCAGAATATGTCTGCAAATTACAAAAGGCTATCTATGGTCTCAAACAAGCTCCACGTGCCTGGTTTGATCGTTTCAGCACTTTTCTTCTTGAATATGGATTTATCTGTAGCCTAGCTAATCCATCTTTATTTATCTTTCATTCTGAACATGGCTTGCTGGTACTTTTACTTTATGTAGATGATATGTTGCTCACAGGATCTATAGAGGCCCTTGTCAGCAACTTCATTCAACTTCTAAGTGGCGAGTTTACCATGAAAGATTTGGGACCTATTCATCACTTCCTTGGAATTGAAATCTGCAAAACAAGGAGTGGACTCCACTTATCCCAGTCACACTATGCATTAACTATACTTGAACATGCTACAATGACAGATTGTAAACCTATGAGCACACCTCTTGAAGCAAAAACAAAAACCTCCATAACTGATATCGCTCTAGAAGACCCTAGCCATTTTAGAGGATTAGTTGGATCACTACAGTATCTCACTCTCACACGGCCAGACCTTTCATATAGTGTTAATTATATGTCACAATTCATTCATACACCAGCAATGACACATCTAAAAATGGTTGGACGAATTCTACGATATGTGAAAGGGACACTTAACATAGGTCTATATTTTTCTGCCAATACTTCACTTGATCTTTTTGCCTTTTCAGATGTTGATTGGGCAGGGTGCCTCACTATTATACATTCCACCACAAGATACTGTGTTTTTATGGGTAAAAACATCATTTCCTAGTGCGCAAAGAAACAACATACAGTATCGCGTTCTAGCATTGAAGCCGAATATCGTGCAATGGCCAATACAGCAGCTGAGCTTACATGGTTAACTTTTATTCTAAAAGATCTCCACATTCCAATGACATCTCCTCCAACACTCTATTATGACAATCTCAGTGCTCTTCATATGACAATCAATTATGTCTTCCATGCCAGAAGCAAACATATTGAATTAGACTATCATTTTGTGCGAAAGAGAGTTGTCCTTGGACAACTGATCACCAAACATATCTCCACTATTAAACAAGTTGCAAATCTCTTCATAAAGCCAACGTCAAAGGCAGCCCTCACAAGTTTTCAAAACAAATTATGCCTTCAACACAAGCATAGTTTGAGGGAGAGTGTTAGCAGCAGACACTCTGACGGCAGTAACTATGGTGTGAGTAGATGGAGTGATAAGGTGACTCAAGAATATGGAAGAAATAAGAATGAACACTTACACTCTGCTGTCAGCAATATCCCTAGAATTAGTGGATAAATGTTAGGAGAGAAAGAAGTTCAAAAGGCAACAAACTCTAGCCAACATAGGAGTCTAATTTGATAAGGAAACAGCAGCTACAGGAGTGATTGATATACAATCAAAATCTATCTAGAGGAAGCACACAAGAGCAGAATTCTTATGCATAATGGAAAAGATCATCCACAAGGATAAGGAAGATGAGTCTTATCCTTATCCTTGTAGATAAAGTAGAGATGTAATGTATACCTATATAAATACATAAGAAAAACTCATTCTGTAAGTAATTGAGAGAAAGGAATTATAGCGCTCACGTTAATAAAACAAACAACACAATTGTTGTTGTTCTGCCCTCTTTCTCCAAAACAATCTCTGCAAATTCAATTTTTCTTCTGTCTGAAGTAACAGCTGCAGATTTGGTTGAGTGTTACGAATGTTGCCTTGCCGAATGCAAGAATCCATGGAGCTGGACAAGCTTTCATCTTATTCAGCCATTGCTGGCTGTAGACTACCAGTAGAAGTAATGAGTTTAATTTTGGCCTTTCTTTTCCGTACGTAAAACCATGGGGTGGAAGTTAGTGTGATGCTTGGCGTAACACTCTGCTTCATGTAGCGTGGAAGATATATGTACAGGGGAATGTTTTTCTCTGATAACAGTGGGCTGAGAGGAATTCTTGACTATTGGCTTCCGTCACGGGCTGGGCTGATATCAGCCTTGTGAGATGGACTCCGGCAACCTTGACCCTGCTGTTTGGATCCTGAACCAGTTGAGTGATTTGAATAGAGAAGTGGTTGAGTAGGAGTGATCTCCAATATTTCAGGAAACAAAATATCATCAGAAATAGGCGCAGAACAGAATTGTGAATCCCATCCATTACAATCAAGGGGTCTGTACTTGTTTCCATGTCAGTTGCACGTCCAACATCATCAATGTTGCCTGCATCAGAAGGATGTTCTGTACTGGTATCGGACACAGGTATATCCATCTGCAACATCGGATCAAAAGCCCCCATACTGTATTCAATAGCTTCGAATACTAGGTGATGCTGTCGGTAAAGTTCCTACAAAGTAATACGATAATCCTCCCCACTTAACCTGATTAGAATGTGCTCCTTAATGAATCTGTGGTGTCGTGTACCAATTAAGAAATTGATATGATCAAAGCTGCTAAACTCTGAACTGACTTGTCAAAACCAATAATTCTGCCATATACAGCAAGAAATGTGTTGATTGTGGTAGTATTCCATTGGCAAATCAATAACTTCAATCCAAGCAAACCGATCGATCGGACCATCAGAATCAATACAAGGCCTTAGCTCAACATGTTGAAGTGGAAACTACAGGCTGAAGCAGAGAAAACGCCCAAAGGGAGTTCTGATGGTGAAGAACCCAGCGGAAGCTAAGGCTGGGAAAGACCCCAAAAAGCTGAAGTAACAGACCTTGTCAACAAAGGTTTTTTATGAGCTTCCTTACAGAAGGTTTGGCTCTAAAAGATGATTTACACCATATTTAGAATTAAGGTTGTATTATGTTTTTGAAAAAAAATGAACTTTTTTTAGTTTTAGATGAATTTTTTTATATTTTTAAATTATTTTAATATATTATTATTAAAAATAAAATAAAAAATATTATTTTAATATATTTCTAAACAAATCACTCCTTAAAAAAATGAATGAGTGAAACAGTCCAGGTTAAAGAAAACGAACCAAAGTTTCAAGCCTAGGCAGGAAACCATCTCCCATTTTGTAGTGTTCTAGTCTGTTGCGTATATAGATTTTTTATTTAATTTTATTATTATTGAAACATTAGATTAAAAAAAGTAAACAGATTTAGGCTTCTTGTCGAAGTTCTATGTCTGTATTATTAAAAAAGGAAGTAAAATTATGTCTTTCAATCTGTTTAAAGGGAAAGAACTGAGACATACTGGCTTGTAGCATCTTTCTTTTTCTCATAAAGGTGACAACAGTAGTATTTTGAAAAGAATATTGAATGAACCTCTTTCAATGATTTGTCTTCTTAATCGTTTTATCGAGCAGTACTGTTAATGTTCGATTCCGGTGAAACTCAACCGGCCATTACTAAAATGGCGTTTTTAGTTAAAAGAAAACGCATCTACATGCTACTCAAAATCTCCTATCTGAAATATACTCTCAAAATTCATTTTTCAACATCTATTTAACATTAATTTCAAACTTTTTCTTGATCTAAATACTGCAAATCCATATACCTCTCAAGTTTAGCTACGAAATTGTTTAATTTATAACCATAGCCGGGAACAATGGCTTCCAGTTTTGGTTTTTTTTTTTTTCTTTGAACGGAGAAGAATTTAAGAAATGATTGTGTTATAGCACACCACATTAAAATTTCCCTTCCCACTTCATTTTAGAAAATAAAGACTTCATAAGCAAGGCACTGTAGAATTTTCAGCCACTTAGTCGTAATCAAAAGGTTCTGGCTTCTAAAGATCCAAGAACACAAGCTAAAATTTAAAATACAAAAAGCAATCTTACAAGTCAATCCATGCTGTTCATATTTTTGTTGAACTGAGTTATTACAGTCTGGATTGAAGAGCTTTTAGGCCATTGACAAACAGAGAAGCAAAACGTTCCATTTCTTGCCTCACCAGAACAACTCCAATTTCAATCCCTCCACTTGAAACATCTCCAAACTCCATCATTGAGAAACCTCTAGTTCTATCTATGGATGTGATCTCAGCCTTCTCAACATTTCCCCACCCAAAATCCAAGCCGTAAAACCCAAGCCGTGTTGATCCAGCAACCCCGAACTTCTGCACTTCTTGTCCCAATCCTCTCAACATAACAAGCCTCTCCTTTGCGCCTTGAAAAAGTCCGTTCTCCAAGCCATTTATCAAATCACTAAGCTTCTCTGCTACAATAGCAACCCCATTTTCCTCCATAAAAGCCTTTGCTTCTGCAACCATGTGATGGACAGCAACACAATTACCAAAATAATTTTGTGGAAGTGGAGGCTCTAAGCGGCTTCTACAATCCACTGAACACACATAATAAACCTTCCTGTTATCATCTCCTCCTCTAGCTTTCACCAGACAAACTGATACATAAGCACATGTAATCACGTACGTTGAGAGATGAAGCTGCTTTCCAGGGTTTAATCCTGCTTGGTGGTAGCGCAATATACTTTCTTTAAGCTCATTAATAGCTTCACGAGGCAAACGAAAGGTTGCACGAAGCAAGTTGCTTGGCACTCCAAGATATGGCATTAATTTCAAGCTTCGTGAGTTCAATTCCGAACCTGGAATGATCGTGGCTTCCCACTGCTTCAAGTACACTGACTCGAGCCCGAACGAGTCTTGGAGACCAGTCCTGTCAAAAGATGGCCTTAATTCAGGCAATAAAAGGAGACTCTTTTCGTTCTGGTTGTGTTTACATAAATAAGCCCATGTATTGAGGAACATAGATACGCTTTTTCCATCAAGCATGGCATGGTGTATGGCCATGCCAATAGAGAAACCTTTACAGGGGAAGAAAGTAATTTGTAGAGCGAGTAATGAAGCAATCATGTTTGTTACATACAACTCAGGTATATAAGGATGTGACTCATCAGCTTCAGGAATTTCATTTCCAATGAAGCGATCAAAACTAGCATTAGACTCAGCAACTCTGAGTGATAGAGCATCATTCAGAGCATAAACAATTACGGGTTTGGATGAGTTGGCTGGCCAAGTGAGGTGGCCAGCGAGAGGAACAAAGCGGCCGAGGGTTTGTGAGAGTGAGTGTTTAAGTGCAGGCAAAATTTCTGAGTGAAATATGCTGGATCTACTTGATGACTCATTGAGTTTAAAGAAATATAGGCACTCGGCTGGAGGGAATTTGAACCAAGTTATGTCAAAATAGGTGAGAGGAAGAGAGAATTCTTTTGCAGCGTCAACAGAATCTAAGGCCGGAGTCACCTTACAGATCTCTAATATTCTTACTAAGCTGGGCGATGCCATGAAGTATGGAGAGAGAGACACAGACAGACAATGTGTTTTTACTTGAGCTATGCTTCTTTTGATTGCTTCAATTGCTAGCAAGGATATATCAACAACCATTGCCATTATTGATAAAAGTGATGGCCCGAACAAGCTGCGCGTCCTCGTGCATCACGTAGCATTGTGATTAAAAAAAAAAAACTAGAGGAGGACTCTTCATGTTGTTTTTTTATATTATTTTTATATATGGCTTTAGAGAAAAAAGACAAAAAAGAGAAGAAAAGTAAAAGGTGCCTGCAATATGGTTTATAAGGCTAATTCCAAGGGTAAATTAAACACGTTGAATCGTGGAGCACAAGTCATGGACACCATAATATCTGTTATTTCTATTTCTTTACCGGATATATATCATTGAATAATGTTGGTAATCCTCCAATACTTGTTCCACTTGTAATATTTGTTCTTGTAATTTATAAGAAAAAAATGTTTTTGCAATTTGTTATAAAAAGAAATGTTATATTATAAAAGAAAAACTTGTAGCGATCAACAATGTTTTACAGAAAAAAAAATTACAAAACTAAATTCTCAATCACCTCAATATTAAAAAAAATGAAAAATAAAATTTTGAAAAATAAAATAAAACAGAAAAACTACATGGGAAAACACCGCAGCAATCCACAGTATTTTAAAGAAAAAACATTACAAAGCGAAATTTTTAACCAGCTCATTTTTTTAAACGCGTCCTCTTAGTCTTTTTGTCATTTTTTTTAATCATTTTTTTTCAATTTTATTTTTCAACACTAAGTTGATTGAGAATTGAGCTTTATAATTTATTTCAATTTGCTTTCTATTGGTTATCTGATCTCATGACCCGAATTGCGGGTTTGACAGGTTAACTCGAGTTGACTCAGGTTATTTTTTAGGTCTTTTTTTTAATTGGCTTTTTTCAGTTCCATCCTTCAACATTTGGTTTATTGGAAATTAAGCTTCTTAATTTATTTTGATTTGCTTTCCATATGGTTATCATTATCTCATGACTTGGTATACGAATTGACAGATTAACACAGGTTGATTTGAATCAATCCAATATATTATCATCTCAATGTCTATTAAAGAATCTCGTCTTAAATATTTATTTTGAGTTAAATTATATTTTTACTGATCATTTGGGTTGGCCGAGTCATATCGGATCAATTTTCACACAGTTTTAAAAAAAATTACTAGAAAAATATTAGCAATGCTTAGATATTTTTTCATGTTAAAAAAACATTGATCCGACCTGCAGCACAATGCGGACAAAATTATCAAGTTAACAAAAAAAATAAAAGAGAAGAGGATCTTATTATGCACCTCCTCACATAACACTATTCACTTGAATAGTGTTTTATTCCCCTTCGTTTAGTTTTTTTTTTAATTTCATTCTTCAACATTAGATTTCTTGGAGATTTAACTTCATAATTTTTTTTAATTTACTTATTCTAATGTTATCTTAGTCTCACTACTCCAACTACAAGTTTGATCGGTTAACTCAGTTGACTTGAGTTTTTTTTATTGACTTTTTTTTTAATTTCATCGTTCAATATTGGATTAATTGAAAATTAAGTTTCATGATTTGTTTCAGTTTGCTTTCTATGAGGTCATTTTTATCTCATGACTCGAGTCACATGTATGGCAGGTGAACTTGAGTCATTTTTTAGTGTTTTTTTAATCTATTTTTTATTTTTAATTACATCCATTAATATTAATTTTATTGGAGATTGAGCTTTATAATTATTATTATTTTAATTTGTTTTCTATTGGGTTATCTTAGTGTCATGATCAAAGTTACAGGTTTGACCTGTTTATTGATTCATAATACAAACTAATTTCCTTCTTTACCGAATCAACATGTCTCATAAACTAATATATGACTTATACTAGTTACTTCAACGAGGAATTCCACCCTAAATAAGATTAAATCTTATGATGTTTCACATGCATTTAAAATTTATTGGTCGATCGTTTTCTTTTAGTCAATCATGACTTTTGATCACTTGGTCAATTAGTCAATTACTCTTTCAACTTTCATGATCAATCAAGGATTCTTCTAGCTTGGTTGATTCTTTTGATTCATGATCAATTTTAGTTATATTCCTCTCTTTTTTCATGACTAATCACTATTCTCTAGGATTCACACATGTATATTTATTTTAGGTGTAAACAATGTCCCATATAATGCTTAATTTCTCAAGTGAAAATTAAACTCATCACACTTATACTAAAATCAATTGATCAAATCAACCAAGTAAGATATGGAAACAAAATGGTTAACTTAAAATCAAATGATCATATTTTAAAACATGTGTAACATATCAACTATTTTAGTTAATCAGTTTAATTTAAAAAACAATGTGTGCTCTAGCTTTTAGATGCAATGTTTAAGTTTTTCAACTTTTCTTTTGCAATTTATGAATAGAAAGGTTCATTTAAACTTAAACAACTAGTTGTACTTAATTGACTAAATTAAATTCTTGTTGTAAAGGAAGAAAATCCTAAACTTAAGTTAAAATATGAAATAAGGCTTAATCAAAAGGCTTAAAGTAGAATTATTATAATTTTAGAGAAATTATATGGTTGTGATCTCTACATTGACTCTCTAATTTTTTCAGAAGTACCATCTTCTAGTATAGTTTTATGTTAGAGAAAATACTTCTTTAAATACTGATCATTGATCGATGAATAGTATAACTTTTCATCCTAGCTTACTAGATAATAGGCAACTCTTTTGAGAACTTTGGCAACAATTTATGTACCTTATCAATTAAGGGACCACATGCAATAATTTGAGAGTATAACCTTCCATACTAGGTCATTTTCTAAGAAATACTTCAATCAAACATGTATTTTTATGTTATTTCAACCCTTTTTTTTTTCTCTTATGCACTAGAGATCATGATCTAATGCATGAATTCTTAAACTTCTATGTTCTCTAACTCAGCTATAATGGTTGTTTGATAATCTAAACTATCTTTGTTACAATTTTATATCTCTTTTATAATACATTTATTAGGAGTATATAATCGACAACTTTTTTTATAAAAGACCTTGAAACTTTTTGTGAGGTTCTCATAAAAAAAATTAATTTCTTCCCTCTAATTTTTTTATGGATCAAGAGCACTAATGTCATTAAAACCCTTTACTTATACTTGACATATAATTTTTGCAATAATTTTGTTGTTACCATCTTGTGTATTGTGACCCTGGAATCTATATTGTTTTGTTTGTCATGAACTTCCTATTGGATGTTAGCTATGGGAAATTGATTGATAATTTAGAATTTTAGGGATAAACCAAGGTTTTGGAGGCTTATTTGGGTTTGATTTTTTTTTTCTCTTTCTTTAAGTTTATGTTTTTAGTTTTATCCTTCTTCATTTATTTAATTGAAGACTGGATTTTGTTATTTTTTTTTGTAGAATTTTTCACTAATTTTAAAAATAAATCGGGTTATCTTAAGTCTTTTTATTTATTATTATTTGTTGAGTTTTTTTCTAATTTTTTAAATTAGTATTTTTTTTCGATTACATCCTTCAAAAAAAAATTTAGTTGAATATATCCTTTAAAATTAAAATGATTGAAAATTAAGTATTTTTATTTAGCTTGAGTCTAAGATTTCATTGGTTACCAGTTTGAGATATATCAACATGGAATTAATTAATTAATTTACCAACATAGCATGCGAATGATCCATCTAGCTTTGTCTCTGATTATCTTCATTTTTTGCTGGCAAAAGCTTCATTATTTGAGAGAACTAGTCCATGTCTGTCTGAATGTCATTTGTAGCTTCTATCTCTATGCATGCCATTATTGCTTCTGTCATCCAAGGAAGGATACCTGACGTCTACGATGTTGCCCCACCCTTTACCTGAGTCAGCCAACGAGTTATCACTCCCACTCACCTTCTTTGATGTTATTATTGTCTACCATGTTATCACTCCCACTGCCATGAAAAGCTCTGAGAAAGTCAAGCCGTGCAACACCTGTTAATAAATGGATTCCTTATTTTTTACGACTATTTCTTGTACACATGTCCCTACACCTTTCAACCAACGATTTTTCTATCAATAATTTAATAAGACATTAGTTAAATTAATATATATCAACATTTGCATCAATAATACAACAATTAAAAATATATATAATAGTGTAATTGTGGTTATTTTTTAAATTATTTTTAAATTTTCAAACATTTTCAATGGTCCATACAAAAATAATGCCAACCAAGCCATAAAGCCACCTTCCCCTCATCTTGCTTAATGCCCATGCATCTTCCTACAACTCCTGAAGTTATTCTTCTACTTTACATACTTTCTCCTCTTGTATTTATTTATTTATGGACTTAGCATTTTAGTGATCTTTGTTACGACAAGGGACTTGTTTTGTAATTTTACATCTTTTTAATTTTGTTTTTTTTATTATTTATGGTTATATATCTTTAATCTTTATATGGGTAAATCATAATCTTATCGAGTTATTTATTATTTTAACATTCAATTATTTGATTAAATACTTTTTAGTTTTGTATGTTTTTTTGAATGATATGATGGGTCAATTATTTGCTTTATTGGTTCCAATGATGGCAGCTGCGGAATCCGCTATTGGGTTAGCCAATTTTGTTATTACTTTCCGAGTCATCATGTAACAAGTTTTTTTTTATAAGATAATTTTTTATTTTTTTAAATAAATTGCAAAAACATTTTTTTTTATAAATTACAAAAACAAAAATATTACAAGTGGAACAAGTATTGGAGGATTACCAACATTATTCAATGATATATATCCGGTAAAGAAGTAGAAATAACAGATATTATGGTGTCCATTACTTGTGCTACACGATTCAACGTGTTGCAGGCACCTTTTACTTTTCTTTTCTTTTTTGTCTTTTTCTCCAAAGCCATACCTCCCAAACTCTTGAAGAACAAAATAATAATAGATAAAGGTAGTATTTTGTAATATGATACCAGTTATTTTTTAAAATATTTTTTATTTAAATTTTTTTTAAATTAATGTTTTTTTAAAAAAATTATTTTTAATATCAACATATCAAAATGATTCAATAACACAAAAACATTTAAAATAAAAAAATTCAAATTTTTGAAAACATGCAGCCTAGTCGTGTTGCCAAACAGGGCTAAAATCATCAATTAATCTAGTTGTTTTTGTGAGTTTCATGTACTAGCTACATTAAAATTAAATTAAATACAAAATAAAAAACTAAAGGACATTGGTGTTTCACGTGCATACGAGAGCTTTCATTGTGCGAGGATTTGCACAAAGCAAGCTTTTTTTTTGTCCCATATATTTTTTTTCACTTTGGTGTCTTAATTTATTTTCTTTTAAATTGGTCCTTTAACATTGCGTTGACGTGGTATTTGTCATGGTGATTTGCTTTTATGCTTGTATATGGGGACCTAGCAGTGTCAAGTGAATATTTCATCACTTAGTTGATGCTTGGTTTGACAAAATAAAATTTAATTTTATTAATTTATAAGAATTAGAACTTTAGGGACTGAATTTGAAGCTTAAACAAATATTGAACACCTTTTGCATTCTAATGTTAGGGACTGATTTGCACGGTCAAATGAAATATTTTTTTGCCACTCAACTTCTTTTTCTAATTCAATACTTTCATTTTGACTTTATTTGATATTTAAATTGGTAGTTTATTCTGGTTGCCTGGATATGTGGTTCTTAAAATGTTGAGGAAAGATTTCATTACTTATTTGATGCTTAGTTTGGCAAAATAAAAAAAATATTTAAGAAAAACAATTAAGCGATAAGGGACCAACATTGAAATCGAAACAAATATGATGCACTAGGGTAAATATGCAACATAACTTTGGTTGGTGCGAGTGGTATGCGAGCCAACATATGAAAGCTGACTATCACGCTCTAACAATGCATGAAGCAGATTTTGATGGGGGAAAGTAGTCATTCCCGATTACATTGGAAGCATTACGATAAAAGCTTAATGAAGAGGTGACATGTGTTCACGTGGGAAGTGTTTGGCGATTTCTTTTTCTTTTTTTCTTATCCTCTTTCCTTTTATTGGGATTCATGCTGCTCTACCAAAAATAAATATGCCTACTATTTTATTTTTGTTTCAAGTTTTGTTCTTATTTTTTTAATTGCTATTTTTCTGCTTTAAATCTTTATTTTTGTTCAATTTCATCATTCAACAATGAGTTAGTTGGGAATTGTGCTTCATATATTTTTTAGTGCATTGATTCTAGTCTCATGACTAGGGTTTCAGGTTTGAAATGTTAATTCATATTAACATTGACTTTTTTTTTCTCACATCGATTAATTTCATCCTTCAACACTAGATTTGTTAAAAATTAAACTTTGTGGTTTCATTCACCTTCCTTTTATGAGGTTTCCCAATCTCATATTCTAGGTTATTGGCCTGATTAGTTAGATTGGATTGACTTGAATACCTTTTAGGTTATTCTTTTTAGATTGAATATTTTTTTGGCTTCACCCTTCAACATTTTGTTTGTTTGAGTTTCATACTTTTTGTTGTTGTGCCTTTTATTAGGTTATCTTGTTTGCATAATCCGACTGACAAGGCTTGTAGGCCTAGCCTGGGTTCGCTATTTTTAAATTTTTTTAGGTTCATTTTGTTGACTATTTTTTTTATGTCATCCTTATATATTTGAGAATTTGGTATTGTTATGTTTTTTTATTTATTTTCTAAGAGATTATTTTGATCTCATGACCTGGATCACGAGTTTATCATTCTAACTGGAGTTTACGTTGGTTATTTTTTTGTCATTTTTATTGTTATTTTTTAATTTTATCATTTAGCTTTGAGTTGTCTAGAATTAAACTTTATATATATATATATATTTTTGGCAAGCATTCTTTTTATATGCAGTTTATTGTGATCACAATTCTTTTTTAAATTTAATCCATTTATTATCATTTTTTAATAAAATTATTTTATCAGACCTAATCATTTCATCATTTAGCTTGGACAGATTTTATTTATTTATTTATATATACACTTAAAACCCAAGCTGAAACTGAACCTAAAGTAAATTTGGATCGGGTTTTAATACCCAAATTTAATTCAAAACCGAACTATTTTGGGCTGGGTTCAGTTTGATTGTTAACCCGAATAATACTCACCGGGAACGACTCAATTCTAGCACATGGATAAACCCACAAACCGTAACCAAAGGGAACCGGACCAACAGAAGTTGTAGCCCAACATTATAGGGAAACAGAGGCTTCACAGTTCGCAGGTAACTTTCGGTCTCTTCGTGTTTTGTCTGCTCTCCGTTCTCTTCTCTTTTTCTCCCCCTCTACTCTTTGAAGCCACCCGCTATACCGGTTCACCTTATCAAACCTTTCTCTCGCTTTCGAGTTTTAACATTATTTCAGGTTCTCTTTGGCCCCTTCTTTTGTTTTTGGATTTTACCCTTTTTTATATTTTCCTTCTATGTGGAGTACATTTTTTTTAGTTACGAAATCATCATCTTTTTTAATGTTTGCTTTGTGATGTTCTTTCTTTTTAAAAAGTTTTGAGTATTTTATTGTTTTTTATTTTATCAGGCATTATAATGGGTAGTTGCTACTTTTTAATAATATTGGATCATTGATAAAAATGTGATGATTTTGGTTTCTTTTTTTTATATAGAAAAAATGGGCTATTTTTATTATTGTTGTTGTTGATGTCAATGTTGGTTGATTAAGTAATATTTTGTTGAATTTCTGTAATGGGAAATTTCAGTTATGTGTTTTAAAGGGTGGGTTTAGGGTTTATTCTCTTTGGGTTATGCTATTTGGATCCGATGAATGTCACTATTCGCTTTAAATATTCAATTTTTTCAATTCGTTTTTGAAAAATTTTAGAATTTATTTCAGTTGTTGTTGACTATCAGAGTCTCTCTGACAATGTTGCTGTACTTATTTTCGTGAAAATGTGGGTGCATTACATATCAAGCGCATATTTGTTTTGTTTTTTTGTTCCTTTTTCCCTTTGGTCATGAGAGAATTTTCCCAATAGTTGTACAATGGAAACTGTCAATTCCATGTTGTGGATTACACGCTTTGTTTGAATTTTTTTCTTACTGTAATTCCAAGAACATCAGGAAATTATTCATTTCCTTGCCCCAGTACTTATATAACATGATTATTTAAACCTTTTAATCATGTTCTTTAAGGTATAGAAATGCTGTTTCATTGACATTGTTGCATTCTCTTTTGCTATCCATCAGAATGGCATTACAAACAGCGAGCAACCCAACTCTTCCCAGTGCCCAAGTGGTTGGAAATGCTTTTGTTGAGCAGTATTACTATATTCTTCTCACCTCACCAGAATCGGTCCATAGATTCTATCAGGATTCAAGTGTGCTAAGCCGGCCAGATGCTAATGGTGTAGTGACGTCAGTGACAACAATGCAAGTGAGTTTCTTGGTGTAGTAGTCTTTCCATTAGCAGATACATATCCTCATAGATTTGCTGTTGATACTTTTCGGTTGTTAATGATCCACAATGTACATGATCTTCATCTCATATCAAGGTGGCTGTTTGAGGGCTAGCAAATGGTTTAAAATGATTTTACAAAAAGTGATGTGGCAGACACGAGAAGATTGATGTATCTCTTGATAATTTGTGTCTGCTGTCAGCCTCAAATCTGTCTAATTGCTATATGTTTACGTTGCCTCTTATTTCTATCATACATGTAAAGTTACATCTGATCTGCTGATAAATTGCAATGATGTTGCCAGTATTAATTGCTATGAGAAAAAAATTGACCTTTTACATTGGGTAGATTCTAACAAATTTCTTTTCTGCAATCTTCGGCTATTACACGATTGTAATACTCAGGCACTTTCAAGATTTCATTTTGTTGGATTATTGTCACCTCATACATAACTTGTAAAAGTTTTCCTGTCTGAAATGTAATGAGACCCATGAGGAGTCAGCTGCATAATAGTGATGGGTTGGAGTTTGTTCCCTTTTTCTTATTGTCAGATTCATCTAATCTCACAATCATTGCTTGTAATTTATTTTTAACTGATCTGTTGTATTCTTTTTCTAAGAATGTATGGATGAAAAATGTTTCAATTTTTTACTTCTTGAGAACTAACAGCGTTATCTGAAAAGAGATTATTTTCCTTGGAACAGGGTATCAATGAGAAGATACTTTCCTTGGATTTCAAGGACTGTAAGGCAGAAATCAAAACAGCAGATGCTCAGATATCTTATAAAGACGGGGTTACTGTGCTAGTAACTGGATGCTTCACGGGCAAGGACAACGTGAAAAGGAAATTTGCTCAGTCATTTTTTCTCGCACCACAAGACAGTGGTTATTTTGTCCTAAATGATGTTTTCAGGTATGTGGATGACAATGAATCATTGGAAAGTCATCTTGGTCATGGTGTTGATAGCAACCCAATTGTCCCCTCAATCCCAGATCAAGGTAAGATTTAGTATTCGCTCAATTTTGCATTGGCTGTTATTGTTTCTTTGATTTATTTTCTGTTTTACTGTGAACTTCCTAACATCATGAGATTTTTATTTTTTTCAGAGCCCACTCATGTTCCTGATCCTTCTGCACCTGACCCATTACCTTCTGTTGTGGAAGAACATAAAAAACTTGCTGAGAAAGCTAATGAATCATCAGACCATGAGAAACAACTAGTTAATGACAGAGAGATCATTGTGGAAGATCTTTCAGATGAGAATAATGTTCCTGTAGTTGTTGAATCAGTTTCGTCCATGATCCAAGAGGATGCTCCAAAGAAATCTTATGCATCGATTGTGAGTTTATAGCCAGATATTTTTAATTCACGGTTTTGAAAATTAGAAGGATAGTATGTTTGATAATTCTTGTTGTAGGTTAAAGTGGCGAAAGGGAGCTTGCTGCCAATAAAAGTTTATTTACCTGCTAATACTACAAAAATGGTTCCTAAGAGAACTGAGAACCAGTCAGAAAAGTCAGTGGCACCTGTCCTTGAGCCTGAAACATCAGTGCCAAGCAGCAATGATGCCCCTGAAACTAGCAGTGCTCAAGAGGAAGGTATGTAGCTGAGATAATGATGTATCACAGAATTTGGGATTAAGTCTTTGTTGTATGTCAAGTATTTTTTTTTTTTTTAAGTGTATTCTCTAGTAACCACTTTCCACTCACAGTTGAAGGGCACTCCATTTATATTCGAAACTTGCCCTTTAACTTGACGGTTTCTCAACTTGAGGCAGAGTTTGAGAAGTTTGGACCAATCAAGGAAGGAGGTGTCCAAGTCAGATATAATAGGGTTGGTTCCAATCACATTGCAGACCCATTGTCTTTTGCTTTGTTCTACTTACCTAAAAATGATTTGTTGGCTCTTTGTTAATATATTTGTTCTGTCAATACAGCAACAGGGATACTGTTTTGGTTTTGTTGAATTTCATTCCCCAAACTCCATGAATAGTGCAATTGAGGTTTGTCCATTCTTAGTCAAAGTTATTTTTAGTTTTTGGAGTATTTCTGTTATTATTAGATGTTGCATGGTAATTGTTTTCATTCTTGTGGTATTTATTTTCTGTCAATCTCATGCCAACATATTTTTCTTCAACTCATTCACTTTATAAAGGGTCTTATGTTAAAAAAATCTGATTTCTTTCGCCCTTTTTTATTGTTGTGTACAGTGTCTTCTGGTGTTGTTTTGTATTTCCTGTCTTGGTTGCTTGCATTACCTAGCCCTTTCTCACTTGACTTGTGCAGCAGTAGTTAAACACAGAAAAAAAGGTCAAAGGAATTTAAGGTTGCTTTAGCCTGGAAAAGGATATAGCTCTGGTCATGATTAACAGAACACAATATTCTATGTTACATACTTAGGTGAAAACAAGAAAATATGCAAATATTTTGGGGTATAGAAATGGGAATTATTAATGGATATTGTGGTAGTCAGTTACCTTCAAGCCTAAGAGTTTGGAGCTGTATGATCTTTCACATTATATTAAACTTGTAGCTTGGTTGGGAATCTTGAATTGGAGTAAACATGTTCAAATAAATATCAATTAATTTGACTGAACTCAAAACCTACGAGGTATAGTGCAATGGGATGGGGAATCAGTCACTAAATTTAAGGTGGAGTTCATCTGCAGAGAAGGTGCTTACTGGTTAGAGAACATTTGGCATGAGATTTTGTTCCTTCTCATAAAATACTATTAATAGTGCTACCAACAGGCTCTAAGCATCACGCAGTCCTTCATACATTTGAGCTGGAGAGCCAGAAACATTTAAGCTTTGTCAATGTGCTGTCTCTGTCTTCACTTTTTTGAAGCAATGCAAGGAATATTCAGATGGAGGTTAAGCTGCTGCTCATTGTTTTCTGCACTTGAATAGCTGCTAGAGGGAAAAACTGAGTATTGACTAGGATACGAGCATTCCTTTTATTTTTTGATGCAGGAAAGATTCAGTAAGCCTGCCTACTGGGATTGCTTGGTTAGCTAAGGTGTGAGACACTTAAAGATACTAGCATTGGTGATTGTATAATTAAACATCTCGGCTGTGTTCCTTTGAATACAGTTCAGACTTTGAACTGGTTGAGGTTCAAATACAATTAAGAAAAGTGTCTGGACTTGAACTGTTATGGTGATGGAAAAACAGCAGTAAGTCTTATAAAATGATTCCTGAGGTAGGCTTTTATATTACTTGGTGAAAAAAGAACATGGACAAAAGAGGTTTTCAATAATTACTAAGTTGGAACTAGAATGGTTTTGGGGATTCTAAGTTGCAGCATTTTGTTGGAAAGGATTGAGGAATAATTGGTGTATTTCCTAATCAAGGTAAGTTACTAAAGGGCAAACAATGTTACTGAAGAGCAAGGGTGAAATTTAGGGTGTGTTTGGGATTATAGTAGCGGTGGCGGTTCAAAGTGCTTTTCGCTTAGAAATGTCAAAATAAAGTTTTTTTATTTTTAAAAAATCATTTTTGACATCAGCACATCAAAACGATCTGAAAACATAAAAAAAAAGTTCATTTTAAGCATAAAAAAATTTCAAAATTTGAGGGAACGTAGTTTGCACCGCATTCCTAAACACACTCTAAGTAACAAGTTGATGTTTATTGTTAAGGAAATAAAACATTTTTTGCTGCGCAAGTAACTGGTGGATTTCTTGTGGCCTGGGCATAACCGATAGACAGGTCCCAAGTTCAAATCTCTTTCAAATTACCAAGCTATCAAAGATTACTGCATGTTTCTATTTTCTTATTTGCAATCAGAGGATAGGGACCTGATATAGTTGTAAAGTATAATTCATATAATCAGTAACTTTTATGTGCAATTGTGAGGTCAATTTCCTAAAAGAGAGAGAGAGAGATTGGTTGTGTGACTATAGCACTGCATTCTTTAGATAGTATGCTTGACTCACCCAACTTCTCTATTTGTCCACTCGGCATTTGCAAAAATGGCCATTATTTCTCCTGTTAGCATAGCTTAAATCTCAAGTACATATGTATGGATCAATATCAGTTCTTGATTCTTGAATGTCAAGGTGGTCATTTAGGTTGCATTGACCTTTTAAGTTTGATATGATTTCTTAAACATATTAAGACTTTCAGATGAACTTTTATTTATACTAAGATCATCCTGTTTGTAAAAAGTTCATGCTAAGATTGTTTGTACTGTGAGAACTTCAGTTAATCTGTTAATTGTTTGGAACTTCAGTGAGAAAAATATTCAACTATGTTTTGTTTCAAAATTGATAATTAGATAGTGTTTCCTTAATGGAAATTATTATTCAGGCTTCACCTATGACTATTGGGGGGCGTCAAATAGTTGTTGAGATGAAGAGAACTAATACTCGAGGTAAGTGGGAAGTTTTATTCTGCTCTTTCATTTGCTTAGTTGAACTTTTCAATTTTCTACCTAGATCCAATGCAATAATTGAAAGATAAATGAAAGAAAAATGATGTTACTATGTCTACCTGCCAGGAATTTGGCTATCTCCCTGAGTTCTCATTTATAAATTATCATGGACTCAAATATATATCTTACTAATGTTTGGATGCTATTGATCTTGCAGTTGGTAGCGGAAGAGGTAATTTCTCTTATGGTAGGGCAGGGTTTCGAAATGACAGCTTCAGGGGCCGTGGGAACTACGGTGGTGGCAGGGGTTTTGGTAGAAATGATAGAAGCCGGGGTGAGTTTTCTGGTAGGGGAAGGAGTTCAAGTGGTCAAGTTGAAGGTTATCAGCAAGGAAGAGGGAGGGGTGGGCGTTCAAGTGGAGTAAAGCATGATGTTATTTCCTCATAACACGCATTCTATTGATATTGGAGGCAAAATTTTGGTATGGTCGGTGCCTAGCAACAACGATCAAGCCTCAAAGTCCCAGAGTAGTTGAGTTACATGGTCAGTGCCTGGTAGTTAAAGAAATCTCGAAGTCTGCTTTTATCTTAGGAGCTTGCAAGGAAATAAACGGTGGATTCTGGTAGGAGTACAAGTAGGCATTTGTCATTGTTTAGAGTCTCTCCGATGATTACGAGGCGCAGGGACAAGAATTCCCCCCAGGTAGCATGCAAGTTTAAGGATGAGAAAATCAATCTCAAATGTTTTAGAAACTTTTGATGTTAGCTCTAGTGGAAGATGCACAGCACAGTAGTAGTAATTGGTGGTTTGTAATGACCAAAACATTTCCAGTGGATTGGCTAAGTTAGGAGAATACCTTTGTGATCTTTTTCACATGGACATGATTGCTGATGACTCTCTGGTGTTGCGTACAAGGTTTTGAAAGAATTTGGTTGGTTTTAAGTGCACGAAATGGTGTGTTCCGTTTTTCTTTCCTTTGTTAATTACACTATTATTTATTACTAAGATCTCTTTCATGTCTGGATCAGAAGGGTTTGGCGGCGGTGGGGTTAAAATGTTGTTTTTTCTTTAGAATTTATTTATTTTTTATTTCTTTTCCGTTAATTTTAAAAAATTGAAAAAATATATATTTTAATATCTTTATGAAAAAAAGAAGTATTTTAAAATGAAATATTGGCAAACCTGCAATTATAAGAAGAGATTCTTTTGTCACTTGTCGGATAAGGAAGCAAGCTCTCTGTTGCTTTATCTGCTGTAGCCTGTGACTGAGATGTGGTTTGGTGATTGGATAATGGCTACGCGGCATATTTTTATAATTTTTAGTTTGTCTTTCATGCACCAACAATTTTGTAAATTTCAATTACATCCAAAATATTCCCTTTTATTTCAATTAAACCATTTTATCTTGTGTGTTAAAAACAAAAATATAATTCACATTGCAATGTTTCCTATTAGAATTCTAATGCTCAAAAGGCCAATTTGATCCGAATTGAGTTGATATCTATTAGCATTGATACAAGTGTGTGTGTGTATGGATTAGATATAGACATCCAAAACCCTTATAAAATTATAATTAATAGTATATAGATATTATTAATTTGATATGAAATCTAACCCCAAGTTTAAACATCAATGTTAAATATACATGTGTGTTATATCTTTATAGTTTTGAAACCGAATTGACCCAAGCGAGCCCTGGTTAACTTGCAAAATTCACAACTTGGTCATAACCATAATAATCATACAGAAGGCAAATCATAAAAATATTTGAAACTCAATTCTTAAATAACTCAATGTTTAAAGACAAAATTTTTTAAAAAAAATCAATCTAAAAAAAGATGAAAAAAAAGGTTTAAGTCACCCGGGTAAACCAACTAAACTTGCAATATGATTCATGAGAATAAGATAACCATTTAGAAATCAAATCAAAATGAGTTATGAAACTCAATTAAAAAAGGATAAAAAAAAATCATTCTAGGTCAACCCAAGTTAGTCTATGAGATTGGTATAACCTAATCAAAAGAAAACAAAAAAATAAATTATAAAACTCAATTCATAAACAACTCAATGTAGAAGAATGAAATTTAAAAAAAATCGTTTAATAAAAAAGAAAAAAACCGAAGTAAACCTGCATTCCCATGACTCATATCATGAAACTGAGATAGTCTCATAAAAAGTAAATGAAAATAATTATGAAACTCAATTCTCAACCAACTCAATATTGAAGGATGAAATTGAAAAACAAGTAAATCAAAATATAAATCAAAAGAATAAGAATCAAATTTGATATTAAAATAAATTAACAACATGTTTTTATAATTTGGAGCATGTAAGGCGTAAAAACCGATGAAAGGAGAGAGGAAAAGTAAGAAAAGAAGAATAGGTCAATAAAGCTGCATTGGAGCTCCCATATTGACACGCAACACCCCATAAGATAACTACTACCGAGCCAAATCCAACAACATCAATCCCTAAAGTGTGTGGGGATCTCATTTAAAGGTCGGAAGAAGGCTCAAATATCATCAGAGCACAGTTATATTCTTTGCTGCATTAAAATATTTATAAATAGTTTAAAATCAAAACTATTTTTTTAAAACTTAAACCAGTTTAACACAATCAAAATACTAAAAGATTAAGAAACTAAAACGGAATTTGTAGAGTATACACCGACAAAAGCATATAAATTGGAAGTGAAATGTGAATTTAAATCAAAATAACAAACTATTGAGAAAAAAAAAAGGAATTTATGGTGCTTGCATTGACAGGAGCGCATAAATTAGAAGTAAAGTGTGAATTTAAGAAGGTTTTAATGGCTGTTCTAGAACTTCCAGCTAGAAAATAGAGTGCATGGCTCTAAGGACTTTGGTGAGGGTCTTATTTATGGCCCAATAAATGCATTCCACAGGAATTTAAAAAGATGATAAGAGAGTTAACAAATTGAACATGACTCGATTTGTTGCCCGTGATCTCTCCTGGCCGGGCTTTTTATTTTTATTTTTTTTAATGTAAAAAGAGATTGTTAGAGTAAAAAAATATATGAGACTTGATTTATTGATTTAATTAGTAATTTAAATAATATAAAAATAATACAAAAGTAAAAATAAAATAAAAATCATACCTGAACCTATCTCAATTATTAAACAAATAAATATTGAAAAGTAAAACTATAAAAAAAAAATTAAAAAAAAATCTTGTTAAACTTGGAGAACTCGTAAATTGCAAACATAGGTATAAAAGATAATCTCATAGAAAAAAAAAAGTTTGAAAGATAAAATTAAAATAAATCGATTTAAAAAAAATATCAATCCGTGTTAATCTTTGAAATCAGTGATTTTGATCATGAATACTGGGCTAATCCTATAAAAGACAAACCGTACAAAATAATAGAGCAAAACTAAAAAAAAATAAGATATATAAAAAAAAAAACATCAACTTAAAAATGAAAAAAAAAAACAAAGCAAACTTAAACGAACCTTCTAAACCTGGTCTAATATCTAAAATTCACAACCTGTAAAATTCTAGACTCAGATTCAATCAAGAAGCTTAATTCCCAGCTAATTTAATTTTGAACAATGATATCGTGAAAAAAATTAATAAAAAAGCTTGCTAAGGCAAAAAAATATAGCAACAAAAAGAATACATATAAAATCTGATAAGAACAAAAAATCCAAGGAGGATGAGATTGTAAAAAAATTCATTTTAAAAACTATTCTAAAATAAAAAGAAATAACAATCAAAAGAACGAGGATCAAATTTGAAAAATTAAAAAAATTATAAGGGGTAAAACTGAAAATTATTTGTAATTTTATAGATTATTTAAAATTTAAAATTTTAAAAATAAAAAATAAAAAAACAAAAACTAAATGTAAAGGAGAAATTAATTGCAGGAGCTGATATAATTTTTTAAGGAGGCTAGCACTGAATTCAAGGTGGGAGAAAAAAAAAGGGTTGTTGATGCCAAACTCAATACATGTTTGGGGCTTGCACCATCCCATTGTATTTGGGGTATTAAGACCTCTCGAATGTTATCGTGAAGGTAATATTTGGTGGTTAGACAACCTTGCAAACATCTCTTACACCGCATGAAATTATTCACACACATGCACCAACAAATTTTTTTTAATAATATTTAATACATATCAATAACAACAATACCTCTAAGTAATAAATAAACGAGATAAAATTTATTTTAGTTTGTTATTTTTTTTAAAATGATATAAGATATATAACTGAAACATAATAAATTGACAATTTTACTTTGATTATATATATATATATATCCCATTTTTTTTAATAAATAAGATTTTTAGCTTTAAAATAAAAAAAATTTAAATTTTAACCTCTTAATTTATTTGGCCCTCTCAAGATAATATTTTTCAAATTTCTTTCCATGCCTATGCTATTTAAATATTATTAAAAAAAAAAAAAAAAGAACTCGGTAAGAGTAAACCAGTAGACAGGTCACGATCTTCTGACAAGACGCGTGGAGACATCATGATGAAACGGGAGGACCTTTTTTCCATAAAATCCAGTAGACAAGTCACCATCACATCACTAATGTTTTTGATTGCCTTCGAGCTTTAAGACGAATGAGACTGACACGTGCACTTTTGATACGTGGCATTAACCCACGTCACTAAAACCCAAGCTCTCTGAAAAGCAAAAGCTTGCAACTTGGTTCTCTTGGGTTCCACAGCCTGAATTTTTTGCGTGTTCTATGAAGATTCCTTCTGCTTGGATCTTCCTTTACTTTAAATTATTTTTATTTTTCAAGTTATTGTCCCGCGTAAGCTATGGTAAATAAAAATTAACTCCTAGTTTTTACCTGGTCGGTCCTCTGATTCGGTCACTTGGAGTAAAATTTATTGATTTTTTTTTAAAAAAAATTGATTAATTAAACTACGGTAACTTGCATGACTTGAAACTCAAACTATATATCAAATTTAATAACTATAGTTATGAGAAGATAAATAACATCCTTCTATTAAACATGAATTTGATAAATAAATGGACTTCATTTGGTTGATTTAAGAAAAAGAAGGATATATTTTGTACAAAATCTTACTCAAAGTTATCCTTTAGTAGCAAACTCAACCCTTTTTAGTGATTTAACTAGTTGTACTATGCTATGGTCAAACTAAAAAACAATTAATGTATCTAGAAAGAAAAAAAAAACAAAGTTGAAAAGTTACAATTTGGTTTTTTTGGGTTAAAAATTTGTTTATCAACCTAATTTTATTAAAAAAAACATTTAATAAACACTATAAAAATCTTTCTAAACCATCTATTAACCTTAATTATAATATATAATTAATTGACCATAAAGTTTGGATGAAGTTAAATTGAGTTAAATTGAGTGAACCGATATTTTATCAAGATCCTATGTGTTTTTATATTTTAAAAGTGTTTTTGAAAAAAATATTTATTTTTTTCTTCGCTTCAAATTAATATTTTTTGGTATTTTCAAATTATTTTGATGTGCTGATGTCAAAAATAATTTTTTAAAAATAAAAAAAATTATTTTAATGCATTTTCAAGTGAAAACTATTTTCAAAATCAATCACAACCACATTCCCAAAAACCCCAATAATTGGTTCAACTTTTTAGTATTTTTACTTTTAGTCCAAATCATCTTAGTTATTAGGTTTATTTTCAACATTGTTTATTTATTTTTAATTGTGAAAGTTATGTTGTTGAGAATAATTTAACCTTGACGAGATGAATGTTCAAATTTTAGACATTTGAATGCCCTAGTTACCCTGTTCCTAACACACCTTCATAGTTTTTTATTTTTTATTTTTGAGGTTGTATTTTTTAAAAAAATTCTATAGGTTATCTTGTTGAAAACGATGCAATTGTTGGAAAACATTCAGAAGAAACTACAACACACAATTTTGAATAAAAAGTTTCTCACCTTTATTCATCACAAATAGCAAGCTTATATAGCCTTTCACATATAGATGCAGCATTTAAAATAACAACCCACGCTATACATGCTCTAAATGTGGTAACAGACTAAGAGAAATAGAAAATAACAGAAAATTACTAGTTTGTAAGAATAGGACGTAACAACAGAATGGTAGAACATAAAAGACCTAAACCTAAGAAAGTAGGAATTGTTAAACAAATTGTAACAATAAACTGTTAACCTCTAACAGTCTATCATTCCCTTCATTAAACTGTATGCAGAGTGCATTCAATTTATATTAGGAACTTCACATATACCCAGCAGACTACGAAGCTTTAAAAACACCTCTAACCTCGGCTTTGTCATAATGTTGGCTATCTAATCTTGAGTATTACTCTGACTCAAGTTAACCACACTATCTTTTACCAATTCATGAAGAAAATGAAACTTGATATCAATGTGCTTGCTCCTGTCGTGAAGAATAAGATTCTTAGAGAGTTTTTTGCTTGAATTGTTATCACACAAAATTGTAGTGTATTTTTCATGCACACAACCAAGCGTTTTTCTAAAACGTTTCTTAGCCAAACACACTGACAAGCACATGAGGCAACATCGATGTACTCAGCTTCGATGGTGGATAAGCTAACCACATGCTGTTTTTTGAAAGACCATGATACTACTCTAGAACTAAATATGTATACACACCCTGTAGTACTCCTGCGATCATCTACATCTTTAGCAAAATCACTATCTGAATATCCATGAGTTGTTTACAGCCTTATTTCTTGTAGAAAATCCACATATTCATTGTTCCATTTAGATATTTAAGTAATCTTTTCGCTGCTAACCAGTGTTGCTCTGTACGACACAACATGAACATGCTGATAAAACTCACACCATACATTAAATCAGATCCGGTTGCAATCAAACACATAATACTGCCAATCACCTGCGTAAACATGTTTGCACCAACCTTGGTTCCCTTCTCGTCCTTTGACAATTTACAACCTGAAACTATAGGGTTCTTTACCAAGTTGCTTCTGTCCATGCCAAATATTTCTAAGACTTCATAAGCATATTTTCTTTGACATACATAAATCCCCTTAGAATTTTATAGCACTTCAATCCCCAAAAAGTATCTCATTTTTTCCAAGTCAGACATGTTAAATTCTAACATCATTAACTTTTTAAACTCTTCACACATGTTATTATAATTTCCAGTAATAATTAAATCATCAACATAAAAACTGACAATTAAAAGCTTACCTCCTTTCTTTAATTTTATGAATAGGGTGTGTTCACAGTAACATTTTTCAAAGCTTTCTTTAGCAAAATAAGCCTCAATTTTATTGTACCAAGCTCGTAGAGCTTGTTTGAGGCTATACAATGCCTTATTCAGCTTATAAACATTGTGTTCCTCACCCTTCTTCTTATATCCCTGAGGCTATTGGACAAAAACTTCATCACTAAATTCACCATGCAGAAATTCACCTATCACATCAAGTTGAAAAATACCCCATCCTCCTTGAGCTACTAGGGCAATTATTAGACATATGGTATCTAATCTTACCATTAGAGCATACACCTCTATGTAATCAATCCCATACTATTGTGCATATCTCTTTGCCACAAGTCTAGCCTTGTATCTGTTTATCTTACCACTTTTATTGAGTTTTGTTTTAAAGATCCATTTAACTCCAATGCTCTTCACTCCTTCAGGTAAGATAGTCAGAACCCATGTTTTATTGCGTTCAAAAGTCTCAATCTCTGCATTCATGGCATCTCTTCTTTTTTTACTCTTCACAACTTTCTCGAAAGTAAAGGGATCAGTCTTCCTCTTTTGACAAAGTCTCTCTTGTTTCATAATCTTGCATCCAAAGTGGAACTCGTCTTGCCCCCTAAGCCTAAGGAATTCTCATCATGTGACACACTGGAATGTGTGCAAGTACTACTTGAACCAGCTTCATTTATGCAATTTGAGTCAACTTCTTCATTCTTGTTAACTTTTGTTCCAAGTTCTCTTTCATTCTTAGCTTCATCAATTTCTTCTTCAGTATCACTCCATTCTAACAAATATAAAATTATTTCTTCCCTGCTCATATCCCAATTCTAGCCCTTATTCTCCTAAAAAATAACATCCCTACTAACAATTATCTTTTTAAAGATCAGATCAAACAATCTATAAGCATTCGACTCATCACTCACTCTCAATAAAACACATTGTATGCTTTTATCATCCAACTTGATTGTTTTCTAGTCTGGTAAATGTACATGAGTCAGGCATCCAAAAACTTTGAAATACTCTACTGTAGGCTTCATACCACTCCATACTTTCTCTGGAGTTGTATTTTAGATAGCTAGAGTAGGGTTCCTGTTGAGGACATGCACATACGATCTCACAGCTTCTAGCTAGAAAGCCTTTGGAACCTGTTTATTCGTGAGCATGCATCGCACTAAATTCATCACGGTCCTGTTCTTCCTCTTAGCAACTCAATTTGTTGAGGAGTATAGGTCGTGGTTAATTGCCTGGTTATGTCATTTGCCTTACAAAACTCCCCAAACTCATTTGAGGAGAACTCACCATCTCTGTCAGTCCTTAAGCATTTACGGTAAGCACCTGTTTCCTTTTCAACGCAAGCCTTATATCTTTTGAACATGGTAAAAGCCTTTGATTTTTCATGCAAGAAGTAATTCCATGTCTTTTGACTAAAATCATTAATAAAACTAAAAAATACCTCTTGTTGTTGTTTGATGCCCGACTTTATAAAACAACATATATCGACATGCACCAACTCCAGTTTCTGTGATGCCCTTCACAGACCCCTTTTGGAATGGATTCCCTGTGCTGTTTTCCAACTAAACATGTTGTGCACAACTTTGCAGGAGCTATAAATGAAGGTAGACTAGAAGGCAAACCGCTGACCATATTTTTGTATTGTAGGGTTCTCAACCCTTTGAAGCTTAAATGTCCGAATTTGTAGTACAAAAAATAGCTTTCATCATCTATCATAGCTTGAAGACAAGTAGCAGCTTTAGGCATCATTGTTGCGAGCACAATAAACATTTTGTTCGCACTCATCTCGGACTAAATAAGTAGGCCCTTAGTTTGATGAAAAACTTTACACTACCCATGTTGAATTAGAATTGTCACACCCTTATCTTGAAGTTACCCCATATTTAACAAGTTATTTTTCAACTCAGGAATGTAATAGACCTTAGAAATTAATTGAGTAATTCCATTTACTTGCATTCGAATGTTTCCTTTCCCTATAACTACCATCATTGAGTTGTTGCCTAGCTTTATAGTTTGCCTAAATTGAACATCCAAATTCAAGAACCATTCTTTATTCCCACTCATATAATTACTACATCCTGAATCGAGGAACCATATCTCTTTTCTCTCCTCATGGTTAAGCTCTTCATAGGACATTAATAGTAGTTCTTCTCCTTCATCTACTTCTGTATAGTTGACTCCTTTTTCCTAATAGGAACACTCATATTGAAAGTGTCCTAATCTGTGACACTTAAAACATGCAATAGTAGCCTTGTTGAAATGTTGTCTGTTATGACCTTTTCCTCTTCCTCTGAACACCCCTCAACCTCTTCTTCTACTAGTGTTATCTTCATAAATGATCTTGAAAGCCTACTCTTCTCCTCGATGGCCATTCATTCTTTGTTCATGAAACAGCAAACTGTTCTGCATCTCATCAATGGTCAATGTGTTTACATTGGATTCTTTAATAGAGTAAACCACATAATCAAAATTTGAAGTCGTGGACCTCAAAACTTTTTCATTGATGATGGTTTGGCTTATTATCTCACCATGAGTCTTCATTTTATTAGCTATAGTGAGAGTATGAGTAAAGAAATTATCAATAATTTCACCCTCTTTCATGTGCATAGTCTCAAAGTCCCTTCAAAGTTCTTGTAACTATGCCCTTTTGAGCCTTGGTATTTCTGTTTCATGGAATCCCAAATATTCTTTGATGTATCTCTATTGAGTATGGTCTCCATGATATTTCGATCTGTAGCTTGGAAAAGATAATCTTTACCTTTAAGTCCTTCAGCTTCTGCCCCTCAATTAGTTTGTGTTGTGCTTCTGCTTGGTCCTTAATTAATTTGTGTTATCCTTATGTTACCCCTACCATAAAGACAGATCTTGGCTTAACCCTTTGTGTCACCATCACAGAAATCCCATTCTCTATGAGATCCTAATATTCTTTGGAACGGATAAAGTTCTCCATCAATATCGCCCAACGATCATAATGTCCATCAAATTTGGAAATGGTCGATTGCACAAAACCATTGTTATTGCTTTTCGCCATTCTGTTTATTCTCGAATTCTGAAAGAAAAACTACAGTTTTTTTTCCACACACACACTCATACTCAGTCCTTCTGTGATGAGGCTTTGATATCAATTATTGGAAAACATTCAGAAGAAACTACAACACATAGTCTTGAATGAGAAGTCTCTCACCTTTATTCATCACAAATAGCAGGCTTATATAGCCTTTTACATAGAGATGCATCATTCAAAATAACAACCCACACTATAAATGCTTTAAACGTGGTAACAGACTAAGAGAAACAGAAAATAACAGAAAACTACTAGTCCATAAAAATAAGACGTAGCACCAGAATGGTAGAGCAGAAAACAGCTCAATCCGAGAAAGTTGGAATTGCTAAATAGATCGTAATAATAAAATGTTAACCTCTAATAATCTATCAGCAATATGTAATAGCACAACCTTGAAAAATTATACAAGCTCCCCTCAACATTTTAACATTGGACGTCATCGTTTTCATTCTCAGACCACAAAATGTTTTATCAGTTAGGTAATCTGTAACAACATTTCGTCTTCTTTATTCCTTTTCAGAAAACAAAATTGGAAGATACATTTGAGAAATACTTTTAAAGCACAGTAAATTCTTATCAACATTTTACTCTCTTTTTTTAGCAATCCATCAATAGCTTTAATACCTTGAGCTTGCACTTGATACACGTTTTTGATCGAAGGATTCAAAAATTAAAATAGTAGCATTAATCTACATAAAAATATATTGTTCAAATACCTATAAAGGGCAAGATGACAAAAAAAAAAAAACCATGATCAAACCTTAAAATAAAGAAAATACTAGATAAAATGGAAAAATACAAGACTGGACAGGTGTGATAAAAATAAAGAAGAAGAAGCCTTGTCACCAGTGACAGCACCATGTGGAAGCACACAACAAAACCCTAAAAAAGTTCAAATTAAACAGAAAGAGAGGGAATAAAAGAGAGATAGCAAGGGACTTTGTTTTATTAAAAAAACACATAATTATTCTTACTTATCATAATACAAACAAAAAAAAAATTAACTAGATATTGAAAAGACAACCTATTTAATAGTTGTAATAGATTACTTATTTCAAAATAAATATTATATGCTTTTATATTGAAAAATAATGATACAATTTTTTAATAATTTATTGTAATATAATATCAGTAATCAACACACTTCATTATAATACCAGTTAAAGCATCCAATTCACAGCTCTCACAAGATAAATAAAATAAAATAATATATATATATATATATATATATATATATATATATATATATATATATATATATATATATAATCCTATCCAGCAGTTAAGAATAAAAAAAGAAAAAGAGGGAGACCATAATTTGACTCCCAAGTCTTCCCCGAGAAAAAAGTTGCGGCATTACGAGGCCGAGATTTTAGAAGGACACGTGGTGGAGAAAAGAAGTTCCACGTTCTAGATTCCGACACGTGTGTTGTATTATCATCTTTCTTTTTACATTTAAAAAAAAAGAAAGAAATATCGCAAAAAGAGACAAATACAACAAAAGAGCTGGTGACGCTACTTTGGCGTCTCCTCGGAACCTGCTGCTTCTTCTCTCCACCCACGTGGCGGCTTCTTGCTGTGTACCCTCCTTCATGCCTTCCACGTGTAGAAGTATTACCATCTCAAGGGTATTATCGTCATTCGGTCCAGCCTGATATCATCGTCAAAGAGGCAGGAACGTTACTGCATATTTTCCTTTTCTCTTTCTTTCTTGTTTGTTTCTTGATTTACCCTTCGCTCCAAATTTTCTTTTTTCCTAGCTTTTAAATTTGTTTGTTCCAATGATTTCTCTTTGGTTTCTTGGCAAATCTTGGGTTGTGAAGTAGAGAACGTTTTTTGGTGTTTGTAATGAGAGTAGTTTTGTGTTTTGCAATGGAGAAAATGACAAGTTTTAGCTCAAAATGTTTGGTTTGTTCTTGCTGGGATTTGAGGTTGTTGGTTCTTCAAAGTTGTCTTAGTGATGGGATTTCAGTTCCTAATCAAATTTCAAAATTTGGGTGGTTGTAGTTTTCTTTCAAAATCTTTTTGACTTCATTACTTTTTTTTTTTTGTTTGTTGATCATCAAATTAATGGCACAAACAGAGAAACTTCAGAACAATGAAACCGGCCAACATCAGCATAATATTTCTATGAGCAACAATCTTCCTAAGGAGTTGTTGCAAAGATTTATATCTGGGAATCATTATAATCACAGACTCAATGGAGAAGAAGGAGAAGACGACGATGTTGAGCTAAGTCTTGGACTTTCATTGAATGGTAGATTTGGTGTGGACCCAAAAGCCAAGAAGATTACTAGATCATCTTCTATAGCATCAGATTTTATTAACCCAACAGGAGAAAATGGAAGTGCTTTTGTGGTATCTAATTTGGAAAGTAATTATCTTCCAAGGACTTGTTCTTTGCCAACAGAGACAAAAGAGGAGTGGAGGAAGAGGAAAGAGATGCAGACACTTAGGAGAATGGAGGCTAAAAGGAAGAGAACAGAGAAGCAAAAGATTCTGAAAACAGTGACGGATAAAACTATGGGTGAGGAAGATAAGAGAGAAAATGGCACAAATGGTGATCACCATCAAAAAGAGTTTCTTAAGAGTTTCAATGGTTGCTTTGGTGTTGGTGTAGAAGGGCTGTCAACACAAGCAGAAGTAGCAGCACCACCATTAACACACGAATCACAAGGGACTGGATCATCTGGGATAACAGAGTTTGAGAGCCAGCCACTTCAAGGTAACAAAAATGTCTCTCTTTTATTTTCCTTTCCTTTAAACATTTGTTGCATGTGTGATTACTTTGATGCTTATTTGAAATTTCATTGCTATTATTGTCATTAAGACGCCGTAAGTATGGATGTTGTTTGAGCTAGATACCGGCTTGTTCAGAATTTCCCCCTAATTAATCTATGAAAGTAGACCAGTTGGAGCCTTTTTGGCATCTTTTTAGCTATTATTTTGTCTACATTGTTGGAGATATTATAATAATTATGTTTACTGTGGTTATTTTCATTAGCTTTTTCCAGCTAGCAACAAGCTGGCCTTCTGATGCGTGACAAAGATTTAAAGAAAGATTAAATTATGAATTAGAAGAAAAGGAGCTGAAGAAGAGAACGAAAGGAGCTGAAGAAGAGGAAATATTAGGGGAGGAAAACCAAATTATGTCAAAATAATTAAATCTGGGCTTAAAACCTAAATTATCATAGCTGATAAACCAAACTTTTTATCAATAAAATGTAAAAAATTACAAATAAATAGTTAAACCCTGATGAGAAAGATTTCGGCTTAAAACCCACTAAATAATAAAATTATAATAAAAGAACATAAATTAAAGTCCAATAGTAAAACTAAATAAAGTTTAGTAATTTGGGTTTGTACGTTGCTAATCTCCTCCCAACCAAAGAGTGATGGTTTTGGACTATCCTTCATCGTCTCTGTCTATACACAAGTATATTCTTTGTCACGGGTCCGGTGTCCCCACTAATATGATTCTTTGTATATCATTCAGCTCGATCCAAGTTTACTACTCTGTGAATGTTTTTACTGTTTGATGTGGAGTTGTTTTGCGGTGAGAAATGTGTTCTAAAGTGTTAGAACTCATAAAGGCCTTTAAAAACCTATTTCCAATCGAGCTTTTGTGTGCCTCTTATCCCTTTGCTATTTTAAGAACTTAGTTGACGTTAGGATAGGCCATCTAAATGTTGAAGTAATATTTAATGATTGGTGATTTCATGTCGCATTTTTCTCAATCCTATTTAACCATGCACCAGATGTTTCTCTGTTTTTGTCATCTTCAAATTCTAGCCAGTGCAAAACAGAATAACGAAAGCTATGAGTGCTCCGTTTACTAACTTCACTTGGCCCTTTTTTTATGATATAATTAGTGCACAACAGAGTGAACCTGAAATTCATGTTATCGCATTTTGTCTGCAATTTATACTTGCTAGCTTCACTTGAGGCTTCCTTCAATACATAGCATCTATGCAAATTTATGGAAGACTTCAAAGGCATAAGCTTCCTGGCTACCTTACTCCAGATGTCAGAAAGTTGACTCTGGCAATCTTGAATTAATTAGATTTCTGGGGAAAAAACTAGATAGTTGAATCTTTAAAACACATGCTTCTGGTTCTTTTAGTTATTTAACCTCTCTTGTTGATGATAATATTTTTAAAACTCGTCGGGGTGGGATCTTCATGCCCGAAGTACTTGGGCAAGAAACTCTTTTAATGGCAAGCTTGCATAGCTTCTCTTGGCATAGTGACACCCCTGGCTAAAGCAAAACTATCTTTGAAGCTATGCATGCAGGTGAATTTAATTAGTCTTCTCTGGCTTTCAAATTAAGTGTTTCCGTTGAATTTCAGGTAATGTTGATATGAACATGCTCATGCTAGTGAAGCTCATATTCTGTGGGTGCCAGTCTTGTGTGATACACCTGAAAGTAATGGCTTTTTTTTGTTGTCTTGAATGTATCTACCTTTGAGATAATTACCTTTCTCGCAACAATAGTTTGAGCTCCAGTTTATCTCCCTCCATGTCAGCATGGCGAGCATCTTCTTGGATTATATAAATATCACCTTAACTTCCATAATTTCCGATTATACTTGAATAAGAACTCAGTCTCTTTAATCCAACCTCTTATCCCTCTATTCTGTTTGTTGCAATATAGGAATGAACAAATACACCGAGTCAAGAAGCCCTGTCAGTGTTCAGTCTTTGTCAGATTATGAGCAGAGATCAATCATTGCTCCTGGATTAGTACTAGGTGAAAAATCAAGTTTCCCTGCCGGAGTTGCAATGGAAAAGAATGGATCTAACAAACTTACAGTCACTGAGAATGGAACTAAGGAGGTGGCGAGGGATGTGTTGGAGGATATGCCATACGTCTCCACAAAAGGAGATGGTCCCAACGGGAAACGCATAGAAGGTTTTCTCTACCAGTACAGGAAAGGTGAGGAGGTGACGATAGTATGCGTTTGCCATGGAAGCTTTCTCTCACCAGCTGAGTTTGTCAAGCATGCAGGTGGTGGTGATGATGTAGAACAACCCCTTAGGCATATAGTGGTTCACCCCTCTCCCTTTTTTTAATGGTAATTCTCGTGCTAAAAAGACAGCGAGGAAAAGGAACCATGGAGGTCAAGGCTAATGAAGTTTTCTTTTGAATCTCAATTTTTCCCCGGTTACTGGCTTGTGCCGATTACCATGCCTGTTGCTGAAAACCTAAATTATTTTTCCTCTCTCCATTTTCAGCCGTGTAGCGTGATGCAAGATATTTTTTCTAATGTAAAGCAGGCCAACCTGGTGAATTGTGTCTATGGCCTGGTTATTTTCTTTCCTTTTTGACAGCAGATGAATTCTTGATCAAAAGTTTATATCCAATTGAGCGCTAACAAAAATACCATGGGTCTATCGCGGGACTGCTTCAAAAATTGGTGTTTAGAAGCGAAAACAATGTTCCACTCTTTACCTACCGCAACTCTGAAGCGCCTAAACCTAATCCTTCTAGGTTAAGGAATTGGACGTACTTGACCAAACTATAAACGAGAGAATTTGTAGCTGAGATGCAAGACTTCAGAAACCAGCAAGTAGTCAAACGGTAAGTATTCCTCAACGACTTCGGTTTGAGTTTGCGGAAAAAGCATGTTGATGAAGGAGAGGGGTGAGACAGAACGACTAACCACCTGTGGAGTGGAGATCTTAGCAACATAACAGCACAACATAAAGGAAGTTCCATCGATACACAAACAACCGTATACAAAGTTGGTAAACCACGAATAGGCAGTTGTTGAGTGTAAATAATACCATCTTGTCTTTCTTGTCTACCTAATTGCTTGCAGCTGAAGGAAGTAAAATTGGTTCTCCTGATCGTTGCTGTTGCTGGTGAGCCAAGTGAAATGAACAGGAAAAAAGAACCATCAAAAGCATGACCCGCACAGGGAAACAACCCCACAATAGCCACATGCAGAGCTAACGTTGTCACTAGGCGAAGGTTGTGATTTGATCAAGAATGCAAGGCGTAAATCACCTTTTGCTCAAACTACACGATTCGTTTCGAGGGCAATACCTTGGCATTGTTTACGTGAGCACAAACATATTCCCAGCAAATATCTCGATTCTATGGCTTTATTGAACAAATGGAAACTCAGAAACATGTATACACCGTGGCGAATGAACATCTGCATTCTTTTGCAGATTCCCAGTGAGCCCCCAAGTGGGGAAACAACTTCGAAAAATGGGGGCAAAACTATATTACACTTTACAAGTGGGAATAACTACAGTTTAGCTCTCTACCTACGGGCAGCCCATAATGAGGACCAAGAAAGCATAAATACAATGGGCCTTTACCCACTACAAATACCTATGTTAATCAAACAAACATCATCAAGCAACTAGCATGAAGGCGGTTGCAGTTGTTTCAACCGACGGACAACCTGCTTCATTGTTGGCCTGGTAGAGAGGGAGTCAACCGTACACACAACTGCCATGTGTAAGACTTCTACCAAATCATCATGCGGACCTGCATCCCATAGCCCTGCTGTAAAGAACTCCTTAGCTCTGCCCTGCCGTAGGAGCATACATGCCCAAGCAACAATGTTGAAACCATTCCCGTACGATGAAAATGATGGATCCAAAGCTTTCTTGTCTGAAAGTAATTCAAGAAGCACAACCCCATAACTATAAACATCGGCCTTATCTGAAACACGGCAAGTCATTGCATACTCCGGGGCAACATACCCGAAAGTCCCAGCCACACCTGTTGTAGCATGCGTTTCAGAAGTTCCCAACAGCCTGGCCAAACCAAAGTCGGATAGATAGGCGTTGAAATCATCATCTAGCAGAATATTACTGGGCTTGACATCTCGATGGAGTACACGTGGTACACACTGATCATGAAGGTAGGCAAGTGCACGAGCTATGTCCAGAGCAATTTTGTGAAGTATCCTCCAATCCACAGCCCTTGTGGACCTTTCCTGGATAAACTTTTCCAAATTACCACCTGGCAAATAATTATATATGAGGAACATTTCCGTTTCACTGGCATGATAACCAATCAAAGTGACAAGATTTGGATGGTGGAGTCTTCCAAGGGTTTTGATCTCTGCATGGAACTGTTGAATTCCCTGGAATCGTCCAACTGCAAGCTTTTTAATTGCCACCAGAACTCCGGGAGAGATCTCTGCCTTGTAAGTGGACCCAAAACCCCCATTGCCGATGCAATTACTTGCATTGAAGCTCCCAGTGGCCCGCACCACATTCTCAAATGTCAGGGGAACCCCAATATCTGTGAAGATTGTTACTTCCTTTCTAGCAGATCCCATTATTTTGGACTTTGGACTCCACTTTCTGGTGTAGATGAATAGGAAAATAAGAGCTAGTAGAACAGAAAAAATGGCTGATGCAGAGGCTATTGATGCTATCTCAATTGATGTGAAGCCACCACTCCGGTTCTTCTGACTTTGACCTGATGGAGAAGCATAGCTTTGTGCCTCGGAAGCCCTTCCTGGAGAATCTGGAGATGGTGATGCTAGGGAGAAAACATGGCAAGGGTGTAGATACGGGTTTCCAAGAACACTGCTACATTTCATCAAATTGTTACTTGATGGCAGAGGCCCAGACAAGTTATTGAAGGAGACATTAAAGATTGAGAGCAAAGTCACATTTGCCAAACCAGAAGGAATCTGCCCGGAGAGTTTATTGTTATTGAGCAGAAGAGCAGTCAGATTTCTCAACCTCACAAGATCATTTGGTATCTCCCCAGAAAGCAAGTTTGAAGAGAGATCCAGAACCTCTAAAGTTTGCAGCTTCCCTATGCTAGAAGGAATAGAACCAACTATTCTATTACCAGTCAAAGACAGATACTTCAAACCACTTATTTGGCTCAAACTTGATGGTATCTGGCCTTGCAAAAGGTTCCAACTCATGTCAAGATAAACAAGAGAAACTAATTCGCCAACACTTGGTGGAATGGTCCCAGCAATCTGATTCTTAGATGCATCCAGAAGCTTGAGTGATCTGCACATTGGACCCATATTTGCCGGAATCTGACCAGACATTCTATTATTGCTAACATTGACAATCATCATGTTCAATCCATCACAATTCTCAAACAAGATCCCTGGAAATGGCCCGCTGAGCTTGTTGTCTCCAGCCAAAAATGTGTAAGCAGTCTGCTTTCCTAATCTTACCGGGGAAATAGGAAGGGACTGGAGAGTACCAGTAAAGTTGTTGTCCCCAAAGTTATGAAAAACTGAGATTTCACCATTTCTTCCAAGTGACATAGTAGGACTTCCTGCCTTAGCTTTATATGCAAAAAATGATATATAGGCAGATGACGGGTCATAAATATTCGAGGGATACTCAATTGTGGAAGGAACAGGAGGGCAACTGCTGCTATAGAAACTGGGGATGGAACCTGACAATGCATTTCCACTAACATCAAAAACAGTCATACAAGGAACTCGAAACTCCTCAAGAAGTTCACCATAGAGCCCATTGGAGCTCAAATCCAGATACCGCAGCTTATTGCAGCGACTGAACCCATGAGGGATTTCTCCTTTGAAGAAGTTGTGAGACAAATTGATCATTTCCAAGTTAACACAGGAATCCCAGTTGCTCAGCAACATGCCGCCAAGGGTTGCGCTTGGTGCCCACAGCATCCTCAGTTTCGGAAGAGTCATGACATCTGCAGGAATACCCCCTTGAAATAAATTGAAATCTTCATTCACAGAGCTCAAATGATCCAACAAACCGTTCTCTCTCGTACCATTAACATCCTGATACGGATCAAACATATTCGAAAGCACAAGCACAGACAAAGCAGAGCAATTTCCAAGCTCAGGGGGTACCGACCCGCTAAGACTATTCCTTGACACATCCAACACTTCTAGCTTCCCAAGCTTACCCAGTTCACGTGGAATAATTTCTTCAAACATATTTGAATACAACAACAATGTCCTCAAATTCCCACAATTCCCTAAATTACTAGGAATCCCTCCAACCAAGAAATTCCCAGATAAATCTAAATGCTCAAGTTTCTCACAATTATATCCGAAATCCTCAGGCAGTGAGCCACCAAGCTGATTCAACGACAAATACACACCCTTGAACCGACCAGCAAACCCTGGAATTGTCCCGTTAATACGATTACCAGCTATATTCAAGATCTCCAAACCATCACAGCGAGAAAGTGAATCCGGTATCTCTCCTTCTATCCTGTTAAACCCTAAATTCAAAACCCTCAAGTTCCTTAACCCGGAAAATGAAACCGGCAACGACCCAGATACCAAATTACCCTCCAGATCAAGAACCTCTAACTTCTCCATGCCCCATATTTCACTCGGAATCAACCCGAGAAACCCATTAAAGGGCAATGATAAAACCCTAAGTTCACTTAACCTAGCAATCAAAGGCACCAACTTTCCCATTAAAATTCCCTTACTACCTTTACAATCTCTCCTAATCCCAAACCCGTACAGTGAAAGCTCAATAGAATCACCAGAACACAAAATAGCATCTCCACCTCCACTTTTCTTACCTCTGTAGTTTCCATTTCCAGTGATATTAAGCGAAACGACACGCGAATTAGCATCACAGGACACGCCGTTCCAGTGACAGTGGTTGGTGCTGATCAGATTCCAGCCGGAGATAAGCCCTGAAGGATCAGAGACTGAGTTCTTGAACTGTAACAGCACAGATTTGTCAGAATCAAAAGAAGCGACGCCGTTTAGTGACAGAGAGACGGCACAGAAGAGAGAGAAAAACTTCAGTTTTGTGAAAGATTGCCACTTGATAACTGAAGAAAGAAAATAAGAGGAACCCATTTTAGAACCCTCAAAAGGGTCTCTAAAACACTGAAAACCCCTCTCTTTCAGTTTTTGAAGTAAATGAATAGAGAGGTTTTTCTTTTTTTCTCTGTTTTCGAAAACCCTAACCCTAATTTTAGGGTCTTTCACTGAGAGAGAACAAGTAAGAGGAAAGGAAAGAGTAAAGATTCAACAGTATATGTGTTCTTTAGGAAAACGCGTTTTTCGTTTCTTTTTCTTTAATTTCTTCATTTCCTTCTTCTCTCACATTTCTTTCCTTTTCTTCTTTGGGCCAAACATCGTTCTAGCCCCCCTATTATCATGTAATTCTCAGCTTAGTTTTCTAGCAAACTAGTTCTTCAATTAAATCTTTTTTTCATGCCGTCTTAATCAAGTTCCTCCATCATATATTTTCACTTAATTTTTGCCTGCCATGCTACAAAATGATTCTCGAGCTAGTCCTTCCATGATATGGTAATTAGTTTTTTTTATATATAATCATGAGTGTTCGAACCAGCTTACTTATATCTTGACCAATCATTTAATGTCCTGAAATCAAATACTAGGTAAGCCTCTAGTTACTATAAAATTTATGATATTTGAACTGGTGATTTCTGAAGAGCAAACTTAGAATTTGACCAGTTAAACTATACCTCTCAAGGTTTAGCTTACATATGGTGATTAGTATTGCATGTTTACTTTGTATAGATCTTACTTATTACCAACTCTAATAAAAATATTTAATTGGGATCCTTATGAACTTGTTATAATCTTTTGTGATAAATTAAGATTTTTTTCAAATATTAGCTTAGTATTTTCAATAATCAAAAGATAACCTGGGATTTGTCATAATTAATATTAAAGAACGGCAATACATCATAATTTTTTTTGAAATTTCTAAGATCTAATTGGAAAAAAAAAAGTTCTAGCAACCATATAAAAAATGTAATGATAACGAGGGGACCAATTCGAGGCTCATCTTTTTAGCATGCCTCAAGAATTTATTTGATTTTGTTTACGAATGGAGGTTTGTAGCAGAGGGAAGGGAGGTGGGGTCCAAGGGGAAGTAGTTGGGGTCCACAGGTGGTCAATGAAAGCCAGCAGCCCCGTCAATTTAAGGACTCGCGGTGGTTGGCTTGGCCTCCCTCTTTATCGTTCACTATATTAAAATTATAAAAAAGAAAAAAGAAAAAAAAAAGATTCCTAAAGGTTGAAAACGTGGCTGTGGATAAAGGATTCCACGTGGGGTGTCCTTCCAGAAGGTGAGGATGGGGGCCACCTGCCCCCTCTTTTGTTCAGCTCCAGTTCACGTGGTCCTGAATAACCACGATTAGTCGTTTAAAGCGACAGATGTTGAGTCCAACGCGCCGTCGTTTGCTTTGCTTCATAAACACTGCAGAGAATGTGCTGTCGTTATCCTGTGATCCGTTATCCTCTGTTTGCCTTGGCTGGCCTGGCCTCCACCTATAAAGGCTTGAAGCAAAGGGAACAAGTATCTTTATTGGGCTAACAACAAACACGCTTTTGTTAGAAAAGCAGATTATTACACTGCCTGCTTTATTCTATTTTAATTTTAATAATAATCCCATCTCTTTTAGGGTTCTTAATCTTATCTTTTATCAAATAATTACGACCGGGTGATGAAGGAGTGACTTCACCTTGCCTAAATTACTCTCCTCGTGTATAATTACGGCATGGATTATAATAAGCATTCACAAGAATCATATCTGTTAATCCAATGATTGTTTTGGTCCAATCCTAAATGTGAATGCAATGGGAAAGTCTGGAAAATAGTTTTTAAAACTAAAAATTTAAACAATTAAATGAGATTTTAAAATATAATTTATATTATTTTCTAATATATGTTTTTAATTGAAAAATTTTTTGCTTGAAAAACTTGTGCAGACTCACTCTATATTGTGTTATTAATTAATCTTAATTAGAAGATAAAATCAGAGTTGTGATATTTAAATTCATAATTATTTGTTCGGTAAAGCTTTGATACTATATCAAATAATTATTTAAAAACTTAGATTATTAGATGAGTTTTTAAAATATGATTTATATTATTTGTTAGTATATAATATCCATGTTTATTTCATTTTTATATCCTAAAGTGGAAAAATGAATTATCATGATTTTTTTAAAATTTGTTCTTTATCAGTTCTCTCGAATGTTTCGCCCTATTTTCCTAAGTTAGCAAAACTAGAAAAAATGCCTCTATGTTTCGAAAACTTCAATTCTCCGTCAAAGTGCTGATAGGTTTTTTTTATTATTTTTAATTAAACTAGAAAAAAATATCATTAAGCTACAAATTTACTTGTGAAAAAAATACATCCCATTTAGTATTTTAGTATGATTTGTTCGATTTATTCATACTATTTTAGTATTATCAACTTGAAGAATTCAAATGGGGGTCGTATTGCAAGAATTTGGGTGTGTTCATGCACTAATAACCTGTAAAATAAAGAATTTAAGATGATCGAAGTATATTGGGAATGCCTTGAACCTCGTATCATGTCTAATACAAGATTTGTTGACATAAAGAGAATCAATTGTTCTTGCCGGTTTGGGTTGACTATTTTTCTTCTTCTTTTTTTCTTTTCTTATCCCTCTCTTTTTGGTGGGTTTGGTTGGGCCAAGATTATTTAGGCCCAATTCATTTTTTTTCTTTTATTTTTTTTGAGTTTGATAGGGTTGAATTAGGAGCCAAGAGAGTTGTTAAATAAACTTTGACTAAAATGAAAGAAAATAAAAAATTATATATATATATATATATATATATAGTGTCTTGTTAGGTGTATTTGGCTTTGTCTTGATAAGAGTAACAATTTAGGCTACTCTAATGACATGTTTTCCTGCCTCTTTTTTTCCTTTTTTTTTTTTTTTTGTTTCTTACACCTTCTTTCTTTATTCTCTTTTTTTCTGCCCTGTTGGGCTTGTTCTTGGGCCTGATGGAGCCCTTTTTTTTTGTCTTTTTTTCTTCTTTTCTCTTTTTTCCGAGGCCCGGTTGAGCCTGATCTTTCTCTCTTTTCTCTATTTCCCTTCACCTCTTCTCTTATTTCTTATGCAAGGTTGGGTCTTTCTTTTATCTCTCTTTTTTTCCCTTTTTTTTAATCATTTTCTTTTCTAGTCACAGTTGAGTTTTCCTCCCTCTCCCCTCTTCTTATTTTTTTCTTCTTCTTTCTTCTCTCTTTTTTTTTTTTCTCAACTTGATTCAGTTGGGCTGAATCTCATCAGATTCGGTTGGGCCCTGTCCTCTTTCTTGGGCTTGGTTAAGCCTGATTTATTTTGGCCCCATCAATAATTTAGTAATCCAATCTATAAGTTTTGATTTCAAAATAATTTATATGCAAAAAGCATATGTGCTATTGCGATTCTCCTAATATCTTCCAGTAACTAAGAGTTCCATTTGAACAAGATATGTTCATCTACAAATAGGTACTAGATTCCTCTGAAAAAAATCTTCATTTATTATTATTTATGCTCTTAGAAATGAAACTTTTGATTGATGGTGCAATTTGGAATCAATCCTCATGCCAAACTAATATCTCGATTATGCCTCTTTTTTTTTTTCCAATAATCAATGCAGAGAAACTCAAGCATCAATGGATCAAGGACTACAAAGCACTTGTTTTTTCCTCTCTTTTCCCCCCAATTATTTGAGACTGAAACTGGCACCCTGGATAAAAAGACATACAAACTAAAGAAATGCTGTCAAGATATCAGTCACACTTAATCTAATGTAGGAATCAAACCTAAGTTTTTTCCTTGGAAATTTCTAAATCAATATATCTTTGTAGATAATTCTTATGCTGACTTTTTCTCAAATTTAAAAGCCAAACTTCTCCCATTGAATTGAATGAAGACTATACTGTATATTCTATAACTGAGTTTCGATGGTGATTTATACTTTAACTATAAGCTCTAAGGTTTTGCAATGGGAGAAGACTCACCAAAGCTAGAAACAATGACTGCAGAGAATAAGGTTCGTATTTAGATCCGATGGACAGGGCAGGAATTCTTGACAAAGAGGGAGATGTACAGAGGTTGGATTTCAAATATTTATGCAGAACTGTCTCTCAACAGCCATGTGAGCAGCAAGAGAAGCAAGGAAACCAACTATTCCCCTTAGCCTTTTGGGTTGTTCCAGGGGTTTCTGCTGGCTGTGACTCCTGTTCCAAGTGCTTCTCCGAGGAATGCTTCTTCATCACCTCATTAAAAGAAGAACTTCTTCCTGAGGTAGCGTCCAATCTGAAATGGAATTTAAAATTAGATTCAGGCACCTATCAAATAAAGGACAGGCAAACATTGGCTGACCAAGCACGTAGCAGAACTAAGAAATCTAAATGGTCTAATAATGCATGATAGGAAAAGGGTAAGTTGTAGTTATAAAAATCCAGAGTTCCGAATTTATTTGAAAAAATGTAACCTTTCTTATTGGTCCTCCATAGTGGATCACTGTCAGAGGAGACAGACAGCAGGCAGGGAAAGAAACGCATAATTTATGTCAAAATTCAACATAAGATGGTATGTTATGGAGAAATTTAGCTAACAACAATCTCACCAATTCTAAACGCAAGCCTATAAGAATTCGAGACATATTCCCACGCACTCGTATGAAAAAGCAAAGAGAATGAAAATCAAAGTTTCATAACAACAGAAGCAAGCGATCAGATCAAAATTCAAAATGGAACAGCAAGGACAGTGGTGATATGCATGCATTTGAGTACCCATTCCTGCACTGATAGATGCTTCAAACAAAAACCATTTTATTCTGCATGGATAGATTGTCAGGTAACTTACAACGGGAATTGAAATGATCTGTTACTGCTGGAGCAGGAAACTCGAATCTCCTCAACAAGATGCATCTTTTCCTGACAACTAATTTTCTCTGTTGCACCCGGAACCTCCTTTGTCGGTCTGATCTCAGCTGTTGATTCAGGTTCCTCTTCTTCAGAATCAGTTGATTCTTCTTCCTTCACTTTTATGTCTATTGATATATCTTCATTCTTTCTATCATTGTTCTCTACTTCAATGACAGGGCTCAAACTGGTTGAAGCATTGCCTGTCTCGTCAAACCTGGGGAGTTCTCCCGATTTATACAACATGAAAGCATGATCTCTTGAGAAGCTACCATTCCCCATGTAGATACTGAACAATGAATCATTAGAAGCAACGCTCCATTCTGCAGGATTACTAGGCTTAGCAAAAATGGATGATGGGATCCTATTTGGATCGTACCCTCCAGGTTGTCCCATCACATGCAGTTGAGGTGATGGTGGGGGCAATGCTTGTGTGTTGATAACAGGAATGTGGCTGGGAACTTCTGCTGGAAATACTGGTCCTTGTGATGATTCAACATCTGCTGGAAATATCGGTCCATGTGCTGACCCAACATCTGCTTGTTTTGATTGGATAAAGGGACTGACAGGAATATCATTTTCAACCTCACTAGATCTTGATGAAGAATCGGATGCAGAGGAACGTGAACTTTCGAGAGCAAGAATAGGTTTTTCGTCAGTCATAACCTCATAAGTTTTCAAATGCTGGCTACTTCCTTCAAAATCTATTAATTTCCACCCCCACCTTCACCAGCTATATGGTATTACTTGTCTGATCACATTACTTGAAATCAAGCTCCCTATGCTGCCTAGGAATAGGAATTCAAGTTGCAAATCAAGAAGGAAACCATCCATATCAAATTACAGCATATTCAACTCTTGTAACAGAACTTTAAGAGGTTACAATTTCCAGTTTCAGAATCAGAATGAATGTATACACAAATGCTGTATCAAAACTAGTCCCTTTGTATTAATCAGTCGATGTAAAAGAAGAAAAGGGCCATAATCCGATAACAGAAATTTTATTAAAAATGATCTTTTTTCCCCTGAAGCTTCCTTGAAAAATTTTGATTTCAATGCAAAAATCTTTTCCATGTCAATACCGAGCTCTTACAATTATTCGATATTGAACAACTAGGTTCTGGAAAAAACATTAAAGAAGAAGAAGAAAAACAGAAACAAATACAAACATATGCATCAAACTCAAAGAGAAAAAAGAAAAAAAACAGAACTTACTTGAATCTATCGATCACAATGTGATATGATAACCCAAAAGCATGAAGTGTCTCACAGAAAAGAATTGATTTAAGGTAGAAAAGGATCAAGAAAGAGTTGATACAGGTAAACGAGGGAAAGTGCAGGGTTTACGTGTGGGAAAGGACAGAAAGGAAGGATGAGAGAAAATTTCGGTAATTAACTGATTCTTTTGTCTTCATTTTAAAGACTACTCATATACGCTGGAAGACAGAAGTTGGTTATGACAACATGTGCTTTGAGGTTTTAACTAACTGTATTTTGACCTAACAGATCTATTCAGTTGTACGCACCCGTACACCCTTTTGGGATATTTTTAAATTAGAACATTTCTAAGAAACTTGGTCAGAAAAACACTTTCTGATAAATAATATATTTTCACATTTTCACGCTTTACAAGTGCAATATTTACTAAATATTGTTATTTTTAATTGCAACAATTATCTTGTTGCGTTTTAAAATAATAACATTTAGTAAATGTTGCGCTTTTAAAACACAACAAAGTAAAACTCCGATCATCTAACTCATCTGGTTGATCGATTGGATCTAGTTATATAAATTGATTGACCGTTTCACACAAAAATCATAAGTTGATGAAACTTTTCTTTCAAGTATATTTATGAGTCAAAATATATATCTTTGTCTAACTTGGCGGCTTAATAACAGACTCCAATTAAAATCTTAAAAAGATATTGTTCACATAGTAATTGTCTTTTGTTTTTCAATGTTAAAGATGTAGTCGGACATATAATAATGGGTGATTCTGATGAGTCAGTTGTGGGTCTACCAAACTAAATGAGAAATTGCCTTCAACAAATTACGTGAATAACCTAACAAATGTATTTATGGACTAGTGAGACATGTCTAGGTTCGAAAGGAGGTCTGGTTGCCTCAAATCAGAATAACAACTCAAAATGGTCATAACATTTGATCCAACTATTAGATTGCACTAAAATGTTTCTAGGAATTTTCAGAGGCTGTTTTCTTTATAGTAGCTACCATGTTGCCACGCGAACCGTTGAATCTTTAGATATCTAAAATCTCACCGTAGCCCCTTGATTTTAGTACTTTTGGGATTTTTCTTATTATTTTCAAAATCAGTCAACCAGTTTCACTATTCATTATGAACTAGTCAACCGGTTAAGTCAGATAATTGGAGTTTCATCTTGTCGCGTTTCAGAAACACGATATTTACTAAATATTGCTATTTTGAAGCACGACAAGATTAAAATGTGATATTTCATCAAAAAAATTTGTTCTCATATTAATTCACCAATTATTTTGATTTTGTGTGCTAATTTCCTAATTTATCCCTTTCTTTTTGCTAGATTTTGCAAGTCTTTCCCTACAATATTGTTGAGTATAATTAATGTCCGTACTATACCTTTTTTTTTAATTTGATCCGTAGCGATGTCTTTGGAACACTTTATTTGAAATCGAGAATAAATATGTTTTCTCAATAATTTTAATATGTACATTTATGAATTTAATAACTTTTTCTAAATTATATACTAAAGATTTGAATCTAAGAAATTCAAGAATTAAAAATATCTCACGTCAACCCCTTAAGATTTACAATACACTTCTAAGATTTCATAATTTTGTTTTTAAGAATGTATTTCAATTTAGATTAAAGTTTATCAATATTGATCTGGAGCTTAATAAAAAAGAATTTCATTTTGGACCCACAAGCCCATTAATTTGCCTAAGTCCTTGTAGGCTTGGCTCCTTATTTTGATTTTTCTATCTTGAGAAATCAGATATAGCTCATGATTTATGATCATTATGTCTAGAAGTAAGTTCAAATTGATAATTTCAAACATGGGTGTGTGTGTGTGTATCGTTCATGTGCAAACTAGGTTCGGTCACCTTACTATTCAAGGTTCAAATTCTAAAGAGGTGGTAGGGAAAGTATGCTTAAACCAGTGAAGAAAAGAAAAGCATGCTAGAATATAATTATTTTTCAAGGTTCAAAAAATTTCATTACTCTAAAATGTTTCAATAAGGAAGTACACTTCTTTGTTTTAATTTAAATATAAATATTTTTTAGTACTAGAATGCATACTAGAACTTTGAATTAATATCAATTATGAGTTTGATTATATGTTTAGTATGCTAGAACTTTGAATTAATATCAATTATAAGTTTGATTATATGTTTAGTATGCATGCTACAATTCTCTTTATTATATTTACGTTGAAAGCATGTTTTCTACGAGTTATACTTTTGCATTCTTATAATTTTAAGCATGTATAAATTATAGGTTTTTGTTAGAAATTTTTTTTTTAGCATGTCTTTGTGATGATAAACTAAATATCTTTACTTAGTAGTATAATATATTTACAAACTTTGATTTAAAATCTTCAGGCTTTATTTTTATATTAGACTTTGTTTACTTTATCTTGTGAGAAAAAAATATTAATAATAAAAATAATAATATAGATTAATTGTGAAAGAAGTTTTTAGCATTTTTAAAATTTAAGTTATAATTCAACTTTCTTTAATTTTTTATATTCTCACATATAGATTTAATTTTATTTCTATATGCGTTAATCTATTTAATCTATAACCTCTTGGTTTGTTATGACTTTTTTCTTCTCTTTTGTTTAATTTTATAAAGTTGTTATATATCTTTGTTTTAAGGTTATAATTTATCATTTAAAATTGTTTTTCATGCATTTTGAATGTTTTGATGCATGTCATATATTTTATTGATTTATATTTTCTAATAAGTAAATTATTAATTTGTTTATGATAGTTTATGCTATCTTGTTGGTTCAATCAAGCTTTTTTTTTTTTAAATCTCGCTTGTACTTTCTAACATTGATATCATAGTTATCTGACTGGTTTATATTACTTTTTTATGCTTGATATGCATGCTGTAATTCTTTTTTTATATATTTATGTTAAAAACATATTTTCCATGGGTTATGCTTTTACATGATTATAGTTTTAAACATGTATAAACTCTACATTTTTGTTGGACATCTTTTGTTTAACATGTGTTTATGATGATAAACTAAGTATCTTTACTTACTAGTCTAATATATTTACAAAACTTGATTTACACTAAGTTCATGTAGCCATGTAACAACCAAGCATACAGTTTTCAATAAAAATATAGAAACAAGTTGCAACGCAAAAAAAAATTGTTTCGTCAGAATTATTGGCTATTTCTGTGTTTCATCTATTCACCAATTTTAGGCAATAATATAACAAGGAAAATAAGTTATGCATCATTTCTCAGAGCAAGTTCAGTAGACTTTGCTGACTGTTTTTCTTATGTCTATCTAAAACTCCTTAATTTGACAACCCAACGCGGCAATTATGTAAAGGTGAACATCTTTCTTTTCATTTTTGTTTCCAGTGTTTTTTCCGCATCAAATATGAATCATGTTTTCTATTTGACTAGCATAAGTATTTATCTTTCTTCCTTTTTCTATTGTTCTATAGATCTTTAAGCAATTTGGTTTCATACCAAGCTACAAAGTAAAAAAAAAGGAACCAGGGGTATTGAATTTATGAGTACTCATCATGACTTGATCTTCAATGACAAGCCTTTAGATCATTTTAACTGGTTGGTTTTTTGCAGAAAATATATTCTTGTTTTTATTTTCATCAAGCTTAAGTGCTTCTAGTTATACTTGTTCTATTGACATTTAAGTAAGTTTCAAAGAGGTCAAGCTATCAAGTAAAAGAGAGAAAAATAAAAAGTACCAGATTTATTGAGTACTAATCATAACCTTGTCTTAAAATAATCAACAGTTCTTAGTAAGAATCTATAACCACACCATAAGTTACAGACTTTGATATTTTTTATTTGTTGACTTTGATAACTTGTAACCAATTGAAAACTACTTGAAGTAATGTTCTCAAAAAACCAAGCAAGTTGCCCTATACATTTTTATCATATTCAAATTGATTTGAAGTACGAACTTCACCTATTATCTCCTTATTGCTACAAGTCACTTACTTGATGAGCTCCTTTACCCATTTTAATCTCACCAAACAATTAAATGTTTAATTTGAATTGCTTGAAAAGCCTGCAATTCATCATTACACTTGCAAGAACTAACAATGTAGACAATAAAAATTAAATTCTGAAAGAAAGTGTGAACATCATATTGTAATTGATGAGCTAAAACAATGCATGTAACATGCATAAAGGTAATCTTTAATGAATAAACTTGCAATCCATTCCACTCTCCATGCATATTATTATATTAGCATTGTCTGTTGACCTCTAATATTTTGAATATCAATATTATGATGAGATGAAGCACAGGGAACTTTTTTTTAGGAGTTAAAGCAGTTGTATCTTTGACATGTACTATATATATATATATATAATATATATATATATATATATATAAACATTCTTGTATAAATCTAATTCAACCAACAAACCTAATAAAATGATTTTTTTGCTCTCTTCTAGATTTATCTCGAGTATCATTAGCAATTAAACAAAATTTTGCATCATCCATCTCACGACGAATTTAAGACTGAACATTTCTAGCAAAAACCAATTATATTATCTTTTGAATTTGATTTAATGTGTATTTTTACATTTTATGAAGCATCACCTAAAATAAAAACACGTACTTGTTTATTGTATGATATTAAAATTTCCATCATTTCAAGAAAATTACTATAGTTTTTTTTTATTATGTTCATCATGTCCTCTAAAATCACATCCGTGAATGTGATCAACTAACAATATCTTTTAAGGCTTTGATTTTGATTAATTATTATATATGTTACCCTCTGCTTCCACCTCGGCATACCATGTATGATGGCTTCCATTGTTGTGAAAGTTCTATACAGGTAGGCAAACCTATATTGCAGGAATTCTTTTCTACATTCCAAAAGGAGGCAAATCATATTGAATGTGATCCAACTAACAATATCTTTTAAGGCTTTGATTTTGATTAATTGTTATATATGTTACCCTCTGCTTCCACCTCGGCATACCATGTATGATGGCTTCCATTGTTGTGAAAGTTCTATACAGGTAGGCAAACCTATATTGCAGGAATTCTTTTCTACATTCCAAAGGAGGCAAATCATATTGAATCTCATCTAATCTGCTTATTGATCTTACCTTCAAAAGAAGAACCGATCCAACCCATGAACTTCAGAATTAAATAATGTTATTACAAACAGATAGAAATGATTGCATTGATATGGAAGACGATTTATCTAGACAAAATTCATAAAGCTCAAGAATCCATCTGATTTAGCATCTATTTTCCAACGTCTATAACTCAATTTTGAAAGGCACCACATCCTGAGTTTCTACATCTTGAACCTGGCACGTTGACAAAATCAAAATTCAGTTCATGCACCGTACCCACAAAATAAAATAAGAAGAAGACAGAACTTTATACTAGAGAAATAAAATAATTTCCCTCACGAAGAACAAGCATCTAATATCACATTTTAAATAATCCCATGATTAATTAATCAAAAAATAAAAAACCCGTAACGGGATTGAATCTTACCTTAGGCTGATTCCAACTTGGTGGCAAGAGCGCACCACCCTTTTTGTTTCTTGCAAGAATGCCCTTTGTAATGGGTGAGATCATAAGATCAGTTGGGCTTCTGTACCTTTCAGGGTACTTAAATGCCTTGGGAACTTTGAGAGGATCTGGGGTGCCACTTTTGCGCAAATCTTTGCTTGAATTCTCAGATTTTTTATCCATCTCTTGATCTTCCATTGACGGTGTTATGCATTCCAAATTGTTGGGTTTTGATTGAATTATGCTCTTAATTGGCGTTTCTTGCATATTGTCCACAGAACAGAGTATGTTCTCCATGGGTCAGCTCTGTAGCACTGAAAAAAACCACTCTTGTTTGAAAAAAAAAAGGGATATTAATTAAGGTGCCCAAAAAGAAGAAAAGGCTGAAGAAAGTAAGAAACAGAATTTATGACAGACAGTTTATTGAGAAGGAACAGGCCCAGTTGAGAGAGAGAGAGAGAGAGAAAGAGGCTCAGGGATGTTGAGGAATCTGAAGAAGGATTTAAAGATGGGAAGAAAGTAACAATGCATGTATGGGTTTCCAACGGTACAATTTAGGGCTCTGTCAGGAGAGAAGCACCGTTGAGATTTGAAAGGTAGAGTTGGCAACGTTCAAATTTTCTATTCTATTCTACCCAAAAAGACAAATTGGAATTGAGCCGGACCCAATTTTAATTTTTAGCCACCTCAACGGTACAAATAGTTGGTCTCCTGATAAAAAAAAATTAATTTGAAATAAAAAAAATGTTTTTTTTTATATTTTTAAAACAAAAAAATAAGTTTTAAATAAAAATTCATCCACATTATTGGCAAGTTTTATTAATCTTGAATTACTACTGTTTATTTTTGCGTTTTAAAAGCGCTTTTGAAAAAAAATTATTTTTTTATTTACTTTAAATTAATATTTTTTTGTGTTTTTAGATCATTTTGATACGCTGATATTAAAAGTAATTTTTAAAAAATAAAAAAAATATTATTTTAATACATTTTTAAGTAAAAAGTATTTTGAAAAGCAACTACAACCACACTTTCAAACAGTAAAGTCTCTTTTGTTTTGGTCTTTGTATTTTTCTGTTCCGGATTTCATGCAACCAAACTAAGAGATTCATGATAAATATTTTCACTTCGATTTTTTTTTATTCATCATTTTTTTTTAGTTTGGGCATAAATATTTTCACTCTAATTTAATTTTAGATTTTTTTAGGTTTAGTCAACTTTGTATTGTATGTTAGTCTTTAATTGAGGGATTGGACATTATATTATGCTATTTTATTTCATTTTTATTTTTCATGTTTACTGAAATAAAGCTTCCTTCTAAATAATGCAAAGCCTTTGGCAACAAAATCATAAATTTTGGTGCCAAACTTGTAGCAATGCGGTGTATAGTCAATTCTTAAAGCTTTTTATGAGATGGGTTGAACGATTATTAGAATCCTTCTATTATGTGAGCTTGTGTTACTTTACGGGTTAGATTAGTTTCTTTCGAAAAAGAAAGCACCACCAACATGTTTTCTAGTATACATAAAAAATAGAACATGTAGAGGTTAATTTGAAGTGATCCGATTAATTTAATGAGTTAAAAAATTACTTGAAAATATAAAAAACAAAAATAAAAAATAAAAGCACATAAAATCATCAATAAAATAATGGGATGTTTATTTGAGACTACAACATACAAAGCAAATAATAATAATAAGGAAGACCAATTAAAAATAAACTAAATATTCGAGGATAAAATTAAAAAAAAAATTAAAATTCAAAAAATAAAAGGATAAAATTCAAAAATAAAAAAAAACTAAAGTGCAAAAAGAAAAGGCAAAAACAAAAGAAAAGGCCCAGGTGTGCGGGCCTGAGCTTTGTTTGTTGCGGCCAAAAGGCCCAAATGCAAAGGTCCTCTGACTCAAGCCTCCCTGCCTAGGCCTTTTTTTTTAAAAAAAACGATAAATGGTGCATCATCCACCCCTGATTTTTTTGAAGAAAAAAATAGTTGGCTACACGTAGCCTGTTTTGCCTAGATTTTAGCGATTAAAGGTTGATGAGAAGTTGAGTCATGGATGTTTTACATCTAAAAATCCATTTTCAACCATATTTGGATCCAAAAACACCTAAAATACCTTAAAGACCTAAATAAACATGTTTATTCCTTCAAATAACCTAAAAAATAGTCTAAAAACAAAAATTCAAATCGAAACCCAAAAACTTCCCAAGATCATATCTTCTTTCTCAGGTAATTTAAAGGTAAACCAACACCTCATTGAAACACCTTTCATCAAATGAAACTCGTTGACATCAAGAACAATTTTTTAGTAGTTGAAATCGATGTCAATCGACAACTTTCTCTCTCAACTCTAGAATCCGATGAGTTTCTCTCTTCTCTTTTAAATCAGGAACTAAAAAAATAAGCAAAATAAAATTTTGTACTGAAGTTCAATTTTCTAAAACTAAAGGGATCAAAATGTTTTTAATCAAAAAGAAGGATGACTAATTTAAACTTTTCTCACCATGTATGAGTTTGCCACCTGATTTCTCCATCTTTTTTACTTTAATCCTTAGTTTTTTAATTGTGACATTTCTTAATAAATTGGAAGCAGTTGGCCACCAATTTGTCCTCGTAAGGACTCAATAAATCCTAAAAAAAGTTTGAGGGTCAAAATAAAAAAACCTCATTGCTCCAATTCACAGTGAAATGTGAGAGAGTGAACAAAAAATTTAGTCATAGCTTAGTGTTTTGTTAATTGTTAATAAAACATAGGAACTGAATAACTTAATTAATTGAAGAAACTTGGCCTAAAGATTAAGTCTAGAAAAATTCAAGACCTGAGCCTAACAAAGCAGTTGAAATATTAAATAGGCTCATAGAACAAATATCTATCTCATAATCCAACATTTTTAACCCTAAAGATGATTTTACTATGTCTATGTCCACACTTTTCATGTTTTTTTAGATGTTAGAAATTGACCATTGTGCTTATTATAAATGATGGTGTGTTTTTAGATTGACTGCTGGCGAGCTAGGACTTGGGATTTGTTGATGGTGTTGTTGGTCATCTAAAAGGATATGCCTACATTAGGTGGGATCGAAAATGATATGTGTATCTAAATTATTATTTTTTAGGATATAACCCTCCAACATGGTGCAAAATTCAAAGATAATAGTTGGGACAAGTTTAGTAAATTATTGAACTTGAAAAAAATAATGAAAATTGATCTGCCAAACTCAAGTATAATGGTTTAATGGTTACTAGTGTTTACTATAATGCCAACATTGTAACAACCCAAAAACTTTTGATGAGTTCAAAGAAAACTTCTATAAAGATTTGGGTTATATGAAACATTCTTCATTGCAAATACAGAGTTTTGGGCTAGAATTCCTATAGAACAAGCCACCTTGAAAGGCTAGGTATCCTTTGATGTTTATAAATAAACGTTTGGATAGGTAGTGTAGTGTGTGTTGCATATTTTTATGAGTTAAGAGTGAAGAAGAAGGTTGAAGAAGATGAAGTTCAAAAACCTTTACCTCTAAGTCTTATGGTTGTTTATATAGTTATGAGTGGGCAACTTGCATAGAGTAAGAGAGAAAAAAGGTTAGCCTATGTTTCCTTTATGCTTATAGATCATCACATTACTAGGAGATAATAACCTTGATCTTTGTTGAGAGATGATGTTGAAGTCATGGGCATTATCCACTTGATAAAGACAATTGTTTACATTGTTGAGGAATACCAAGCATTGAATGTATATGTATTTAATGTATGTATAATTTATTTTTATAGTTGGTGGAGGTATGTGTTAAAGAAACATTTCAACTCAAAAACTTAAGGTATTAGGTTATGTTTCAAGATATTATTTATATTATTCTTTAACACTCTCTCTCAAGTGAAAGCCTTTTGAGCTTGGAACTTACACAAGCTCATACTACCTTGTACTTAATTTGTTATCAAATAAATAGGGATAGTGAGATTCGAACTCGTGACCGCTTGGTCATTAAGGCTCTAATACTATGTTAAAGAACCAATTCAACCTAAAAGCTTAAGTTATTAGGTGAGGTCCCAAGATATAATTTATATTATTCTCTAATACATTCTCTTAAGTGAAAAATCTTTGGACTTGAAACTTGCACAAACTCACAATACCTTGTGCTTAATTTTTTAAAAAAATAAGGGTGGTGAGATTCAAACTCATGACCGCTTGGTCATCAAAGCTCTAATATCATATCAGAGAACCATCTCTACCCAATAACTCAAGCTGTTAGGTGAGATCTCATGATATCATTTATATTATTCTCTAATAGTATGTTGGGTTTACTCAGGATATTCAACCAAGCCCTATCATGTTTAGACTCCTTTGGATTCCTAGGAAAAAGATAGTTTTGTCATCCTTTTCATTCGCCCTTGGGAAGAAAAAGCTTCAGACGCATTCTATTTATAAGGTCGTTTGGTGGTAATGTGAAGCCAAGTGGGACTCATTATAATACATTTATACTCACATACATTAGAGTATAATTCAATTTAAACATTTTTCTTTCACAAAATTTACTATCTGATTTTATATTTATTTACCACTGTTTATTTTTTAATATATGATTGATGCATGAGATTTTTCTTTAACACGCAACCTTATGTTAATAAGTATAAGTTTTAAATTGATCATTAATTCAAGTCAGAATTTGTTAGAAGATTCTAAAATACTTGTTTTTTAAAGTTAAAATCTTATAGTTATCTGAAGTCGAGAAAGACTTCAAATAAAGTTCAGAAACTTCCTAGTTGATTTATGATTTGTTTTTGTTTGGTTTATAACTCTTTTATTATTATTTTTTCAGTTTTGTTTAGGAAAATTATCCTAGTATATAAGTAGCCTAAAATAGTTATAATATAGAGTTTTGACTAGAGAAAAATATTGATTAATAAAAGTTTGAATTAGAATTTTTGTATGGTAACCCTATTTAGTAGAATTTTGTGCTACCTGTACTTGTTGTCTTTCTTGTATTTTCTTTGTCTGCGTTAGTTGGTATTAGAGCCTAAAAATTCCTAGTAGTTGGTTGCTAAATGACATTGAAACTAAATTTTTTTTATTATTCTAGTTTTTTTTTATTAGAATGAACCACCAAAATTTTACGAAAAAAGAAGCTTAAGATGCCATTAAACTTGAGGGTTACAAAAATCTTAAGATTTTTATAAGTTAGTATCTATAAGAACTCTCTCATGAAAGTGAAGAATTCTTTATATACTTTTTTGATACTCCAAAATATTTCCTTAGAGCTAACTTTAAAGTTATTGTAGTAAGAAATTTTATCCATAAAAAAATCAATGAACCAGCCTATTGTTTATTGCCAATAATCAAGTGTGCAAATTTGATGCTTGAAGAATCTCAATGTGGTTTTGGTGTTGTGAAAAAGGATGTGTTGTCATAACAGAACATCCTAATTGTTATCCAGGACAATAATGTTATGCAAGAATTTTAACTCAATGTTTGGTTGAGAGATTTTGATATGGCACATGTAGTGAAGAATGAGAAAGATTTAGATTGACTAATGAGGAAAAGCATTATCTCTAATGTCGTATATGGCTTGGAGTTTCTGCATAAGTATAATGCTAGTAGGTATGATGTTTCTAATGAAAATGTTGATCATGTAAAGGATTGAGAGTTTTTGATTTGATATCCATGAGATAGAGACAATAACAATTTAAACTAGAGTATGAGTTCTCTGCAATTTGAAAAAACTAATGTATGAGATTCTTTTCTAACACGCAATCTTAAATTAATGGATATAACTTTTAATTTGATTGTTAGATTGAGCTAGAAATTTATCATGAAATTTTAAAAGTCATGTTTTCATATAAGATCAAAACATGGTAGCCATTGAGGTTGAAAAAAGCTTTCAAATAAGCTTTCAACTCTTTTATTTTAGTTTTGTGTAGAATGTTTTTTCTAAAATATAAGTAGCTTAAAAGAGTTGCAATATGGATTTTTAATCCAAAAACAATATTAAACACTAAAATTCTGAATTGAAGTTTTTGCATAAATCTTATTCTGCAAAATTAATTTTATATTACTTGTTGTCTTTCTTATACCCTACGTGAGAATAACATATCAACAAATAATTAATAATATCTAACACTTAATCAAACACAGCTGTTTTTTCAAGGGGAATGATTAGAGATTCCAAACATATCATTTGAATTGGATTGTGATTCAGAACCCATTGGACTATAAACAAAGGCTCCCTTCGATTTGATAAGATGGCTGGTCAAAACTGAATCGAAGAAACCATCCAGAGACGATGGAGATACTCCCAAAGCAAGCAGACCCCATTGCTTATCCTTCGATTAGAAGCAAAGGACTCATTGTTCTTGACTTTTCACCAAAACTTGCACCAGCTATTATTTAATGTGGTGGGTTCGTGCACATAATCCCGAGAGAGAATAACTCTGCTGCACACGTGTGTAAGTTTAATGAGACTACATCATCACAAGATCCCTCGATGGTTGTCTTCTTGTCTTAATTTAAGATTTTAATAATGTGTTTTAAAAAATAATTGTTCTCGTGCTATCAAACACCTCGTCGTCCTTGTCTTAACTTGAAGACTAAAATCTCAGTGCTGATCGCTCTCCTCGCTTTCATGGCCACGATTGTAGCGACGGTCTTTTCTTATGGCATTATAATTTGATAGCAAGACCCTTGGATTAGGCATTATTGGGCTAGCTTCGGCTAACTTTTTCTAGATATGTTCTTGTTACTTGCTGTCTTCTTTCGGGTAATAATTATCCAATAATCCAAATATCTAATTAATGTCGTCTTGGACGAAGGTGATGACAATATATATTAATTAGCCTAGCTAGTGTTTATCTGAAAGAGTGGTGTTGTTTCTTTCTTCCCTACCAATTATTAATTCCACTGTATTTAATTATGATTCCAAGCTGTTAATTAACCTTCTTTTATACTCCTAATTAGAAATATTATTAGTGTACATTCTTTCTATATAACGAAAATTAGAGAAACACTTAGACACAAACACACACACATATATAGTTTGTCAAGTGAAAAGAAAAATGACATTTGAATTAATATAAATGTTACAACTTTTTTTATGAAGCAGCAAATGGGTTTTTATATTTATATTTATATTAATAAATTTGTAATTCTTTGGAGGGTTGAGAGATAGTTTTGTCATCTATTAATTAATAAAGATTAATTATAGCTAATTTTGCAAGCAGATCGTGCTTTTAAAAATGAAGACGGTAATCAAAGTTTGAGCTTAACAGTGATTTTAAGCTTCCTAATTGATATCTTATGCTAATGGAGAAGGAGAGTTACGTAATTGTTGAATCTAATACCTACCTAATTAATGGATAATTAATAATTTCCTCTAAACCAGGTTGGAGCAAATTTTCTCTTGATATTATATATATATATATATATATGATAGCTAGGAGGAAGATTCCTCCGATCCCAGCTCATTTTGAAGGAAATTATTGTCTTTCTTTTCAATAACCATCAAAACTATTCTCCTTCTTCTCCTTCTTCTTCTTCTTCTGAAAAAATAAAGTACTAGACGTTAAGAAAATATATATGGTTGTTGCGCAATATATTTGGCAAAATCAGTCATGCCAAGAATATTGAATGATAGAACCATCAGAGATCTGAAAGTAAGGGAAATATCGTAGGGTTGGGTAGCAATTTCAAGTGATGGTGCTATTTTTCTTGCTTCACGGATCGTTTTCTTTTGATGGTTACTGAGTGCATGTATCTATAATAATTAATGATGTAAAGTGTATTTTAATTGAAAATATGATAACATATTATTTTTTTAAAATAAATTATTTTTAATATTGACATATCAATGAATATCATCAAAAAACATTAATTTAACATTTTTTTAAATAAAAAAAACAATTTAAAAATCAAGACCCTCTCATAATTGCATGCATATAGCTAGTCACTACGATCGTAATCAGTTTCGGGCAATCAAAAATTGCAGTTGGAGATAACTCCACATGCTCAGCCAATCACACTAATTTGAGCCTTGTCGTTCTCGTTTATCTTTTCAAGTCCTGTGCCAGACAATCCTTCGCTATTTCAAGCTCTCCAATGGTGGGTCTGATCAATTGAGATCACTCCAATTTAATATCTTCCTAATGATGATTAATCGTTACTAGCTAATTTAATTTGTCCACGTCTGCGATTCTCCATCATGTCAATTGACTTTTTCGTTTCATTATTAAAAAAAAACAACGAAGAAATTAAAAAAAAAAAAACAGTATATATATATATAGGACTATCGACTACATCCATTAAAAAAAAAAAAAACAGCACTGTGACAGATTTTATTTTTAATGGCAGAATTCTCTGTAAATACGACTGGAAAATTGTTATTATAGTGGTATTTCATAATTGTTATTGTTGTTTATTGGATATGAACGGTGCATGCCGAGTTCTGTTGATGATTATCAACTGTCAATGGAGCTTTTTCAATGTAGGTTCATCGAGTGTCTTTTTGGGTTAAGCTTTTAAAGAGAGTTTTTTTTTTTTTTTTAATGTAAGTATTGATCCCATTCATAGTCCTGATAGAATAGTTGTGCATAAAAAGTGTCAAGTAACCATTTCATCTAAAAAATTAAGTTATTAGAAGAGACTACGTAATATAATTTATACAATTCTCTAACATACTTCTTCAAATAAAAGTTAATTGAACTTTAAATTTGCATGGATTCAATCACCTTATACTTTATTTTTATCAAATAAAAGGGGTTACTGAGATTTAAACTCATGACCGCTTAGTCAATAAGGCTCTGATACCATGTTAAAAAATCAATTCAACCTAATAGCATATATAAGTTGTTAAGTCAGGTTCCAAGAAAAACTTTATAGGTTTTTGGTTCACACATTAGCATCCTGCACGCAGATGCGAATTCGATAGCGCAAACATTGGCAGTCTGCACGCAGATGTGAATTCCGCAGCGCGAAACAGCTTCTGCAAGTCGTTGGTTCGACTTGGCACAATCTGAAACTTGGACGAAGGACTGTCCAAGGCATGTGAGTGACTCAAGAGATGATGCAGCAAGAGTTGGCAGATAGGGTTGTTAGGTGGGCATGCAGAATGTGGGTAGTGGCAGTTATGGATATCCAAGATCATGGGATCATGGGGGCTGACCAGGGGCTGCTCTCAACCCACTAAGATCATGGGGGATCATGGGGGGAAAACTTCCCACTACTTGGTAAATAATGGAGCCACTATGTTCATGGGTGAACATGGGTGAGATAGTGTCTCACTACTTCTTTAAAAGTAAGAATGGGGGTGTGCCTTGTAAATGCTTGTCTATAAATACTTGTTGTAGCTCTTGGTTAAGGGGGCGGCATGCATGGGCATGCAGCAGCATGCGTAGAGAATGTTCAGCATGTAGAGGCATGCAAGAACATATAGAGCCCTGGTTAGAGATAACTTGGTGTAGCATGCAATCTTTGTGCATAGCACACATACGGATTTGTGTATAGTTCCCTTTGTTTACGAGATCAATAAAGGTTGAGAAAGAGTTCCTGTAAAGCTTGTTGTGCACTTTGATTATCTTATTCTACTTGCGTATTCCGCTTGCTTAGTTACTAGGCAAGCACGAGTGGGATTGGCTAGGGAAAGCTGAGTCTAGTGAGGCACTAGGCTGTCGCACGAGTTTATTCGCGTAGCGAAAAATTATTCCGTGACAATTTGGTTACACTTATTCAAGTGAAAGTCATTTGAACTTGAAAATTGCATGTGTTCACGTTACCCTATACTTTATTTTTATCAAATAAAATAAAATAGTAAGATTCAAATTCATAACTATTTGATCAATAAGAATTTAATATCATATTAAAGAAAGAATTCAGTAAATGTTTGAGGTAATTACTTGAAATTTGCCACTTTTCAACATTTTTGGCTAAACAGGGAACTGGTAGCTAGGTACGTGGAGTTTGTGGCATGGTTGTAATAATTGTTAAGTAAACTTTTAATTTCTAGCCACCCTGAAAAGTTGCAAATTTTAATAAATCATCGATTTCCATGAATAAAAAAGACTCACAAGTATAGAGAAAATGAGGACCGACTGACTGCACGTGCCAACACCCATGCATGCATTACCATCAATCATTCAACAATGTAATGAAATCAATGACAATTTACCAAAAATATACAGGGAGAGGGAAATTCATGGTATCACTATAGAGAGTTTGCTATTAATTATAATAATAAAATAATATTTTCGCTCATCATCAAATTAAATAAAAAAACTAAATTCAAGAATAAAATGATTTTTTCCATGGGATTCATATGCTATTCTCACTTTGAGAAAGGGTACAAAAGTATTTACAACTTTTTTTTAGATAGTGAAATACCTTTATTGCCCTTAGATGAATACAATGATACTTTGTTATCAATGGCTTTTTTCCGATTTTATATTTTTTTTGCTTAATTAAATCATTAAATTACCTTTTATGTCAGAATTAATTAAGTCTTGCTTTGTGGGGATTTTTGTAATTTCCTACTCTTAGCATAGTAAACTCACACGGAATTACCCTTCATCTCATAATTAATTTAGGCGTGCTTTGGGCCATTTTTGTATTTTTCAAGGGGGTTTTTCTTTGTTATGACCATATTAGTGCAGGGGGTAAACCGGTCTTTCACAGTAATTAAAAAAATATTTTAAAAAAATTGTCAAGCTCGTGGGAGATTCTATAGCACTTTGATGGTGAGTGCGGCATTATTGGACACTCAAAAAATTGCTTCCATCGTGTTAATGAATTCCTCATGCTGTCCTCTTCCATACAAGACGACACGTTTTAGGTGTTAATTTGTTGTACGAGTTATTTTCATATTTTTTTTTTCTCTTCTCCATCTCCATCAAGATTCGCACTTGACTTTTAAAATATCAAGGTGGTATCCTTTGTTGAGTTTATTAGGGTATCAATTTTTATTTTTTAATTATTTTTTTTTATTTTTTTTATTCCAGCCCGTAACAAAACACAAGTTACATAACTAATATTACATCAAATAAAATAGTGGGTATATTTATAAAATTTGATCTAGGTTAATTTGGGCTAAAACTTGAGTTATAAGTTGGATGAATTAATTCGAGTTGTTTTTTTTTAAAAAAACTCTAAAACAATATTATTTGAAGAAAAAAGATGAGATTTTTTTCAATAATTTTGCCTGGGTGAGGTCTCGAATATGCTAGTGAATAGATTGGTCAGGTCTAGTAAGTACCGAATCAACCAAATATTTGTGGTCATTTACGTTTAATTTGACAAACAATAATGTTTACGCAATTATTGATCATCTTGGAACGTAGAATTAGTGGTTCCGTATGCAAGGTCGCAAAATGTAATTAAAGCATGTTAGGGAACACGATTATGGTTGTATTTTTAAAAAATTTATTTATTTTTGCTAAAATTTAATATGGTTTGTATGTTTTGATGTGCTGATGTCAAAAATAATTTTTAAAAAATAAAAAAAACATCATTTGCATGTATTTTGACACAAAAAATTATTTAAAAAGCACCCACAACCATACTGTCAAACACGCTCTAAAGGATGATTAGATGCTTTTGGACACATCAATTAACCTTTTCATGAGTATCATTAGGCCATGAATGCCTCTCAAGATCAGTAACCACGGGAGAAGAAACAAAGGCTTTTCAAAAGAAGATTACATGAAATTATTGAAGCTTAAAATCAAATGATTAAGAAGCCCGCACGTACAAACCAGGTCGAAAAAACATGTTAAAATGCCCTCAAGCAATATATATATATATATATATATATATATAAATGTAAAAAAAAAAAAAACCCAAAAAAAAAAAAAAAAAAAATGTAAAATACAAAGAAAATATGTGATGAATCTCAAAAATTTTAAAATTTTATTTTAATTTTAAAATTTCATTTTATTTATTTTCTAATCCTTTAATTTAAAAAAAAATGAGAGAAACTTATATAAAAAACATTGAGGTAATCCGATCATAAAAAAAATACATGTTAATAAGTTTTTTTTTCTTAGAAAAGCTGATTGGTTGTAATTTGAATTATTAAAGATATTGTCATCTTAATAATTTTTAAAAAATTATTTCTTATGCATTAAATTATGAATTTATAATCAAGATTTTACTTGCAAATAAAAAATACATTAACAGTGTATATATTTTTATTAAAAATAATATACAAAAAAATTCCCTAGTTCAGTGTACCAAACAAGAGACATAAATCTTAGCCAAAGCTTATATATATATATATATATGTCAAGAATGCACGTGTATGAAATAGCTACTTTTGGCTGATCATAAATGGCTTGACAAGATTTTTTTTGTTTTTTTTTAATTTAGAAAATGGGGCTTGGTTGTGAAACTGAATTTGTCGGCAAGATGAATTTTCAACCTTCGATAAAAACTGGTAAAGTATTTACGAGACGGATTGGAATTCCAGCCGTGCATGTTTAAAATGATAGATCAACTATCAATATCATCTTGTACCAGCACATCTTTTTTTTTTTATCATAAAGTTTTTTTTATAAAAGATAATTACATTCATAACCTCTCGACCATCTTGACATTACAGTACTATTATGAAATCAATCGTATTTAAATTAATTATTGTTGTTATTATTGTTATTATAGTATAATTTGTTTTGATTTGTTTTTTATGGAGTTATCATAACCTTATGACCTTGATCTTGGGTTTGATCGATTAATCCAAGTTGACTCGGGTTTTTTTTTTTTTCTATAAGGTTATTTCAATTTCATAATATAAATCACGATCATGAATTCGGCAGGTTAACTCAGGTCAATGTTTTTGTTATTTTTTAATTAGTTTTTTTTCTTAATTCAATTATCAACATTGGGTTGAATGGCAATTGAGTTTCATAATTAATTTTGATTTTTTTTATATAGGGTTATCATGGTCTTATGATACGAGTCATGGATTTGACAGGTTAACCCGGGTTGACTCGGATTGATCCAATATATTATTGTTTCAATATTATTTTTAAAAAAAAAATTATCTTGAATTTTTGTGAATCAAAATATATTTTTACTACTTGATTGGGTTGCTTTCAAACCTATTAAATCGATCAAGTCAATTTTTATATAAAATATTAGCAATACTAGATATTTATTTTATATGTTAAAAACAAATGATCCCACTCATGAGTGACAAGATATGGAGGTCTAGTATCTATTTCATGTCTAAAATTGATGAGGTTGGAAATTCAGTGCTATACTTAATTTATGTGAGATTTCGCACTCACTCGTGCATGGAACTCAAATTATTGCATCAACCAAACAATGATTATCAAATCGACTTGTTCTTTTCTTCAGCCGACAATATTAATATAAAGTGTGACATTTCGAGTCTTTATTTGATTCAATTAGCGAAACCATTTGCCCTTTTCCTATTTCCGTTAATTTGCACACATTGCCGATAGATATTGCAATATTGGCCATAGTTTTGAAATCAGCCCGGCCCGATGAGCCAACTCGGGACCTGGCCATCTGGAACTAGAACTGTATTGGGTTTTAAGAAAAATAGAGGAAGTCAAAACTCGAGGTGACCCGGCTGATTGACCCAGCAACCTGGTAAGACCCGATCAAAAACTCGGTTGTAATCTGTTGACTTTTGTTTTTTTACTAAAACGACTTCGTTTTGATTAAAAAAATCAAAATTAACCCGATAACCCGGTCAAAACTCGAAACCCCATCCTTAACCGGGTCGACTACTGGACCGGATTTTAAAACTTTGATATTGGCAAACTTATCAGCAGCAATACAAATTCAAGGTGATAATTGTTGTGAAAATGAATAATATTGGTGATACATAGACAAAAGTTCAAAATGTCTTGTATTATAATATAAACTAAATGAGATGGTGATTTTACCATTTAACATCTAATCACCACCTCACAACACTATTCATTTCAATAATATTTATTTATTTATTTATTAAAAAATATATATTTTTAAATTTCATATTTTAACATTTAATTTATTGGAGATTAGGTTTTATAATTTATTATGGTTTGCTTTATATGTGGTTAGCTCGGTCTCATAACTAATGTTACGGGTTTAGCGAGTTAACTATGTTTACTAGAGTTAGACTTCATGATTTATTTTGGTTTGCGTTCTATGAGGTTATCTCTGTCTCATGACTCGAGTTGCGAGTTTGGCAGATAAACCTAGTTTACCAGAGTTTTTTTGTCTTTTTTTAATTGATATTTTTTTTCAATTTCATCCTTCAGCATTAGGTTGATTATGAATTGGGTTTCGTGATTCATATTGGTTTGTTTTCTATGAGGTTATCCTAATCTTATGACTCAGGTCATGTATTTTTAGGGTTAACCCATATAGACTGAGGTTGTTTTATTGTGTCATGTTTTTATATTGATTTTTTTCTCATTTTCAACATTTAACAATAAGTTTATTGAAAATTAAGCTTCATAATTTGTTTTGATTTACTTCTATGCGGTTATCACAATTTCATGACTTTGATTTCGAGTTTAGTAGATTAATCTGGGTTGACTCAGGTTATTTTTTTTGTTTACTTTCTATGAGGTTATGTTAATCTTATGACCCGAGTCACAAGTCTGGCAAGTTAACTCAAATCAAATTGTTTTTGTTATTTTTAAATTTATTTTATTCAATTTTCTCTTTCAATATTTGGTTGGTTTGGAATTAGGATTCATAATTTTTTTTCTTTCTATAAATTTTTCTCAATCTCATGACCCGGGTCACAGGTTTAGTGAGTTAACCTAAGTTGACTCAGGTCACTTTTTATCTTTTTTAATATCATCCTTCAACATTAGGATTGTTTATCCCAAATTTTAAGTTAACTTAAGTTTTTTTTTTGTTCATTTTTTAGTTTAATTTTTTTTCTCAATTACATCAATCAACATTTAGTTGATTTAGAATTAGACTTTTTTCTCTCTTTTTTTGCTTTCTATGAGATTATCATGGTCCCATTACATGGATCACGGATTTGGTCGATTAATCCAAGTTGACTCGAGTTGTTTTTATATTTTTTTTAATTGATATTTTTTTCAAATCCATCCTTCAACATTGTAGTGGTTAGGAATTGAGCTTCTAGATTTATTTTGATTTGCTTTATATGGAGTTTATCTCTGTCACGAGACCTGAGTTGCAAATTTGACATGTTAACCCAAGTTAACTCGAGTTGTTTGTTTTTTGGTCTCTTTTTTTTAATTGAATTTTTTTCAGGTTCATTCTTCAACATTGGTTTAATTGGGAATCGGGTTTCATATTTGGTTTTGATTTGCTTTCTATAGGGTTATCTTGATCTCATGATCCGGATCATGGATTTTGCAGATTAACCTGGGTTGTTCCACTATGTTTTTGTCTCAATTTAAAAAAAAATGTTTTCTTTGATTTGTTTTCAGTCAAATTAATTTTTAAATGGTTTTTCGGGTTGTCTTTAAAGTCGTCAAGTTGACCTGGTCATATTAGGTCAACCCTCATACAATTTAAATTTATTTATACTAGAAAACATGTTAGTAACACCTAGATATTTTTTTTTTATTAAGAAAAATGATTTATCTGTAGCGTAGCGCGGATAATGATCTAATTATACAAATACTCAAAGGAAATGGTGATTTCCTTTAGAAATGGCATGATTGTAAATCTTGCCAAATTTGTTATTGTAGTAATACTATAGCGATGATAAAATTTTAATTTTTAGATTTTTTAATTAAGAAAACAAGTTTTTCTTATATTTTTTTTTCTTTATACTTGATATTTTTATAATTTTACACTTGGCCAATTTATTATCATTATTTTTTTATCTTCATTTTTCTGTTATATTTTTTTAGTTTTTCCTTTTTTTTCTTTACACTTTTTTTTGGAAAAAAATATTATTTTTTTATATTTCACACTTTGAATATTTACCACTCTACACTTAGCTTATTTATACAATTTCTTTATTCGTATCTTTATTCTTTTGTAATTTATTTTTTATTTTTTTTCTTTACACTTTTTTTAAAAACTTATTATAAAAAGAATAAGAAAATAGTATTTTACTGTAACAATTGTAAAATTATTCTATTATTCAGCTACACTAATAATTAACTTGAGATTTTACATGTTTTCATTAGCACATATAATCTTTAGTATATTTTATTATATGTAAACATTGACTTTTTGATTTATAGTAATATTGTTTTACTCAATGTAAAAAAATATTAATAATATCTATATATTAATTCTTTTGTGATAGAAAAAATATTTAACTTGCTACATGAAGAGTTAAATTTAATATTATTTATTTATTTATTAATACAGATAGTTCTTGATTTATTTGATTAAATACATTCATAAATTTTTTTTTATTTATAATTATAATTTAAAAAAAAACACATTTAAAAAACTTACATATTTATTTATTTTTTTGCTAAAAAATTATGGACCCGCAGCGAATCATTAAAACTAGTCGTACCGTGCCTTTACTGTAAGGCAATTTATTTTGAACTCTTGAAGTTGTTGGTGGGATTAAATATTATTGCCCCAAATAGTAAAAACTCATTTTGAAATGAATTTTTGTAAGCTGATTTGATGGGTTTTTTTAGAAAAAAAAAAACAAAAATTAGTTCAAAGAAATTAAAGTAATACTTAAAATTCATCAAACCGCGTGATATATACTAACTGTATCTTTACGCAAGCAGTGGTCTCAATATGACGCAAACCGAAGCCAAAAGGAGGGCATGCAGAAGAGAGAAGACCATCGAAATGAAGCTTTAGCCAATAGCTAAGCAGTTTATCCAACTCTGATTGGGAGGTCATGTCAATGGCACGTGTGTTTAGATGACCTTCTACGCTAGACTCTGCTGCTACTGCACTGTAATTAACAGTGGCCATTCCGACGATGGCATGTCCATAGCAGTAACAGAGAGACGACCAAACTTTTCTTGAGTGCGAGTAAAAATCTCCTTTCAGAATAAGAAATTCTCCATAGCCAGCTTGATTCTTGAAGATTTCTCGATTAAACAATAATATTCACTAGAAAATTATGAGTTCCCAGTTTCAGTTTTTCTTCTGGGAAGTTATAATGGCTGCCCATCGCCCAGTTCCTCCACTGAAACGTATGGGCATTTCAAGGCTTTGCGCAGGGTAAAAATAGAGGCCATTGACTACTGAGAAAGACTCTCTCACCTTTTTTTCACTTCTTTCCCCGTTTCTTCAATGCCTGTGCGAGGGACAGTGCCGAGTGTGGGGGGCCTAGATATGCTTGGGACAGTGTCAACGCCACCTTCACTCCTCAGCACTGTCCCCCATTACTCTCTGCTTCGCTTTCTACTCTCTACTCTCCGTGCCATAAGTAGTGCTGCTTCTAAATCTTGTACAGCTAGTTTACCACTACATTTATACGTTATTTCTTTTCACGATTAAAAGAACAATACCAATATATTTTTTTATTGTAAGGATATCAAAAAAATTTCAGAGTAAAAAAGAAGAATAAGAATTAGTTCTAATAGGAAAAACATATTGGAAGGAAGATCATAAAAAAATAATTAAAAATCAACTCAAATAAAATAAATAGAAATCAAAAGAATAACAATTAAATCTGACAAATAAAAAATTAAAGAAATTTGAAATTGAAAAAAAAATCTCAAGTATAAATTATTTGAAATTAAACAAATAGTGATAAAAAAACAGGAATTTAATCTAAAAGAATAATAAAATGAAGAGTTGTTTTCAAAATTTAGAGGGTTAGGCGTAGAAATCAAGATAGAAAGAGAAAATAAAAGAAAAAGTTATTGACATCAAACCGAAAGTCACTAAGCTATATGCATCGCTTAAGAAGAGAGGGTTCACTAAGATGATTATAAAAACGTTATTTTTCACCATCGTAATCCATTGTACGTGCTAGCACATATGACGGAGTGGTGGACGTGCTAGCATATATGGTGCACGCGCTAGCTAGTTTTGGTCTTTTTAATTATATTTTATATTTATTAAAACATCAAATTCTCTTTTAACCAACTTTATTATAACTAAAAAAACTTAGAACAAAAATACAAAAAAGCCATTGGATGCCGATTAAACAAAAATATGCTTTCAATGCTAATTTAATTATTTCATTATGCTTTTAAATTGCAAAAAGACTTACTTGTCCTTGATCAATCTAATAATAACTAATGAACCTTGTAGAAAGACTATCTTACCCCTAATAACCAGTTCATTAATTTTTTTAGAAAGGGTAAAATGATCATTATATAGTTTCAATGAACAATAAATTCTCTCGCAAACAATGTTTTTCCCTAAAAGCCTGTTCATTAATTTTTTCAGAAAGGGTAAAATAATCATTATATATTTGGTTGGTTTGGAATTAGAATTCATGATTTTTTTTTTATAAAATTTTCCTGGTCTTGTTACTCGGATCACGAGTTTAGCAAGTTAACTTAGGTTAACTCGGGTTATTTTTTATCTTTTTTAATTTTATTTTTTAACATTAGAATTGTTTATTCCAAGTTGCAGGTCAACTCAGTTTTTCTTTTTTCCATTTCTTAGTTTAATTTTTTTCAGGTTTATCCTTCGAGTTTAGTTTTTATTTCATATACATATCTCCATTTATATATCATGCCACATTGCCATCCCTGTAAATGCTACCAGCTCTACTAGTTCAGAAAACCAAGCAAAAGAACATGTATTCACATCCTGGGTTGAGATTATTGAGAGAAAACTAGAAACGTGAGTAAACGAATCTTCCAAAGCAACTTTGCGTGTTGCCAAATGCATGAAAATAAATTTACAAGAAAGGCCAAACACAGCCCATCCCTGTTCAAAGCATTACTAGATTAAGCAATGCTGTGGACATATTATGTGAGCATAAAATGCTAAATTTGATGGAAATGTATCGAAGATGAGAGAAGAAGATAAAAGATCGATGATGATCTGTTATCAGCAACAGCAGCGGCACTGCTGAGTAGAGCAAGGAATAAAATAGTGGAGGATGACATTGACACCCCTTTGAGGGGCAATACAAGTCCAAGGCAGCCATCATCACCATGCCCACACAGCATGCTGTAAATGGAATTCAAAACACCCTTCTCGCGTGCACGTAAAGAGAGCCAGAGAATAAGCTTTTTATTATACTTCCACCTAGCTCCTTGCTTACGCGAAGATTATTTAGGGTTTGCCTCTGAGTTTTAATTTGGAATTAAGTAAATCATTATTTTTATGTGAACAAGATTATTTTTAAGTTATGTGAGCACAAATTCAAAGGGTATGGACTCATAGCAAGCTGCATGTAAGGTTCGTAGCCTTGTGGCCCTTTTCCTGCTTGAAAGACTTTCTGTTTCCTGCAAATCTTTTTGCAAGGAGACGATGATTGCTAGCACAAGATCAGATGCCAACAAATTAGCCTCGCACTAAAGTAATACGCTCTGGACAACAACTACCGTATATGACAAACTACGATTTTCTTTATGACATAGCGAAAACCACCTTTTTGAAGCTCATCGGAGAGCAAATCATCATTACAAAACAGAGGGAGAGAAACACAAAAGCAAGTGATGGTAATGGATGAAGCGACGAAGGCAATAAAGCAAGGTATCGGTCAAAGTTTCATACATGAATACAAGAGGAATTAATGGAGGATTAGAGGGGACTGTTCCAGAAAAATAAAAATATATATTTGTGATTTTTATATAGACACCTCATTGACTCAATATTTATTAAAAAGGAAAAAGTGGGGCTAGTATTGTCTTTTCAAGATTGGCCTCTGCCGTAGCAAATGTAATGGGTGCCCAAATGGCCAAATTGTTGTGCTGTTGGGTGATGATATCCATAGATCATGCCTTCCCTCCCCCTCTCTCCTATTTAATCCAAACTGAGTGACACTCTCCATACTCAGCTTCGCGCACACACTAGAAAGTGCAGGCCCATTTGTTTGCTTCACTTCTGCTTCTTCTTCCACCAACAAAGGCCATGGTCATGGCTGAAAAACAGATCTTTGTTTCCATTGTCTTTGTTTTGCTCTTGGTTGTTTTCTCTAGTGCTAGTCATCACCACGCAGTGAATGAAGAAGAAGAAGCAGACAGGATATCTTCACTTCCTGGCCAGCCTAAGGTCTCTTTTCAACAATTCTCTGGCTATGTTACAGTAAACAAAGCTGTTGGTAGAGCTCTCTTTTACTGGCTCACCGAGGCTGTCCATGACCCCTTGTCTAAACCCTTGGTTGTTTGGCTCAATGGAGGTTAGACCCCCCCTCTCCTCTCCTCTTTCTCTTTCTCCACAGGTCTCTTTGCATCACTAGTTTGATTTTTTGTCATTGTTATATATCGGTCATTAGGGATATTGCCTAGTCGTGTTCTCAAGAAAACATTAGTGGGATACACTTGTGTCAACATGCATTTTCTTGTATTTGGTACAAGAATTAATCCAGCCCTTGTTTCTCTTTCTATATCTAGAAATAGACATATATCAGAAACTTTCTTTGTTGCAGGCATGGAAACGAATGATGAAGATTTTTAGAGACTTCTTCTATATCTTTTGGAACTATATATGAGTTTCTATACACTGCACTATCAATTTTTAAACACCTCTTTTCTTTTCGTTGTATTGTTTGGAACTTAAAACTCATCCAAAAAGAGGCATGGAAGTTTAACTCATTTAGTTCTCTCTGGTTAATCTGCGATGAGGTGCCTTTACTTTTTATGCAGCAGGCAGAAACTAGTGAGAACAGAAGAAAAGAGGCGCAGTGGTCAGTGCCCACATGAATGGCCTACCAATGGCTAAAAATGATGACCCAACTACTAATAAATGATAGTAGAATGACTAGGCGCATTCCCACCCTTGTTAACTACCAATGAGGAAACAGAAGATTTTGACACCTTGAAAAGGCTAAAAAAATGCACACAAGACTCCAAAAGATAGAGTAAATACGTATGCGTCTAGGTCTAGGTACATGTACAGGATGCCGATTTTACTTGAATTTAAATGAACTTTTCTGGATAATTATATAAAATTCCAGTTTAGATTAATAATGAATATTTAAATGGATATTTGAAACCATCAATCGATAGAATATCTAATAAAATATGTAATGGGTGAAATAGAAAGAGAGATAATTGCTCGAGAGCAACCAGGAAGAGGCCTCATTATTAGGTTACAGCAATTACGACTTCATTTAGTCATCTCTGTCAGCTTGTGCAGGTGCACCATCAATGCATTAACTAAACCAAGAAATTATAGCATAACCCAGTCTGTCCTCTCTTGCTAAACCACACTCGTCAGCTCAAGTTTCAGTACCGACTTTGAAAATTAAATCTGTACAATGCAATCTTTAGATCACTCTGTATATTGGGTTGAGTCTAAGAGAATCTTTGCATATTAAGGCAAATACATGATGTGGAGTCAGATTTGTTGCATATTAAGGCAAATACATGATGTGGAGTCAGATTTGTTGGCACGATCTCTGACCATTTCTAACAAACCCGCATGATCTGGTATGTTTTTGAGACCCATCTCTTCTACGTCATGGTTTTAATCTCTTTTCCTTTTACTTGTAAATAAGCAGGTCCTGGTTGCTCTTCTGTGGCGTATGGTGCTTCTGAGGAGATAGGCCCATTTAGAATCAACAAGACTGCCTCGGGATTATACCTCAACAAGTTTTCATGGAACTCTGTGGCCAACCTCTTGTTCCTGGAAACTCCTGCTGGTGTTGGCTTCTCTTACAGCAACCGGTCCTCTGATGTGCTTGACACTGGCGATGTTCGCACTGGTAGAAGTCATTTTATGCCAGCGTTAGTTAAGTTATTGCTATGTTTGCTTGTAAAAGGTGTGCATATAGGAGATTTCTTAGGCCATGATTTGAACAACTAGCCACCTTGCTACAATATTATAATGATGATGCCATAGGTCCTAGTGCTTATCATTGGTAGTAAAGTAATTTCTTTGATCAACTTAGATTTAGCAAGTTAATCACTGCTTTATGATTATGATTCGTACAAGTAATACTTTAACATGATATGCCCATAATTACATGATTCGGTCAGTTCAACTCGGTGATCATCATTCCGTCCTAAACAGGGTTAGTGAAGATGTTTAAGGGAAAAAAAAACTTGGGTTGATCCCATTAATCAACCCATTCGACCGGTAACTGAATCTTGGGACGGGTCGACCATGGGATCGATCAGTCTTATTATTATTGATATGCCTCCATGTATAATTGCATATTGTTAGATACACGGGCCTTGGTCCATGTTATCATTGCCAGCCAGGGGAAGCTTGTTATAGTATTTTAATCCTTGTAGGACTACTATAGTTTGTGTATTGTCTGTGATTGAAATATGATGTAAACCGTTCGACGTACTAGTGCACTTCATGAATATCTGAAATAGGAAATTTTACAAGCCATATGATGAGCATGCTTCGGTCTTTGCAGTTGTATTTATTGCGATTTCAATCTAATTTGTAATAATGATCAGCCATGGACTCACTGGAGTTCCTGCTTGGATGGATGAATCGCTTCCCGCGATACAAGCACCGGGAAGTGTACCTTACTGGCGAGAGTTATGCAGGCCATTATGTTCCTCAGCTGGCTAGAGAAATTACAAAGTACAATAAAAGGTCCAAGCATCCAATAAATCTCAAAGGATTTATGGTAACTTTTTATCCCCATACTACCTATAAGATCCATTTGCATTGCTTTGTTTTCAGTTGTGTGTTGTGCACAATCACAACCAGACGAAATCATGGGCCGAAGTTCCATTCCTAGAAAATGGTTTTCTTTGCTGATTAAGATCACAGCTTCCAGGTCCCATTTATCAGACAATTAGAAATGCTGTGCCTGGTTTTGTAAAACGTTAAAGTGATTTCAGTTATATAATCTATAAATTGTATATACATCAGACAATTAGGTCCCCGTGTATTGCACTTATATAATCTATAAATTATTATGAAATGCATTCCAGGTTGGGAATGCAGTTACAGACAACTATTATGACAACCTTGGAACAGTGACATACTGGTGGAGCCATGCAATGATCTCTGATAAAACATATCAGCAGCTCGTCAACACTTGTGATTTTCGAAGACAGAAGGAGTCAGACGAATGTGAATCATTGTATAGTTATGCCATGGATCAAGAATTTGGCAATATTGACCAGTACAACATTTATTCCCCCCCTTGTAACAACTCTGATGGCAGCACCTCCACTCGTCACACTATTCGATTGCCTCACCATCCCCATAAGGTATATATATAAATCAAGCTTTAGCAATACTGACAAGACTGGTATTTCTGGGTAGATTTTGTCAAAAAAAAAAACCATATGCTATATGCTTAGGTACAAAATGATTGATATATCTCCTATTTTTTCTATAACTATCAGGTTTTCCGACAAATATCTGGCTATGATCCTTGTACTGAAAAATATGCTGAGATCTATTACAATAGGCTGGATGTGCAGAAAGAACTTCATGCCAATGTGACCAAGATTCCATACAAGTGGACTGCTTGCAGGTGAATTACCAGAGCTCTAGGCAACTGCACTGACAAAAAAAATCAAGGGAATCCATACATTTACTCCAAGAACTAAACTGATGTTTTTGCTTATGCAGTGAGGTCCTAAATCGCAACTGGAACGACTCGGATGTTTCAGTTCTCCCAATTTACAGAGAAATGCTTGCTAGTGGATTGAGGATTTGGGTATTCAGGTGAGATATTTGTCTTGGTTAATCCAACGACTCTACAGAATTGTTTTTCATATATAATTTTTAACAGTTAATCACTTTTTTTTTCTCCTATCGATCCACTGCAGTGGCGACGTCGACTCAGTGGTCCCAGTTACAGCTACTAGATACTCCCTAGCAAATCTTAAATTGGCAACAAAGATCCCATGGTACCCTTGGTATGTTAAGAAGCAGGTAAGGATTCTGTCCCATGTTCTTTGTTTATGTTATACTGGAATTGATAGAATGTTGTGATAATATGCTTATAATCCGACTAGGGAAACCTGCAAGAATTAGTCCTTGTTTAATATATTTCAACAGATTGATAGGATACAAAGTCAACGAGATAGAGGCTAACAAACTTTGTCTTTTACCAGAATCTAACACCATTTGATTACTATTTTACTTTTTAAAATTTATTTTTAATATCAGCAAATCAATCTCGGATCATACGAATCTTCAAACTAACTAGATATGGAAATGAATCTGTATGTTAAGAAAGGGTTTTTGAATTGTTGTGTTTGGATGTTTGTGAAGGTGGGAGGCTGGACAGAGGTATACGAAGGGCTGACTTTTGCAACAGTGAGAGGGGCCGGCCATGAAGTGCCACTTTTCAAGCCCAGAGCAGCTCTTCAGCTATTCAAATCATTCTTGAAAGGGGATCCCCTTCCTAGGTCTTGAAATAAAACAAAAAAGGAAAGAAAAATCTCTCCAATTTAGTAAAACATAGTTTCTTTCGCGTTGTTGTTGTTGCAATGTAGACAGAGATTTTATTTAACCATTGAGGAATTTCGGTAGGAAGAAAGAGTTTGACTGTGTAAAAGCAGGGAGAGGCAGATGGATGGAATGGAGAGGGTTTTGCTCTGTGATTGTGCTTTAGTTCGAATCCAATCCGTTCCTTTTCTTGACTGGATAAAAAAATTGTTTTATCTATTTTTAATTGATTTTTTTTTTCTGCATAAACCCTAATCTAATCCCTACCCTTTTTAATAAAAATTATTTAGGATAAATAATTTGTTCTTATGTGTTTTTTATTCTCAATATTTATCTATATTTTTAAATTAGTTCTATATCACACAAACATGAACCCTAATTCCATTCCTATTTTTTTCTAAACAAAATTATCTTCTTGTACAGAATAAAAAGCTTGTTTTATTTACTATTTATTTTTAATATTTACCTATTTATCATAACTTTTTATTTTTTTCAAAATCTTGGGTTATCAAAATAACTGATTTACAAACTTTATTTTATTACCTAATCAGTTGTTTTAACTTGTAAAGCTTAAGTATTATATTAAATCTTAAATTAAATTAAATTAAAAAATAAAAATAAAAATCAATAAATGATGTTATTTCCAGCTTATAGAGTTGTGTTATGCTACATGCTTATTTGAGAGTGTAATTACAATTATTTTTTAAAGTATTTTTTGTGATGAAATGTATCAAAATAATATTTTTTTTAAATATATTTTTAAGATTAATACATCAAAATAATTCAAAACATAAAAAAAAATTAATTTTTAACAAAAACAATTATTTTTTAAAAAACACAGGTAAACCACATTTCCAAACATTAACCATTAACTTTGAATTTTTTTAAAAAAAAACTTTTTTGTTTTAGAATACTCTATTTAAAAACAAATTCAAACATTGACTGGTCAGCTTTTTCTTGATTGAATTGTTTTTGCCTTGATGTCTATCTACTTTTTGTGTGGATGTCGTGGAAGAATTATTTATATTAACATCATTTTCCAGTCCATGACATCACTTTTGCTTCTTCTTCTTCTTTTTTTAATATATATATATATATATATATATATATATATATATATATATATATATATATATTATTCTAAACAAGGTAATTCAATCTTTTTAGAGATTGATGTTCCTTGGGACGTTGACCCTTTGTGGAAAAAATTATTTCAAGAAAAGATGATAGATATCACAAGTATTGGTAATAATAAGTTTTTTTTCTTTTTTTTTTTTTCTCTTCCCCCTAAAAAATTAAAAAAAAAAAAAAAAAAAAAAAAAAAAAAAAAAAAAAATAAGAAACAGTCAACTCAATCCTAGCTCTTAGATTTTGTATTTATTATTAAAATGATCACTAATTTAATTCTTTTTATGATCACTTACGGTTAATTAAGGTTTATATAGTTATTAATTTTAGGGTTTGTATTTATTAATAACCTGTTCGAATGTGAACGTGTTGAAACGTTGAAAACAGAGTAGTAATTGTATAATTAAAAGAAAGGCTATCGACCTCAATAACCAAAGACAAAACTCCTAGCTCCCGATACAATTGACGCGGCGTGTAGTGTCAATAAAAACTTGGGTTTTCAAGTTCTCTATAGTTAAAGTTCAAAAATATAAAGAATTACAGAGAAAAATATGATATTTTCTGAAAAAAATTATAATTCAATAATTTTATCTTAAAACAAAATACCAAGTCTTTATATAGAAGTTTAAAACCAACCGGACCACCAAAAGAATCCAAAGCTATGTAAAAAAAAAATTCTAATTATAATCCAAAATTAACTAGAAAAATAATTAAAACAACAAAAATATCTTTTATGCCTAATTTGCAATGGTATGTGTTGTTAATGACCGGAGGTTTGGCCCCTTTATAAAATTGGATTTGTAAAATTATCGAGTAAAATTTAAGCATGATTAAATAATCAAATCTAAAATTATAGTTGTTTTTGCAAGGCTCCATGTATCCGAGTTCTTCGTGAATTTGTTTTCAGGCTTGACCTTTTTCATCTCATTCATAAATATATTTGCAACACATTCCATGTTAGTATCCTCTACTTACGTGAATATAAAGGTTTATTATCATAATAAAGATAAATATCAAAAATATTAAAAATTTTAAAAATACCCATATAATATGGTAGGTTGATAATATAAGCATAGTCAATAGAATTCTTTATGATTGCGAAATAATCATATTTTTTATGCTGTAAATTACTATAAACCCCCACCTAAAAATCCATAGACAAGTCCCATATAATTTAGAAATAGATAAAAGCATGTATAGACATGTATTTTCCCGTAGACAATTTCATAAATATAACATATGTATACAAACTTACCAATATTATATTCCAGGTGAGGCCGATAATACCTTTCATTGACAACATTAGTAGTCTTTATTTGCTCCACGTGATCAATCAAGCCTTCTCCATAAAAATCTTAAATCAACTTCTCTCCCAATGAAAAAAGAGGAATGCAAAGTTGATTACCGATTCTTTTCGGATTACTTTAAAATTTCAACTGTAACTCATGATAATAATTAATCAAGATACGCGCAAACTGATTCGAACATCTATATTAATCATTAAAAAAAAATCAATCTTAAAAGGTGTAGCTTAACTAGTTAGGTCCTGAATTTACTCCTTAAAAATCACTAGTTCGAGTGCCACAAATCTCAGCATCTGGAGGTTTACATGATCGTTAATTTCAGGGTCTCAAGAAATTAATCGAGATACAAGTAAGCTGACCTGAAGATACACATTAATAAAAACTAATAATAATAATAAGAAACAGACAAATCACTAAACTTTTTAATGAGGCTCAAAAAAATTTTAAAAGTATATTTTAATTAAAAATGTATTAAATTAATATTTATATATATAAAAAGTTTTTAATATAATTATATCAAAATTATATAAAAAAATATTTAAAAATACATCAATTTAATACTTTATTAAAAAAATATTTTAAAGAACATGTTCAATAACGAAAACAAATAGCAAATCTAGTTTCATCAAATGAAAAGTGTTAATCAAATTTCAACCTAAATGATTGGTTCCAAGCAACAGTCTTGCCGTCACTTTCGTCACAGTTTCTCCATCAATTACGAACTACTTTACCCACCGATTGAAATTAGATTTATTTTTAGATAATTTAAAACAACTCATTGAATATAATTTTAATGTTTGACCTTGTGAATTTTTTAAAAACAAAATCTAAATATTTTGGTGATATTTAACCAGATACGGATGGTTTGAGATTGTCTCAATCCTAGTTCAAAATAAAAATAAATCTTTCAATCAAATCTTGATCAAATTTATATTTACCAATAAATATTTCATGTGTAAAAGTTGATTATAAGTGTTTGAAAAATAATTAATCTTACGGGCTAGATCTACTTCAACGAGTTGATTTAAGACTTGGACGACCCGGGATCTTATTAGGTTTCAAATAAAAAAACTTGGTTTGCAATTGATTTATTCAAACCCATTTGATTTTTCAAGTCAACTTAAAACCCGGGTAAAATCTAATTATATATATATATTTTAATAAATCCAAAAAATACATAATTAATTTATAAATATTTAACCTTATATATATTTTAATAGTCTTTGTATATATAAAATTGTTTCTTAAATTTTTTATGTTATATATATATATAGCTTTTATTTAAATTAATTGTTTTTAAAAAAATTTATGTAAAATAACTATATATAACATACATTTATAAAAAAAAAATAATTTCTTTAAAATAAAATATTAAAAATTTTTAAAAATTTTCAAAATTAACTACAATCAATCTATATATATAACTAGGAACCCAGCCACTTCACCGAGTTAATCTCATAATCAAATTTAATAACTATAGCTTTAAGTATCTCACCAATAAAAAATGAATTAAGTCATCCCAGCACAAAATCAGCTGAAGTAGGTATTGGTAGGTGCTTGACATGATAGAAATATTAATCAATGAATGAGAGGGGAAAAAAAAAAAAAAAGGATCAGGCCAATGAGTTCTGACCAGCGCGCTCTCCACAATTGGCAAGATCAAAAGTTAATATATATAAAATTAATCATTGAGGTGCATAAAAATTTGCGACTAAAAAATTTATTTTTTTATGGTTTTAAATTCGAGTTTTGTAATTATTCATATGATGGCTACTGAAAACTTACATGGTCGTTAACTTCAGGGCCAACAAGCTGACTCGAACATCCACGTTAAATTAAAAAAAAATTAATTTTTAATGTCCATCCAGAGTAGTATAGCTGATCAATCTTTAAATTTGCTTGTTGAGATTATCAATTTGACTTTTATGGACTTTAGGACTATTAAAAACTTACATGGTCATTAATTTCAGAACCCGTAAGATTAATTGAGATACATGCAAACTAACTCGAACATTTACATTAATAAAAAAAAATTAATTTTTAATGTTAAAAAAGACATGCAAGTGTTTTTCTAACATCATGGAAAGTTTTATTTGTTAACTGAAAAATTAATGATTGAGTTTAATAAAAAAAATAATTAAAATTTATATGTCAACGTATATTATATTATGTCTCAGGGAATTATTTAAATTTTTTATTTTAATTATATAGTAATAAAATTATTTTTATAACAAATATAATAATTGAAATTCCATTAAAACAAGATAATTTTCTAGTATATTGTTTTTTCTTATTAATATACTTTTCAACAAAAAATATAGTTTTTTTTAAGACATGTTCTTTATTTATAAATAATGAAAGCAATTAGAATAAATATAAAAAATCTAATTGAATGATTTGAAATAGGATAAAAAAATATCTCTTTATTTAAAACCTATTTATCTTATTAATTCACTTCCTTTATTTTGACATTTTCTTACAAGAATTATAAAAGAAAACTTTACTAAAATAAATTATATTTTGATAATTTTGACATAAATATATTAAAAAATATAAGAGTAATATACTATACACACGTATTGATGCACAAAAATCCTTGAAATTTATTTTTTTATTTAATTATATGTTAATAAAAATAGGTTTTTACAAAGCAAACAATGAATAAATTAAAGAAAATAAAGTAAATTAAAATAAAATGTACAAAAAAGTGCATGTTAATATTATAAAAATAATGTTATAATCTTACTTGAAAAAAATATTAAAATTGAATTTCAATAACAATAATAATAATAATAACAATAATAACAATAAAGAGCTATAAAACAAAAACTAGATGCTTGGACCTAGATGGGCCAACACACCTAGCCTGAAAAAAAAAAATAAATAATACATTGTTTTATGCTAAAATTTTAGTCAATTAAAGTGGTTGAAAAGTTAGGATTTGATTTTATTGAGATAAAAAACTTATTTTTAACCTTATTTGCACCTAAAAACATAAAAAAAATACTCTAAAAACTTCAATAAATCCATTTCTAACATCAAATCAGCCTTTAGTCAATAAAAAATTCAGAAAATTGACTGAATAAAAAAACTTTTTGAGGCTTGATGTAATTCTTCTAGCAAGATAAAAAATAAAAAAGCATTTTAATGACACTAATTTAGTCAACTAAACCTATCAACACAAAGATGAAGTTTTCCACTCTCTATTTTTTTCAACGACCTTTTATATCTCCATTTCTCTTAAATTTAATTGTTGAAATATAAATAAAATAAAATAAAATTTCAGTCCAAAGCTTAAAACTAAAAAGACCAAAACAGCAAGTCAATTGATAATATGTGGACAAAGACGCCCCCCTTTTTTTTTTTAATTTGTGAAAAGCCTCTGTGTTTTTTTTTTTAATTTAATCTTTTTTTTTAATTGTGATTTTATGGTACAAATTTAAATTATATCTTATTAAATGGGCCCTCGTTCAAATTCTGAAGTGTGATAAGAACCTTTGACCGTCAAGAATATGGTGCAGAGAGAATAAACTATTAACCCATCAAACATCACAAAACAACATATACACAGATAAAATTATATAAAAAATAAATTCAGTGACCAAAAAAACAAAAACAAAAACTTATTATTAAAACTAATAGTGATATATGACGTCTGAACAATGAAATCTCTTGAAGAATCAATATCTTTTTAATTTAATTTAATCTAATCTAATGCCCTTTTAACCAATATAAAAGCCGATCTAGACATAGTTTTGTAAGAAAATGAAGAATCAACAAAAAGAAACCAATAAAATAGGTAGAGATGTAGTTTATGTGCTGCTTAAAACAAAGATAAAATATATTTTTTTTATTAATCGTGGATGTTCGAACCAACTTGCATGCATCTCAACTAATCCCATGAGTTCTAAAACTAACAATCATGTAAATCTCTAATGGTCTTGAGATTTGTGAAACTCAAATTAATAACATTAAAAGAACAAATTTAAAATCTAAACAGTTAAGTTATACCCTTTAAATTAAAGATAACATAATTTACAACATATAATCCAATCCCAATCCAACCAAATCTACAATGAAATTAGCAAATTGATTACCTTATAAAGTAAAAATCAACCAAATCCAATCCCAATTCTAAAATAGTATTATCAGACTTAAAATAATATTTTAAAAAAACCCACAGGAGGTAATGATTACTTCAGTTACCTAAAAAACAAAACGAAAAAAAAAAACTTCCATACACTTTCTTTTTTTTATTGAGAAAAAAAATTATATATGTTTAAAAGTGTGACTTTCTTTTTTTTATGGAGAAAAAAAATTATATATGTTTAAAAGTGTGATTGAAATTATTTTTTAAAGTGATTTTTATTTAAAAATATATTAAAATAATATTTTTTTATTTTTTAAAAATTATTTTTGATATCAGCATATTAAAATGATTTAAAAACATTAAAAATATATTAATTTAAAGTAAGTAAAAAATAAAAAAATTTAATTTTTTTAAAACATACTTTTAAAATACAAAAACAAAAAGGGTTTTAAAATAAAAGTTAATAAAAAAATGACTTTTATGATATATAAAATGAAGTCCAGAAATCTTTTATTATTTCTTAAAAATTTAATCTAGAAAAGGTTAAATATATACTTATTAATTCATGAATTCTCTAACTCGTTTTTTACTTTTTATATATCATAGATTCCTTTGGTACTGTGGTTTAATAGCGCTCTTAAGAAGTTTTGATTTTTTATTTATTTTTAAATTGTTTTGAAATATAAATATTAAAAATAAATTTTAAAAAATAAAAAATCATTTTAATATATTTTTAAATAAAAAATATCTACTCTACTGTAATTTTAAATTTTCTCTAAAACTGAGGGAAATATAAATATCTGATATTTAAGACAAATAAAAAAAAAAGTCCTTTATTTTTCCGCGTAAAACAGATTGGTCAGATGCCACATGGAAATCCATAACGAAGGACTTGTATTCTTCTTCTCCTTAAAATAGGGAAGAGAGAGAGAGAGAGAGAGAGAGAGAGAGAGAGAGGAGCTGTGTAGATTGCAGCCTGCAAGCAACTTGCAAAAGCAACCTGATAAGATATCTCCAAGGCGAAAACCCTTTACTTTAAAAGCTTCAAAAGAAGAAAGGTCAGTCAGTTCTACTTTGATTTCTCGACTGGTTGATGTTTCTTTTTCTATCTGCCTTTTCTTTTATTATTACTATCCTTTTAGATCTTGCTGATCTTTTTCTGAGGAGTAAATCAAGTTTTGTTCTTTATATGTAGCTTGCTTTTGTATATGACTATGCCAAATCTTTAGAACCTCATTTGTTTTATATGCATATTTTTCTATGTTACCCTCGTGTGCTTGAGATTCCGTCTCCTTTATGGTCAATTTTTGTATGAATGATTCATATGTAGTGCTGAATGAACTGGGTTTTTATTGCCTTTCTTTGTTCTTGCTGTTTGTAGATTTGAAGTTACTTCTTTTATTTTTTTTCTTGAAGCAGTTAATGATCTTGCAGTCCTCTAACCGACAATGCGAAGTTTCACTTTTTAAGTTGTTCTTATTATCTCCTCTTACCATTTGGCATTGGATACGCAAGTGTTTGGAATTTGGTTTTGGAAAACTAATGTGTGGTTTTCCAGGTAAGATCAGAGAGTAGCATGTATTGCTCAGCCTTTAGGGTAATGAAGTCTATAGCTCAGAGTTTGGAAGACAATTATTAAGAGGCGTGGTTGCAGGATTGGGGTTCAGTTCTGGTTGTTGATCAAACAAAGGGATTGGTTGGGAGTTTGTGATTGCTATTCTTTGTGAACTTTCTAGCTATGGGGGAGTATGACGCAGCGATTCCTGAATTAGAAGGAGAAGAAAACTTAATTGCTGCTGCAAAACAGATTGTGAGGGCACTAGGGTCAAAAAGGAACCTCACAGATGATGCTAAGAAGATCTTGGCAGAGCTTGGCACCCAATTGACTACCATAACCACCATCAGTGAAAATGAGGTTGATGAAATAAGTGATGATGAAGGCAGGCTAAATGTTAATCAGGATAAGATTATGATCTGGGAGACAGATCAGTCTATGATCTGGGACTTGGGTCCCAATGAAGCTAATGAGTATATAAATTGTGCTGATGAAGTACGAAAATTGACAGAAAAGCTGGAGGCTATGTGTTTGAAAGATGATGGAGAAAAGGAGCTGCTACGGAGGGCGCATGATGTTCTTCAAATCGCAATGGCAAGGCTTGAGGAAGAGTTTAAGCATATGCTCATTCAAAACAGGCAACCATTTGAGCCAGAGCATATGTCTTTTCGTTCAAGTGAAGAGGATGCTGGCTCAGTAGCTTCTCTTGGGGATGAATCATTCGAGGAATCTCAGCATAGAGATAGTGTTAGCAGAAATTCAGAGGAATATATTGTTGATTTAGTCCATCCTTACACGATTCCTGAGCTCAGATGCATTGCAAATTTGATGTTCATTTCTGGTTATGGTCATGAATGTTCCCAGGCATATGTTAGTGTTCGACGGGATGCCTTGGATGAGTTTCTCCTTATTCTTGAAATCGAGAAACTGAGCATTGAAGATGTGCTGAGATTGGAGTGGGGCAGCTTAAATTCCAAGATCAAGAGATGGGTTCGGACTATGAAGATCTTTGTGCGGGTCTATCTTGCTAGTGAGAAATGTCTATCTGAACAGATTTTTGGGGATCTGGGAACAGTTAATTTGGTTTCTTTTGCTGAGGTTTCAAAGGCTTCAATGCTGCGGCTTTTAAATTTTGGTGAAGCTGTATCTATTGGTCCCCATAAACCAGAAAAGCTGTTTCCTATACTTGATATGTATGAGGTCCTAGCAGATCTTCTTCCAGACATAGATTCCTTATATGCAGATGAGGCTGGTGCTCGTGTTAGAATTGACTGTCGAGAAGTTCTAAGGAGATTGGGGGACTCTGTAAGGGCAGCATTTCTCGAATTTGAAAATGCTATTTCAACGAGCACCTCAACAAACCCTATTGCAGGAGGTGGAATTCATCCCCTCACCAAGTATGTTATGAATTACCTCAATGCTCTCACTAGCTACCGGGAAACTCTCAATTTTCTCCTCAAGGACCAAGATGGAGAGGATACCATGTCATTGTCCCCTGACATCAATCCATCTACAGAAGAAGAGAACGCTAGAGAAGGTGCATGTGATGGTTCACCACTGGCTCTCCACTTCCGATCAGTTGCTTCAATTCTAGAATGCAATCTTGATGACAAGGCCAAGCTATATAGAGATGCTTCTTTGCAGCACATATTCTTGATGAACAACATTCATTACATGGCTCAAAAAGTTGTGAATTCGAATCTTCAGTCTATACTTGGAGATGGGTGGGTTCGAAAGCACAACTGGAAATTCCAGCAGCATGAGATAAACTATGAAAGAAATACCTGGAGTTCTATCCTCGCTATACTGAAGGAAGAGGGGAATTCCAATTCTTCAAGAACTCTTCTCAAGGAAAGGTTTCGGAATTTTTATACCGCTTTTGAGGAGGTTTACAGGACGCAGACAGCATGGTCAATCCCAAATGGTCATCTACGAGAAGATTTGCGCATCTCAACATCCCTCAAGGTGATCCAAGCTTACCGGACATTTGTCGGAAGACATACAAATCAAATTAGTGACAAGCACATCAAGTACAGTGCAGATGATTTACAGAATTACTTGTTGGATCTCTTTGAGGGGTCTCAAAGGTCATTGCACAATCCCCACAGAAGATCATAGAGTCATTTCTTAAACCTGGGGTTTAGGCTTTTAGTTTTATACCTCCTCTGCTATTGTAATATTTTCTTTCTCCTCCGCTCTTCTAATTTGCACCTGATCGATAAACAGGCCAAGGTGGCCAGGCTCGTACCATCACTAGCCAAAATGTCTGAAAAATCTCGGTTCTACAATATGTAATGTATGAGTGCAATAAAAAAGAAAAAGGTTTATCCTGTATCATTGTCCTCTTTGGCTAACATAAACTGGTTAGATTGTGATTGCACAATCCCCACAGCAGTTTTGGATGCATCTTTGTCAATTATATTACCCTCGAGGACAGCTTTTGTTTCCAATGTCGCCTGCTCTCTCTGTTCGATGAATAAACACCCGGTAAAATTTCTTAATTTTCTTAGAAATATCGAAATAAAATTTCCCAGAAGACAACTCTGGAACTATATTACCACAGCAAGGCTTCGATTGAATATTTGGATGTAACACGTAACTGATCCAATCAGGTACGATGGCGGTGCCCAGTCCATTAACTGGGCGGCCATCTGGCCCACGTTCCTTGCAAGTTGCTGCTGCAGTTGCCAGGTAACATCTGGGGACTTGGAAGGAGTCACTAAATGGAAGAACTGGGGTCTGGGGCCAATCCCCGAGCTCTGAACCTTACCAGCCACATGACCCTCAACACAGCAGACAGGCAATTCGTTCTAAAATAGCTGTGTCTTTGATATATCAAAATTGGCTGCTTAAAACTAGGACCGAGTCGAGAGGGAAAGTTGAGTGTCCTTGATAGATGGTTTTGTCTGCAAGCACATATGATGTCCTCCTCCTACACAGGGAAGGATGGCAGCAAGAAAACAAAGACCAGGTGGGGGCATTTCCAATGATATACATGTTAGCCCTCACTGTCTGGATTCTGGAAAGATGATAACAGGGTAGAGCGCGTTATACTCTTGTGAATTTTCCCAAGTGAAAGAGACTTGAACATGAGCAAATTAAACATCTGTACGCCCTCCCTGTTAAATGAAAGCAGTCTTTATGATGCAAACTACAAACTATTAAGTACATGGTTGAGCTGTACAGGCAATGTACCTGACCCGTTTCACAACAATGCCTGACAAAGTCAACGAGCAAGAATGGACTCGAGAATTGAGATGTCTCGTGAATAGTCAAACGGTGCACTTTACAGTATATTTGTATCACATGCTCGTTAGCGATCAACAGCATAGAAAGTTTCTCTTATTTTTCGCAACTTATAAAGACACAATAATCATAAATAAATAATTTTTACATACAGATGGTTCAAAATATTCCTTATTATCAAATAATAATAATAATAATAATAATAATAATAAATATTGTTAAATTCAATTAGTGTGACTACTTGAGTTAGAAACTTGATGAATTAAGGTATGTTTGTTTTTTTGTGGTATCACTGTATTTTTAAAAATTTACGTTAATTTTCAAGTTTGGCTCAAAGCCGGATCCAATCTAGATTTACAGGCTACAAGGAGAAGGTCAATCCTTTAATAGATTAATTACCTTAATAAAGAACATTAAAACTAAATTAAATCAATTACACGTGAGTTTTAATGAGTTGGTAAAGATTTTTTTTAGTTAACATAAGCCCGTCTAAGTTTTAAATATTACTTTAAGTAATTTGTTTTTTTTTTAATTTTTTGACCAGACCAGACTTTAATGTAGTTTTTATCGGATAAACTGGATTTATTAAATCAATAATTAGTTGGGTCTGTTTGGGATGGCGATTCAAATGAAAATTGATTAAATTCAATTTTTTAAAAAATAATCATATTTTTTATATTTTCATGTCGTTTGATGTATTGATATTAGAAATAATTTAAAAAAATAAAAAAATATTATTTTAATATATTTACAAATAAAAATTACTTTAAAAATCATTTTCAAATGCACTTTTAATAAAAAAAAAATTTAAATCAAGTTTCATATTAACTTGTTTTTAGATTTGAGCAACATGGTGGAAAGTCCAAATGATCTCACATGGATGCATTTGGGTTTGGATTAAACTAGCGATTTTTTATTATTGGGCCTTCTATCTGTTCTTCGTAAGTATTTTGCTGGATGTTCCTTCGCACCTGTAGTCCTTTGGGCCTTATTAATCCAAGAAACTTTCCCTCCGAATGAAAGAGCAGAGAAATTCACAAACAAGAGACCTCAATCAATCAAAGAAGCAAAAAAGAATATATTTGTTTGACTATTTGGGGGTTAAATGCATGGAAGAGTTCCACGCACTGCGAGGAAACTTCCTGTTTCCCTGTCGGAAAGAAATGTCGTAGTATCTGCGTAAGACCATTATAGCTGAACTCTGGTGTCAACACTTTTTACTGTATAGAAAAAGAAGAGCCGAGAGAGACGGTGGCTGGTCTGCTTAAGTTGATAAAGAGCTACGAAAGAAAGGTCAGTTTTAGTTCTTAGTATTCTCAGGAAAATAAATCGGATGCTTGCTTGTTCATCTCTTGACTTCAAAATCTAAAATATGCGTTGTCCTTCCATTCCTTTCTTTGTTTGATTGTCTTTAGCTTGTCTTGGCCCTGTTCATTTCAGATATGTTTATGTTTATTATGCCATCATATGCCATGATCTTGAGACTGTGAGCATGTATCAATGATTCTTAAAGATTGAATAATGATCTTCTCAAGAAAATTAATAATAAATAAAACAAAATAATATGTCTATACATATAAAGAGATAAATATTCTCTTTATATGGATTTTTTTTTTTAATTTTGACATGTAGAATTTCTTAAAAGAGAAGATAATATATTTAATAATTTCTTTTTAATATATGTGATGATTAATAAAATTTAAAGATATTTTTGTCGAAATTTATGGAAATGCGCGCGCGCGCGCACAAGTGAATTGGGTTTCAATGTTTTTTTTTATCACTGTTGAGCTGTCTACTGATACGGTTGATCATAGTGATTCTTTCTAGTGTACTGAAAGTTCTCATTGTTCTGGTCTTAAGCTTATGCAATTATTTTCATTTTCTTTCCTGTAATCAGTTCTTGAATCACGGTGCTTAATTGCAGCAAGCACTCAAGATTTCCTTCACTGGTTACTTGCTTGAGAACTCCAGCAAAAGAGTTTATATTTCGGTTTGGAAACTTAATGTTCTAAATTTCCAGCCAACAGACTAGCATTTAGTGCTGTGATTTTTGGGAATCGAAGTCTATAGCTTGGAGTTTAGAGGCTACTTTAGCAACGTGAAAGGTAATCTTAGAGGTGTAGTTGAAATTCAGGATTTGTGGTTCAATATTCTGATTATTGACTATCGAGGTTGTGATTGTTGGTGATCTTCGATTTGTAATCCATGGGGGACCCTGACATGGTGATTCCAGAATTAGAAGGGGAAGGAAACCTTATTGCTGCGGTGAAGCGAACTATGATGGCATTAAGATCAAGAAAGAATCTTACAGATGACGAGATGGAGATTTTGGGCGACCTTCATACCCAATTAACTACCACAATCACAATCGGCGAAAGAAAGGCTGATGAAAATAACACGATTGAAAAAAGGCTAAATGTTATTCAGGAGAAGATTTTGAGTTGGGATAGACATTGGCCTATGATCTGGGACTCGCATCTTGATCAAGCTACTGCGTATCTGAATGCTGCTGGTGAAGTCCGAGAGCTGAATGAAAGACTGGAGACTTTGTTGTGTCGGAATGATGACAGCAAAAAGAAGATGCTACAGAGGGCTCAAAAAGTTCTTCAACTGGCAATGAAAAGGCTTGAGGAGGTGTTCAAGCACACGCTTGTTGAAAACAGACAACCCTTTGAGCCAAACCATGCTTCTGTTTTCTTAAGTGCTGCCAATAGAGTCTCAAAAATCTCTCCTGGGGATTACTTGGTTGAGAACTCAGATGATAGATGTATTTTTAACAGAAATTCAGAGGAGTTCATCATTGATTTGGTTCAATATGATGTCATTTCTGAGCTCAGACGAATTGCAAATTTGATGTTCATTTCTGGTTATGGTGATGAATGTTCTCTGGCATATATTAACCTTCGAAGAGATGCCTGGAATGAGTGTCTATTCAATCTTGAAAAGGAGAAACCGAGAATTGAAGATGTGCTATGCTCGAAGAGGGACAACTTCGAATCAGAGTTGGACAGCATAAAATCGAAGAACAAGAGATGGATTCAGAATATGAAGATCTTTGTACGTGTCTATCTTGCTAGTGAGAAATGGCTCTCGGGACAGATTTTTGGGGAACTCAGTACGGTTAATTTGGTTTCTTTGTCTGGGGATTTAATCTTGCAGCTATTGAAGTATTTTGGGAAAGACATATCTATTTATCCCCTAAATCCAGAAAAGCTGTTCCATAATCTTGACATATACGAGGTCCTGGCTGGTCTTCATCCAAATATAGATTCTTTGTACTCCGACAAGGATTTTTCTCGAGTTAGAGTTTACAGTGATGAGGTTCTAAGGGGATTGGCTGACTCTGTGAGGCGAACACTTCATGAATTTCCGAATTACATTGTTACATACATTACGAGAGATTCTTTTGCGAACATTCCATCTGAAGGAATTCACCCTCTCACCAAATATGTAATGAAGTACATCAGTACTCTCGCTGACTACAGCGAGACCCTTAATTTTCTCCTCAGGGACTATGATGGGGAAGATCCCATGTTAGCATCCCCTTGCAAGAGTTCAGATGTGGAAGAAGAGAACATAAGTGGAGGCACATGCGACTTTTCCCCAATTGCTCACTCCTTTCGATCAAATGCCTCAATTCTAAAATGGCTTTACAGTGGCTCCCCGATGGGTTCAGCTATGCAAGAAGAGCGCATAAGTGGAGATGCATCCAACTTTTCCCCAATTTCTCTCCAACTGGGATTGGATGCTTCACTTCTAAAATGGCCATCCAATTGCTTCCTGCTAAGTACGGCTACAGAGGAAGAGAGCATAAATGGAGGCACATGCGACATTTCCCCAGTGGCTCTCTACTTTCGATTGGTTGCTTCCATTTTAGAATACGAGCTCTTCAACAGGGCCAAGTCATTTAAAGATGCTTCTTTACAGCACGTATTCTTGATGAACAACATGCATTACATGGCACAAGAAGTTGTGAATTCGAATCTTCAGTCTATACTCGGAGATGGGTGGATTCAACGGGATGCCTCAGATGAGTTTCTCCTTATTCTTGAAATGGAGAAACTGAGCATTGAAGATGTGCAGAGATTGGGGTGGGACAGAATAAATTCCAAAATCAGGAGATGGGTTCGGACTATGAAGATCTTTGTGCGGATCTATCTTGCTAGTGAGAAATGTCTATCTGAACAGATTTTTGGGGATCTGGGAACAGTTGATTTGGTTTCTTTTGCTGAGGCTCCAAAGGCTTCAGTGCTGCGGCTTTTAAATTTTGGTGAAGCTGTATCTAATGGTCCCCATAAACCAGAAAAGCTGTTTCCTATACTTGATATGTATGAGGTCCTAACAGATCTTCTTCCAGACATAGATTCCTTATTTGCAGATGAGGCTGGTGCTCGTGTTAGAATTTACTGTCGAGAAGTTCTAAGGAAATTGGGGGACTCTGTAAAGGCAGCATTTATCGAATTTGAAAATGCTATTTCAACGAGCACCTCAACTAACCCTATTGCAGGAGGTGGAGTTCATCCCCTCACCAAGTATGTTATGAGTTACCTCAATGCTCTCACTGGCTACCGGGAAACTCTCAATTTTCTCCTCAAGGACCAAGATGGAGAGGATACCATGTCATTGTCCCCTGACATTAATCCATCTACAGAAGAAGAGAGCGCTAGAGAAGGTGCATGCGATGGTTCACCACTGGCCCTCCACTTCCGATCAGTTGCTTCAATTCTAGAATGCAATCTTGATGACAAGGCCAAGCTATATAGAGATGCTTCTTTGCAGCACATATTCTTGATGAACAACATTCATTACATGGCTCAAAAAGTTGTGAATTCGAATCTTCAGTCTATACTTGGAGATGGGTGGGTTCGAAAGCACAACTGGAAATTCCAGCAGCATGAGATAAACTATGAAAGAAATACCTGGAGTTCTATCCTCGCTACACTAAAGGAAGAGGGGAATTCCAATTCTTCAAGAACTCTTCTCAAGGAAAGGCTTCGGAATTTTTATACCGCTTTTTTGGAGGTTTACAGGACGCAGACAGCGTGGTCAATCCCAAATGCTCATCTACGAGAAGATTTGCGAATCTCAACATCCCTCAAGGTGATCCAAGCTTACCGGACATTTGTCGGAAGACATACAAATCAAATTAGTGACAAGCACATCAAGTACAGTGCAGATGATTTACAGAATTACTTGTTGGATCTCTTTGAGGGGTCTCAAAGATCATTGCACAATCCCCACAGGAGATCATAGAGTAATCGGTACATTGTAATTTCTTAAACCTGGGGTTTAGGCTTTTAGTTTTGATGTAGGACAGCGTGACGAAGGAATCCTCGACCGATTGGAATAATAGTTCTGCAGGGAAGAAAACACCGGGAGCCGAGCAGTGTATTCTGCCTACAACTACTCTTTTCCTTATTTAACATAGACTCTTATATTGGAGTCCTTATTTTGCTAATATTATTGCTTAAGTTTAGGACTTTGATTTACGTCTCTAGTAGGAATTTTTTTATTTTCCTATTTATTTCTATAAGTGATTTTCTTATTAGAATTAGAGTTGACAACTTATAAATACAAGCAACCCCCCTCATTGTAGTCACGTTTGTTTTTGAATAAGAATTTCTTTCATAAACATTACTTTGTTACTTGTGAATTCGGGTATAGTATTCTCACTCGTGGATTTGAGCAAATCAGAGAAAAGGGGTGGTGACCTTTTTTCGTTGTTAGTTTTTCACTACGTCAGTTGGTATCATAGCAAGATTAACTTGTTTAGATGGTGAACACACAGAATGAACACGAAGTCCTTGATGGCGAAAATCATGAACAAGGCATGATTACACAAGCTGAATTCAGAATTTTCCAACGTGAGACCTAGCAAGCGTTGCAAACAAGTCAAACGACTCTTGCTAAGCTGACGATAGGAAATAACCAGCGCCGTGAGGTGGTTCGCGAGAATTACAGAGAAAGAATTGACCTTGTTCATGAACGCCATCTGATTCCTCGTAGGCAGCTAGCCTATGAGGAAGAACTTAGTGATGATGAGGAATATGTTGAACACATGTTTCAGCATAATCAATAGAGGCAACGCAATATAGGAGAGCGAGAACCTCAAACTTTCCGTATGAAAATGGATTTGCCCAGTTTTAATGGTCAGCTTCAAATTGAGGGGTTTTTTGATTGGTTGGCAGTAGTGGAGAGGTTTTTCGATTACATTGAAATCCCTGAGGATAAAAAGATGAAGTTAGTTGTTTATAGATTAATGGGAGGAGCCTCTATTTGGTGGGAATAACTGCAACTCACATGGATACGACAGAGAAAAGGGATGGTACAAACATGGTCAAAGATGAGACGACTTCTACAATCCAGGTATTTACCACTAGATTATGAGTAGATATTGTTTCAACAATACCAGGATTGTAGACAGGGAAACAAAACAATGCAAGTATATGTTGAGGAATTCCACATGCTATGTCACGTAATAACCTGTCGGAAACGGATGTGCAGCAAGTGACTAGGTTTGTTGGGGTACTGCGTTTGACTATACAAGATCGAGTTTCAATGCAAACCATCTATTCTTTAACTTAAGCCATTAACCTAGCTACAAAGGCAGATGGTCAAATGCTATAGTTGTGACAGGAAACTCTTTTGATCTTACTCGTGCTGTAGTGGACAAAGGGAAGTTCCCAATAATAGTGAGACGCTAGTAAAGACTGCAGGGGTGCCACCAGAAGCACCTAGGAATCCCTATGCTTGACTTCAGATAAATGCTACAGATGCAAGTGACCATGGCATCAGTCCAATCAGTGTCCAAGGCATGGTACAGTAAACTTAATTGGACCAGGGGAGGTAACACACTCGGCAATAGAAAGGGTAAAGGATGAAACAGCGTACACCTATGAAGAGGATGAAATTACAGGGGAAGATGATGGAGAGTTACTGTCATGTGCCCTTTTAGTTCGAAGACTTCAACTAGCGCCAAAACAAATGGAACAGTCATAACAACACAACATATTCCGAACCAGGTGCACTGTGAACATTAAGGTATGTGATGTTATTATTGATAGCAGCAGCAGTGAGAACATAGTGTCAACAAACATGGTGACGAAGCTAGGCTTAAAAACTAAGAAACATCCATCACCATATAAAATTGGCTGGATCAAGTAGGGTGTAAAAGCAAAGGATACTGAAATTTGATGCATTCAATTCTCCATTGGGAAAAATTACCTAAACAAGGTTACTTGTGATGTTGTCGAAATGGATGCTTGCCATATGATTCTAGACAGACCGTGGTAGTTTGATGTGGATGCTACATATAAGGGGCGTGATAATGTGTATATCTTCATAAAAGGGAGGGCAGAAGGTCGTTTTGGGTCCCATAAAAGAGGAATTCTCTACAGTAGAACCGGAAACTAAAGGGAAGCCAATGTTTTTGGTTGATGGGGGAAGATTTATGGAGGAGACCAAAGAGTCAAGTGAGATTTTTGCAGTCGTAGTTGGAGGAGGAATTGGAATCGAACCTCCCACCATCCCATAGTGTAACAGCCTCAAAGGTTAAATCAATTTATTCATTTAACTTCCACATAAAGGGTAAATGGAGCATAAATTTTTCTTTTTATTGAGTTCACTGAAATTTCTAATAAAATTTCGATAGTCTTCCCCATACTGGGAGGTCTCAAGTTATCGACAATTTACCCTGCACACATTTATAATCACATCCCACCCATAATCACATCCATAATTGGTACAAATCAACCATTTAATTCATTTGAGAATATACTTAGGACAAATCTTCATCCTCAATTTCCATCTCATATCATATGTATAAGTTAGTAATTAAGAGAACCATCCAAGCACTGAAATTTCATACATAAGCACAACACAGTTTAGCATTCTGAACATAAGCATAGATTGATACATTTAATATTCTAAAAATAAAATAATACAAGGAGTATACTATTCTGTTCAGGTTATATGTTTATTGCATAACAAAATTACATGAATAATCCTGAAGTTCCTAACTTATACAAAAAGGGATCAAGGAACTTAAATTCTACTCCTAACGTGAATGGGAAGGACCTGCAAAATATAAATTTTCCATATAATTAAAAATAACTAAAATACAAACAATTCACGGAAGAAATATTATACAACACATCTACCTACTTAAGTCATATGCAATTCAATACACCACCACCAACCCCTTTTAAGGATTATCAAATTTGCTTCCTTTAATTACTTCTCCCCACATTGGCAAGACTACTGCCGACACTAATAACCTCCATAAGTGTCTTTAATTGCTCATCCTGGGGTCAAATAATCAAATTCATGAAAATGCTGACACTAACACGATCGTTGGTGTCATTAACTATTTTTGGACCGAAATAGTTAATCAACGTTCTATGTTACCTTGGGAGGTCCTTGGATATGTTGATATCAAGGATTCTTGACATCATTAGATTTCACATCGGAAAGCTAATCAAGTCCATAAATTTTGTCGATATCGACGGCACCCGCCGATATCATTAACTATTCTAAACTCGAATAGTTAATCAAGTTTTATATTTCTCCTCCCACGTACCGGTAATTCCGATGTTAACCAACTTGGCTAACATCATTAGCCTCCCGTATCTGGGATAGGCTAATCAAATTCGAGGAACAGTCATTCCTAAAATTCATTGTTATTGTTCATTTCCTCCAAAAGAACCCATAAATTAAATCCAACTCTTCTTTTCCATTTTCCTATCATTTAAGCTTCACTTTTCCCTTTTTCTTTTCTTCATCAATAAGCACCAAATTTATATAGTTCAATAGTTAGGTAAAATAATTATTAATTAGAGGAGATATAGGTATTGAGTATCTACCTGCTATGGATGTTCGACTTGCGTTCCCCTGTTGTTGTTGCACTCCTCTCGCGGTTTCTCCTGAAACCACAAATACCCATCATTATTCCATGTTAATTCACATATCACAACATAACAGCAGAAATGGTGATAATATTCATTTCTCTTGATCATTATTCTTTCTCACTTAAATCCCCCCATTATTATCCCTTAAAATTTCAGCTCATTAGTAATCCTAATGAACATCATGAATTTAATTTCAATCATGTTTTATTCTTTTCTGAAGATCATGACACAATGTTACACACTTTACAAAGGGCAAGAAAACGAATTCCACCCTTAATATGGTTAAATCTCGTTGTTTTGTCGACTTGACTGAATCTGCTAGCAAGGGTGACAACTTGACCTCCCCTCAGATTTTTATTTGTATATAGAGTTTCGGAACTCCAAATTAGGTAGGGTCAAAATTGTTGGAAAGCTAACACTCCCGACTACAACTTCTATGAAGGTACCCTTCCTGGATTCTATCACCTTCATTTCCAAATTCCCTCAGGAACCAAGGCGACGAACCTGCCATGTTTCGTCAATGGACAAGGTATCTCCAATTTATCTCCAATCCTTACTTCCTCATCAGATACAGCAATGTCTTCCCTTTATTCATGGTAACCCGGCTCATTTATGACCTCCCAAGGTCATTTGTACCAAGTTAATTAATTAAGCAATCATAAGTTCTCCTCCCCTCTTTTCTTCCCCTCTAGTGGTTGGTCACCCTGCATCAGTTCTCTCTCTGTTTTTTTTTAATTCCTTGCATCCCTTCACATTCAAGATCATTTCTATCACTAAATTATGCATGAATCACTTAATCCATCAAAATTTATCTTCCCTCCCTGGTTTGGCTTTTGGCCAAAACATACCTAACAGAATCAAGGGTTCCCTTCCTCTCTTTTATGTACTCATTTCATCTTTTAAGGCACTTAGACTATTCTAGTCTACTTAATTTCAATCATTTTTGCATTTTCCCAAAATTTTATGTTCAAAAACCCTAATTTTCAATTCAAGAAAATTATGAAACTTCTAATCAAATTGAAGTTAATTTCATAGAAATTGGAATTAAAACTCCTTATTTGGATGAAATCTAAAACTTCACAACCTTTAAAAAATCTTAGCCTTTTTCTCCTTGCATATAGTCGGCCATTTTTCCCTCTATTTTTTTCACCAATTCTTCACTTTTCTTTTTGGTAATTCTCCACCCAAATGTGTTTTCTCCGCTTGATAATTACAAGGCTTGTATAGGTATACTAATTTAGATGTTCACTCTTAGGTTTGATGAAGAAAAAATCTAAAATCCCCCCTTTTCTTGATGTTATCCAGTCGACCATAGGAGAGAGAAGGAATGAGGTATTTATAGTCTCATTTCTTCCTAATTCCATTTTAGCCCCATCTTTCTCCCTTTTTCTTAATTAAGCTAATTTTTTTCCAAAATTAATAAATTCTATCATCATCATCATTATTTTTTGAGTTACATTATTTTTTTATTATAACAAAATTTAAATTATTATAAACCCCCCTCTTTTTTTTGTATAATTTGTTCTGGGGTTTCACACATAGGTGCTGCAACCCTTGCTAGCAAAATTTCACGAAATCATATTGTCAGAATTACCAGATGGGCTACCCCTCATACACGATATTCAACACCAGATTGATTTAATTCCAGGAGCTAGTTTGCCAAATTGGCCACACAATCGGATGAGTCCGAAAGAGAGTCAGATCTTACAAGAACAAGTGGAAGAATTGATAAAAAAAAGGTGGTTTAGGAGAGTATGAGCCCTTATGCGGTGTCGACCTTGTTAGTACCAAAGAAAGATGGCAGTTGGCGCACATGCATAGACAGTCGGGCTATTAATAAGATCACAGTTAAGTATTGATTTCCTATTCCTCACCTGGAGGATATGCTAGACATGCTGTCAGGGTCCAAAATATTTTTGAAAATTGATTTAAGGAGTGGGTATCATCAGATTCGAATCAAACCCAGAGATGAATGGAAAATTGCTTTCAAAACAAAGAAGGGTTTATACGAATGGTTGGTAATGCCATTTGTGCTAACCAACGCCCCGAGTACCTTCATGCGACTAATGAAATTTGGACTAACCAATGCCCCAAGTACCTTCCTTCATGTGACTAATGAATTAGGTACATAAACCCTTCATTAGCAACTTTGTTGTAGTGTACTTTGATGATATATTGATTTATAGCCAAAGTGAGTTTGAGCACTTTAAGCACTTAAGGAAAGGATTGACGGTGTTACAACAGAATAAGTTGTAATTAATAAAGTGCAAATTCATGACCATCAGTTTATTATTTTTAGGGTTTATTGTGAGTACTAATGGAATTAAGGTCGACGAAGAAAAAATCTGAGCCATCTGGGAATGACTTACCCCAAAGAATGTCGGCGAGGTGTGTAGCTTTTATGGCCTCACACCATTCTACTAGTGGTTTGTCAGAAATTTTAGCTGAATCATCGCACCAATCACTAAATGCATAAAAAAAGGGAAATTCCATTGGGGAGCTGAAACAGAGTAAAGCTCTGCGCTGATTAAAGAAAAATTATCTTCTGCCCTAGTTTTAGCACTGCCAGATTTTGACAAATTATTTCAAGTGGAGTGTGATGCGTCTATTATAGGCATTGGTGTTGTCCTATCTCAAAAAGGCAGACCCATTGCATTTTATAGCAAGAACCTCAGTGATGCTCGCCAGAAATGGTCCACCTATGAGCTTGAACTATATGTTGTGTTTCGAGCTTTAAAGGTTTGGGAGCACTACTTAGTGTAGAGGGAGTTCATCTTTTTTAACGATCATCACGCACTGTAATTCATTAATAGCCAGAGTAGTGTGAACCTGATGCATGCACGTTGGGTGTCCTTCATACAACGATTCACTTTCACTCTGAAACATAAGGCAAGTTAGCTAAAAAAGGTAGTTGATGCTCTAAGCCGAAGGGTATTACTACTTGTCACAATGTGTGCTGAAGTTATAGGTTTCGACTGTCTTAAGAAATTATATGCTGATGATGAGGATTTTAGCCATGTCTGGGTAAAATGTTAGCAGGGACTCTCTCATGAAGGAATGCATATTCAAAAGAGGTATTCATTTTGAGGCAATCAGTTATGTATTTCCTGGAGCTTATTATGGGAGTAAATGATCCATGAACTACACGGCGGTGGCTTGGGTGGGCACCTGGGTTATGGTAAAATAGTAGCCCTTGTAGAAAAGAGGTATTATTAGCCCCAGCTGAAATGGGATATTGATAGCCATGTCAAACGCTGCCTACGTGCCAAGCAACCAAAGGACAAACTCATAATATAGGTCTATACATGCCCTTACCCATTCCAGCTGCTTCTTAGAAAGATCTTTTTATGGACTTCTTTCTGGGACTTCCACAAACTAAGCATGGATTTGATTCTGTCTTTGCGATGATGGACAAATGCTCTAAAATGGCTCACTTTATCACATGCAAAAAGACTTCTGATATCGTGCATGTCGCTAACTTGTTCTTCAAAGAAGTTGTTCATTTACATGGGGTCCCTAATTCTATCACTTCAGATTGGGACACCAAATTTTTAAGTCACTTTTGAAAGACTTTATGGCAATTGTTTGACATATCCTTGAACCTCAGCAGCACCAATCACCCTCAAACCGATGACCAAACAGAAGTGGTAAACCAAACTCTTGGAAATTTAATCCACTTTCTATCTGGGTAGAAACCTAAATGATGGGATCTTACTTTGGCCCAAGTTGAATTTGCTTATAACAACATGCTAAATAGGTCCACTAGGAAGACTCCATTCCAAATTGTGTACTGCCAACCCCTAAGTCATGCCTTAGACTTGGTGCCTCTGCCTAAACTTCCTGGTATTAGTATTGTAGCAATTCAGGAAGAAATGCGGAAGAATCTGAAGGAATCTAATGCCAGGTACAAGGCAGCAGTAGACTGCAAACGGCGAGCTAAAGCTTTTTAGGTAGGAGATCTTGTGATGGTGTATCTACGTAAAGGGCGAATGCTAATAGGAACATATACCAAGTTAAGCGACAAGAAGCATGGTCCTTTCTAGATTCTGCGGAAGATTAATGATAATGCATATGTAGTGGACCTCCCTACAGCTATGACCATATCTCCCACCTTTAATGTTACTGACCTATTCGAATATCATCCTCCAAATGAATGTTCTTCTCACTTGACTAACTCGAGGGCGCGTTCTTTTTAAGCAGGGGAGGCTGATATAGGACAGCTTGATGAAGGATTCGTAGACCGACTGGAATAATAGTTTTGCAAGGAAGAAAACACTAGGAGCCAAGCAGTGTATTCTGCCTACAACCACTCTTTTCCTTATTTAACATAGACTCCTATATTGGGGTCCTTAATTTGCTAATATTGTTACTTAAGTTTAGGACTTCGATTTACATCTCTAGTAGGAATTTTCCTATTTTCTCTTATTTTGTTATTTATTTTCGTAAGTGATTCTCTTATTAGAATTAGGGTTGGCCGCTTATAAATACAAGCAGCCCTCCCTCATTATAGTCATGCTTGATTTTGAATAAGAATTTCTTTCAGAAACGTTACTTTGTTATTCATAGATTCGGGTATTGTATTCTTTCTCGTGGATTCGAGCAAATAAAAAAAAAGGGACGATAACCATTTTTCATTGTTAGTTTTCCGCTATGTGAAGTTTTATACCCCCTCTGCTATTGTAATGTTTTCTTTCTCCTCTGCTCTTTTAATCTGCACTTGATCGATGAACAGGTGGCCTGACTTGTACCATCACTAGCCAAAATGTCTGAAAAATCTCGGTTGTACAATATGTAGGCTATGTTTGTTTCTCATAATTCACTTTCTGGGAAACCACTTTCCAAACTTTCTTGTGTTTGTTTGACATTAGAAAAGTTGGTAAAAAAAAACACTTTTCAGTCAAAGGAAAATTTGGCTTGGTTTCCAAGAAAGTGTTTTCCTGGAAAATTTGGGTGGAAAACACTTTCTGAAAGTTGTGAAAAATTTAGAAATATCATATTATTTGCTAATTATATCAAATTTGATCCTCAAACTTTTAATTGCTATATATATTTTGTTTTAAATATTTATTTTTCAATTTCATCTCTTAAAATTTAATTTTTATATTAACTTTGATCCTCATTTTAATAATTATTATTTGCTTTTACCTTATCATTTTTTTATTGAAAATTTTTATCTATCAAATTTGGTCCTCATTCTTTTGATTGTTACTTATTTTTTTTAAAATAATTTATGAAATTTTAATTATTATTATTTTAATTTCTTCATCTTTCATTTTTTTTATTTTTTAGATTTGATATCTATTATTTTGATTATTATTTATTTTATTTGAGATAATTTATGAAATTATATTTTTTTCAATTTTATTCTCATTCAATTTTTTAATTTGTAAGATTTATTCCTCATTATTTTAATAAACTAGAGAAAAATAAAGCATTAATAAGTTATTTTCCAGCTCGTTTTTCATGACATAACCAAACATTGAAAAATGTTTTCCAACTTATTTTCCATTACACTACCAAACATCAGAAAATAATTCACTTTAAAAAAAAAACTACTTTCCAGCAAAAAAACAACGTCGTAATATACGAGTGGAATAAAAAAAAGTTTATTCTGGATCATTGTCCTCTTTGGCTAACAAAAATTGGTTAGATTGTGATTGCACAATCCCCACAGCAGTTTTTGTTGCGTCTTTGTCCATTATATTACCCTTGAGGACAGCTTTTGCTTCCAATGTCGCATGCTCTCTCTGTTCGTTGAATAAACACCCCCGTAAAATTTCTAAATGTTCTTAGAAATATCAAAATAAAATTTTCCAGAAGACAACTCTGGAACTATATTACCACAACAAGGCTTTGATTGAGTGTTTGGATGTAACACATAACTTATCCAATCAGACAGTGGCGGAGCCACGTAGGGTAATGAGGGGGCAATTGCCCCCTTAATCTTTTTGTTTTTCTTCAATTCATTTTATATTAATATTAATAATATCTAGCAGATTTATTTATTTTTTTTGTTGGTTATCAATTAATTCAAATTATCTATTTTTCACTTTAGAGTTGAGAAAAAAATCGAAAAACTGATTAAATCAAGAAAATAAAAAAAATAACCAAAAAACCAAACTGTAAAAAAAACAAATTAACCCAAGTTAGTTTTTTCATTTTGAAAGTATTCTTATATTAATTTAATTTGATAGGATTTAGTACATATATTTCAAATTAATTTGATCTACATAATATATAATATATAATTTCAAGTATTTATTAATAATTTATCTTTTTATTTAAAAATTTTTAGCTCTGACACTACAATCAGGTACGATGACGGTGCCCAGTTCATCAACTGGGCGGCCATCCGGCCCACGTCCCTTGCAAGTTGCTGCTGCAGTTGCCAGGTAACATCTAGGGAGTTGGAAGGAGTCACTAGATGGAAGAACTGGGGCCATGAGGTTTACTGCAATCCCCGAGCTCTGAACCTTACCAGCCACACGACCCTCAACACAGCAGACAGGCAATTCGTTCTAACATGGTTGTTGTGCCTTTGATATATCAAAATTGGCTGCTTAAAACTGGGACCGAGTCGAGAGGGAAAGTTGAGTGTTCTTGATAAATGGTTTTGTCTGCAAGCACATACGATGTCCTCCTCCTACAGAGGGAAGGATGGCAGCAAGAAAACAAAGACCAGGTGGGGACATTTCCAATGATATACATGTTAGCCCATCACTGTCTGGATTCTGGAAAGATGATAACAGGGTAGAGCGCGTTATACTCTTACGAATTTTCCCGAGTAAAAGAGACTTGAACATGAGCAAATTGAGAACCTGAACGCCCTCCCTGTTAAATGAAAGCAGTCTTTATGATGCAATGTCATCTGATACATTGCCAAGAAAATGAACTTGGAGCTCTAAGTTTGCCACTCACATAGATTATCTGCTGGTCCGAGAATAACGTGTAATCAAGACATAGAAACATCAGTTTCGGATATTTATGCCTTTTACCAACCTGTTACTTCACTTACTTGTAGGTGCTTGATATAACTTATATATTATAATTATACTTATAATAATATAATAATAATAATAACATATATTAAAATACTCTGAGCTGTCTTTTTTATTTTTTTTGTTTTTATTTAAAAAAAAATTTGCTTTTTTCTTTATGCTTTTTTCTTTTAATAATTTTTATAAAATTTAGTTCGTTAATGTTAAATTTATTTTATTTAGTTATTAGATTTTCATGACATGGATCATGAGTTTGATGGGTTAACTCGGATTTTTTTTTTTGCTTTGTTCTTTTTAATTAATTTTTTTGTTTAATTTAGTTTATTAATGTTAAATTTCTTTCTATTTAATTATCAGACTTTCATAACACGTATCCCGGGCTTGACGAGTTAACCTGATTTGATGGTTTAACCCAGTTAACCCATCAATTTTTTTTTCTATTTAGTTATCAAACTTTCATGACACGAATCCCAGATTTGACGGATTAACCCAGTTAATTCAGATTTTTTTTTTCATTAGTTTTTTTTATTCCTGTTGTTTTTTTTCTTTATTTTTTTTTCATTAATCTATTTAATTGTCATATTTTTATGACATGACTTTGCAATCAAATCCACATTCAAGGCTATTGAATCTAGTGTTGCAGACAAACTCACTTAAACTTAGGTCATACAAGTTTAATGTTATTATTAATATTATAAATATTATTTTTAGATTAAACGTTATAGGCAAATCCAAAACTTCTAGATATAACTATACTAAAACACTTAACATTTATATATTTTAATTTTTTTTATTTTATTTATTAAAAAAAAATTAATCCGCATAATAATCACGCAGGTGATAACTAGTATAATATTAGAACGCCTTAGAAAGTCAACCGAGGAAAAAAGGACTAGAAAATCGAGATGGCTCGTGCACTTTACCGAATATTTGTACGATAGTGATTGTGTTCTATTGGAGCATATCAACAAACGTAGAAAGTTTCTCTTATTAGTGCTTGACTTATAAACTTTATAAATTCATGTTTATTTGTTTTTGGGGTGATATCATATTTAAAAAGAAAATTAAAATAATTTTTTATATTTTTAAATTATTTTGGTATTAAAAATATTTTTTAAAAAATAACATTTTAATATATATTTTAAAATAAAACTCTGAAAAATAATCACCACAACAAGGGAAAAATCTCTCCAGTATTACTCACAGATAGCATGAACTATTTAGGGTAGGATTAATGAATCCATGTCAGTGGCGTGGGTTTGACTCTGTTAGCCATTATTTTTTCTATGGGACAAGTTTTATTCAAATCTATCGGACATATTTGAGAACATGGTGCAAATTGTGTTTATAAAAAATTTAAATTTTGTTTGGTTAAAATTTAATATAATTTGTATGATTTTGATTGTTTTAATGTGCTGGTGTCAAAAATAATTTTTTAAAAATAAAAAAAATCATTAGTATGCATTTCAGCATAAAAAGTTATTTAAAAAGTAATCATTACTACACTGCCAAACACCTTCACAATTCTTAATTCCTCTAATTTCCACTCTTGGATCTCCATGAATATTATAATATCTCATATAAAAATTTAAATTGTATGAAGAAAAGTCAATAACTCTATTATAATAACTATTACAAAGAGTTTAATATGACATGTTGTGTAATATAATGTAGTTTTTAGAAAAATCATGTAAATAAAAACATTATATGATTTTATGTTATGTGTGTGTGTGTGTGTGAGAGAGAGAGAGAGAGAGAGAGTGAGAGATGATTATTATTAATAAAAAAAATTACAAAATCTCAAGATAAAAAGGAGTGTCCATCCAAATAAATAAAGATGTTAAAAGGCTAAGACAAACGGGCATCAAAGCATAAACAAGTAGTGTTTCGCATTATGTTGAGGAAATATTTTTGAAAAAAATTAAAAAAATTTTATTTATTTTCTTACTTTAAATTAATATCTTTTTATATATTTTCAGATTATTTTGATGTGTTAATATTAAAAATAATTTTTAAAAATAAAAAAATATTATTTTTATGTGTTTTGAAATGAAAAGTACTTTAAAAAATAACCGTTATCGTATAGTCATGAAAATCTACATAACTTAAGAAGACTAATTGATATGTTTTGAAAGGCAACCGTTATTGTATAGTCATGAAAATCTATATAAAATTTTAAAAAGTTATTATTTTGATGTGTTTTGAAATGAAAAATATTTTAAAAAACAATCGTTATTACACTTTTAAATACATATAAAAATAAACGGATTTGTTGGGGTTAGAGATTTTTTGTGTGAGTACAAACCATTTCATAATTCATACGTGACATCCATTTCATATTAAATTATCCTATAAGGATGTAGATGGACTTGAATTACACTTGTGATTTAGTGTTGTTATGCCCTTTTCCTGTACTTTCTTAGTGTTCGGATCGATAGGATCTCTGGCCTTGGGGCCTTGTCGTTAATGTCAAAACTTCCCTGCAATTCAAAAGAAACGGGAAAAAAAAAAAACAAAGAAAAATCAACTGTAATATACTTGAGATTTTGTTTTTAAGTATTTTTTTAAAATAATTAAATTTATCTTTTTATTTTAAATTAATATTTTTTGATATTTTAAAATTATTTTAATATACTAATATTAAAAATAATTTAAAAAATAAAAAAAGTATTATTTTAATATATTTTTAAATAAAAAATATTTTAAAAAATATTCCCAACAACCTTTTTAACAGAGAATCTCTATCATGGATACGGTTGAAGACAAGAGATCTCAGTCATTCAATTAAAAAATAAAAGAAAAAGAAAAAAGAAAAGACGAACACTTGTGTTTCCATGTAAAGACTAAAGAGTGCCACGTGTTTGTGGAAATTTCCTTCTTCCTTTCAATAAATTTTTGTCTCTTCGTAGACCAATATGGCCAGAGTCAACATGAGCAGGAGAGACATGGTAGCTCTAAAATCTGCATAACTTGAGAAGAAAAGGCCTTAAAAGAACCGAAACAAAGGTCAGTTTATGTTTGATCTTTGTATCTTAGGATACTACTCGGATATATATATATATATATATATATATGTTTGTTTGTTTGTTTGTTTCTTGACCTGGAAAATCTAAAATCTGTTCACTATTTATTCTTGGCCTTCCATATTTCTGCTTAATTTGATTGTCTTTAGCTTGTTTTAAACTTTGTTCTTACAAAATCTTTGGAACCCCATTTCTGATATGCTACACATGTTTATCGAGCTACTATTATGAACTTGTTCTTTCGTGTTTAATGGCTGCCAATAGACTGGATATACAGAATCCTCTCAGAAAGAGTGAAAAATGAAGAAGATATATATATGTATATACAAGTGAACTGGCTTTTATTGTTGTCTGATGAATTTGGAGCTGGTTACTATTACTATTAATTGTAGTGATTCTAGCTAGTATATTGGAAGTTTAAGCTTATAATACAATCACATTCGTTTTCTTTCCTTCAATCAGTTCCCGGCTCGCGGGCCTTTTTCGAAAGCACTCAAAGTACCCTTCATCGTGTATTTTCATGATATCTCAAGCAAAGCATTTATATTTTGGTTTGGATTATTAGTGTTCTCAGTTTTCGGAATGAAGAAGCTAATTCAGCTGGGCGGGAAGGTGTTCTCAGTGGTGTAATTGAAGCTTCTGGGTCCAGTATTCTTATTATTGAACATTGAGATAGTGATTGCTGGTGATCTTGAAGTTCCAGTATACGAGAGGCAGTGACATGGTGATCATTGATGCGGCGAAACAGATTATGATGGCATTAAGGTCAAGAAAGAATCTTACAGATGATGAGAAGGAGATTCTGGGAGACCTTCATACCCAATTAACCACTGCAATAGCAATCAGCGAAAAAGAGGTTGATGAAATAAACAAGATTGAAGAAAGGCTAAATGTTATTCAGGGGAAGGTTATGTGTTGGGAAAGATACTGGCCTATGATCTGGGACTCGGGTCTTGATGAAGCTACTGAGTACCTAAATGCCGCTGACGAAGCCCGACAGGTGACTAAAAAACTGGAAATCTTGTGTATGACTGAAGATAGAAAAAAGGAGATGCTTCAGAGGGCTCGAAATCTTCTTCAAATCTCAATGGGAAGGCTTCAGGAGGAGTTCAAGCACATGCTTACTAAAAATAGACAACCCTTTGAGCCAAAACATGTGCCTGTTGTTTCAATTGCCGTCAATGCAGCCTCAAAAATCTCTCTTGACAATAAACTGGTTAGGGATTCGAAGCTAAGAAAAATCATTAACAGAAATTCAAAGGAGTTCACCATTAATTTGGTTCAATACGATGTTATCCCTGAGCTCAGACGTATTGCGAATGTGATGTCCATTTCTGGTTATGCTAATGAATGTTCTCTGGCATATATTAGCATTCAAAGGAGCGCTTTGGATGAATGTCTCCGCATTCTTGAAAGGGAGAAACTGAGAACTGAAGATGTGCTGAAACTGGATCAGGTAAGCTTAAAATCGAAGATCAAGAGAAGGATCCAGACTATGAAGATGTTTATGCGTGTCTATCTTGCTAGTGATAAACGGCTCTCTGAACAGATTTTCGGGGAACTTGGAACTGTTAATTTGGTTTCATTTACTGAGCCTTTAGTGCTTCAGCTATTGACCTATTTTGGCGAAGCCATATCTACTGGTCCCGGAAATCCAGGAAAGTTGTTCCATTTACTTGACATGTATGAGGTCCTGGCAGGTCTTCTCCCATATTTAGATTCTTTGTACTCTGACAAAGCTATTTCTCAAGTAATAGTGGACGGTGATATGGTTCTAAGGGGATTGGCTGATTCTGTAAGGAAAACACTTGATGAGTTTGAGGATTCCATTATGACATACACAATGACAGAGCCTTTTGGAGCTGAAGGAATTCACCCACTCACAAAAAATGTCATGAATTACATCAGTGCTCTCACAGGCTACCACGAGACACTTGATTTTCTCCTCAATGACCATTGTGGAGAACACCCCATGCCAGCACCCTCTTGCATGAGTTCAGGTGAGAAAGAAGAGAACTTAAGTGGAGGCACATGCGATTTTTCCCCAATCGCTCGGCACTTTTTGTCGAATGATTCAATTCTAAAATGGCTCAGCAATGGCTCTTCGATGAGTCCAACTACTAAAGGAGATAGCATAAGTGGAGGTACATGCAAGCTATCCCCACTGGCTCTCCACTTTCGAGCATTTTCTTGTATTCTAGAATACAAGCTCTACAACAAGGCCAAGTTATTTAAAGATGCTTCTTTGAAGCACATATTCTTGATGAACAATATACATTACATGGCTCAAAAGATTAAGTATTCAGAACTTCAGTTTATACTAGGAGCGGAGTGGATTCAAGAGCACGACTGGGAATTCCAACAGCATGTGAGGAACTATATGACAGTTACTTGGAGTCCAGTCCTCTCTTTATTGAAGGATGAGGGGAGTACCAATTCGTATGCTGTCTCGAAAGTCCATGTGGAGGAAAAGCTTCGGAGCTTTTATCTTGCTTTTGAAGAGGTCTGTGGGGCTCAGACAGCATGTTTTATCCCTGATGACCAGCTTCGTGAAGATTTACGAAATTCGACTTCCCTCAAAGTGATCCGTGCATATCAGAAATTTGTTGAACGACATACTGATCATGTAAGCGACAAGCACATTAAGTACAGTGCTGATTATTTACAGAATCGCTTGTTGCAACTCTTCGAGGGATCTCAACTTAAGATCATGGCATAACCCCCACAGGAGATGATATTGTTAAAAATTGCTTCAGTACTGCTATAGGTCGTCTTTTTATTATATTAGTTTCAGATATCTGTTTCAGCAAATAAATTTGCTAGTCTTTAGGAGTTGTTAGTATGTTAACAACATATTGCAGATCATAGCGTGAATTTCATCTATTAATTTGCATTTAAGTTTGTTTTTTCAGGTATTTGATTCTAAAGATGTTAATCAAATAAAGAGAATCAATTTTCCCTTGTCTGCTGCATTTTTGTATTCTCTCTTCTCTGCAGTTTTAATTTCTTCCGTCTCTTCTTCTTTAAACCTTCATATGGTATCGAAGTTATCTTCTTATGGGATCCATGAAATGAAAGTTGAAGCCAGTTTTTCTCAAATTGCTCCTCCTGTCTCCAATATAGAAAACTACCGGCTTTGGATAGTGAAAATGGAGACATACCAGGAAGCTATAGATCTATGGAAAGCTATGGAAGAGGATTATGAAGTTCCTTCCCTGCCAATCAATCCAACCATGGCTCAGAGCAGAAGTCACAAGGAAAAAAAAAACAGGAAGTCAAAGGCGATAGCAAGTCTGTTTGATGTCGTTATGTTTCACGAGAATCATGTCTCTCTAAACAACAAAAGAAGTTTGGATTATTTGAAGGAAGAATCTGCAGAAGATGAAAGGATAGGAGACTTGTCCATGAAAAATATGGCAATTCTTTTTATATGTATATCAAAAAGGCAGCCTTAGTCTCACCATTTCTTGATTTCATAACCACAATTGGTGAAAATGAAGATGAAGCAATCAGGGAGATTGAAGGATGGATAAATGTTATTCAGGAGAAGGTTATGAGTTGGGAGGCAGATCAGTCTATGATCCAGGACTCGCGTCTTGATGAAGCTAAATGCTGCTGATGAAGCCTGAAAGTTGACTGAAAGGCTGGAGAATTTGTGCTTGAATATAGGCGGTGGAGAAGAAGCTGTTAAGGAGAGCTCACAATGCTCTTCAAATGGTAATGGAAAGGCTTGAGGAATTGTTCAAGCGCATGTTAGTTGAGAATAGGCAATGCTTTGACCCGGAACATATGCTTGTTTCTTCAATTGCCATCAATGCAGGCTCATAAGTCCCTCTCGGCGATGAGTCATTCGAGGATTCACTGTGTAGATATGGCGTTGCCAGAAATTCAAGAGGAATTCATCATTGATTTGGTTCAACCATTTACAGTTTCTCAGCTCAAACAGATTGCAAATATGATATTCATTTCTGGTTATGGTTCTGAATGTTCGCGGACATATATTAGCGTTCGAAGGGATGCCTTGGATGAGTGTCTGTCTATTCTTGAAATGGAGAAACTGAGCATTGAAGATGTGCTGAAATCGGAATTCCAGAGCTCAAAATCCAAGGTCAAGAGATGGATTCAGACACAGAAAACATTTGTTCGTGTGTCTTGCTAGTGAGAAAAGGCTCACAGAACAAATTTCTGGGGAGCTTGGAACAGTTAGTTTTGTCTGTTTTGCTGAGGCATCAATGTTGCAGCTATTGAATTTTGGCAAAGCCAAATCTGTTGGTCTCCATGAACCAGAAAAGTTGTCCCCTATTCTTGACATGTACATGGCCCTAGTAGATCTTCTTCCAGATATAGATTCTTTATACTCAACTGAGGATAGTTCTTGAACTAGAATGGACTGCCGTGAGTTTCTCGGGATGTTGGCTGACCCTGCAAGGGCAACAACATTTCTTGCATTTGTGAATGCCATCATCCCGAGAAACTGGAATTTTTCCTAATGTTGCGTTGGCGCTCAATTTGCAAAAATTAGTTTTGGTTTTTTGTTTAACAAATGATTGGAAATAGAGGAGCTGAAATTGGGCTTGAAAAAAAAATATAACATTCTTTGTAACAAAGAGGAAACCAGGCAAAGAAATCGAGAAAGCAGAGAGGAAGAAGAGAGGCAAAGAAGGAAAAGAAAAATTGTTTGGCGCAGACACCTCCACCTACATGCACTGCCTCCCATTCCTCAGCAATTCTGACGGCATGAAAAAAAGTAGCCTTTTGAGGTCAGAGAGAGCTGCACACACATCTCACCTCCTAAATGCGGCGGTGCGCACACCTCCTAAATGCGGCGGCTCCTCTGTTGTGGGTACATATCGATGAATTTAATTATCGTGGACGAGTACAAATAAGAAAAGGCAATTGAGATTGGCATAATAGGCCAAAAAAGTAGAAGCATTCTTCTTGCTTTCTTTTTTCTTTCTTTTTTGTTCTTAATCTTTTTTGTTAAATTTTGGCAGTCCGACGAATTCCAAACTTATCCATGCTTTTGTAGGGCACTGCTAATTTCCACCTTTTGTTTCAACAAGGGATGAGCCGACCTGAAATAACAATATAGACTTGCAAACAAGAAGCTATTACTGTACATCTACACCGAAAATCTGACGTCGTAAATCCCTCCTTGCCCTAAAACACCAGCCGCAAAGAACCAAGCCAAAGAGATTCAGAACTTCCCAATACTGTGCCAAAAATCAATTCCCGCACCCCAAAACATTTTATATCCCTACCGTTACTTATGTCAACTAACTAAATCAATACAACGTTTTGAACTTCGGAATCTCCAAACACATAGTTGGCACACGCTGGAAATGATCACTGCTCATTGGCAATAATCCACAGCACAAGTACTGGTCATAAAGCCCAAAATGGTTTTCGAACTGCCGTGACACTGGACTTCCCATTTGGGGATTCTTCACTGGTATCCTCAGGATCGTCATCTTCTTCGCCATATTCCATCAGTTTGACTAAAGTATCTGAAAGAACTAAACAGGTTAAGATAAAGAAGTGAGCAGATCTGTGAATGAAACCAGGTAAGAAATTATCTCAACTCCAAAGTGGGCAACATACAGTTGAACTCTCTAGTTTTTTCCCACTAATGTTTTGATGCAGGTTGTTGAAGAAAGCATGAATGGTTATTTATAGGCTGAATCTAAAGTTAGTTTTTGTTACTTCATCGTGTAGCATTGTACATGCTGGCTGAAAAAAAAAAAGACAGCTGACAAATTCTAAACATACCAGGAACAGCATCAGACATGGTTTTATTCCAAAAATTGTTCTTGTCTTGCAGTCTTGCAGCTGGAGTTGATGAAGTGAACTTTGGTGGAGGTGGGGGTGGAGGCTTGGCTCGTGGAGGAGGGGGTGGCATTCCATTGGATGATGATGGGTGGACCAACATTTTTGGAGCTGGCATAGTTGAGATATTTCTAACACCCAAATCTGCCTGCAGCGATTTACCAGACTTGGACAATTCTGATCCCTGTAATGAGTTAGAAAAGAAATAAGCAAGCCAAATTTCTCAATATCAATTACACACAGATAAAACATGTAGAATCTCAAAACACAATTAAATACAATGCAAAAGTCAACCTTATGCACCATAAAGATAAGTGTAGAACGAGATTGGGGCAAATATCTAAAGGCATGGTGTTACATAGGCTATGATTTCCTATTGCATTTAACACACATTTGGGTGTTCAGTGAGGCTGATAAAACTTGTTTAAGTAATTCCAGCCAACACCAAAGCCAATGTTTCTCCTGGTAAAGAGATTTGACACCTGGTCAATTTTGAGAATGACAACAGAATATGGCATTGGCTGCAATTTTCCCCTACTTCCTCATTTTTTTACTTATTCATTTCTGCATTTAATGCAATTTCTATTTGATGTTAAGGCAAGCCTTAGAACTTGAATTAGTAAATTATCTTCGAAAGAACAGTTTTCTGCCACCACAGAATCCTGGTGACAATTTTATAAAGCTGGATTTCAGAATGTCTTCTCCAAGAAAAATCAGCAGACATGCATGAGGCACATCCTGTGAAGATACCAGGCATCAGATATAACAAGTGTTCTAAAAGAGACATACTATAGAGGACTAAGTATAGCATGTAACCAATCACAAAATTTATCAGTCTGATAATGGCTCTGAATTGGTCCATTTCTGAGTGCCTCCAAAACTGGAAACCCCTGTGAAACATACAAACCAATGGCCCTAACAGAGAGGTCTGGTATCAGCCTGTTAGCTTCTTAGAAGGTCAGAGAAAATACCTGGAATATCAAGCAGTAAAGTCAGCTTAAAATACAAAAATATTGTACAAAATTGAAACATAAAAAAAAAATTAAAAACAATAAAGTGTTAAGCCATACTGAAGTTCATGCTTTAATAGAAAAAAAAAAGTTACCCGACAAGGACACATACATCAGTCCACTGACAACCAATCAATCGTCAATTTTTTCATGCTTTACATTAAATAATGATAATGATAAAAAAAAAATCATCAGATTGCAAACCAAGAAAACTGAGCATTGATTATGAACATAATAACTCAAACAACACCCAAACAAATAACCCCCGCGATAGAGGGAATTCTTTAACCCTGCCCCAACATCCAGCAAGCCAAACTTAGTAACAAATGAGGGGCTGCTCAGTTACGGCAGAACCAAGCAACTAGTGAATGCCTCACATGCTCCTTCACGAATGTTAAAAAGTCCAACATTTTGGACTGACTTGGCAGCATGTGCACATGAAACTAGAAACTGCAACTTCCTATTTCTCTCTACACAAGCAAAATTGTACTTGGCTTTATGAAACAGACAGTATCTAATCAGCACTAAAATTACAAATTCTAATTTTTCTCCATGTTAATTTAATTCTTGCTGCTTCGAGGCAAGGGCACTTCAATGGTACAATGAGCAGTGCAAGTTCTCACAAATAAGGATTATCCAGCAAATTACGCTTTCTAATAAAGCAATATAGAAAACATGAAACTGGCAAGCAAAAACTTGATACATTTTCACATTCAGGTTTCAAAATACTAAATCAATAAAAACAGAAAAATTCTACCGTCTTCAAAGTTTCTGACCTCATAGAAGGACAATCTGCTCTACCATGTGACCACTGACTGGCCAGTAAAAATAAGATATGCAGATATGACAATTCATGAATTTAAATTAACCATGAAGTCCACTGAACTCCAGCCAAAAGTTTTCCTCTTATATGATCATAAAGAACTACCATCCAACACTACAGAATAAAAAAATTAATGATACTCTTATAGTCAAGATACCAAGAACCTGTTGGGCTAAGATTAATAAATTATAAACTATTTTTGAAACAATCGAATATTCAAATCTTGTTACCAAATTGCCACTTGTTTTCTACAAGACAAAATGCTTAAAGACTTTCCAAAAATAAAACCCCTAGCACCATGCAATACAACTGACACCAGAATTGGCAGGCAGCAATTCCCCCCTGCTGCCTCCTTAAGGAAATAATAACTATTTCTGCTTAAATTTTCAAAGAAAGTACATGGTAATCCCACTCTGAAGGATTTTAACACCAGGAAGACATAAGACAAATAGTGCAGGTAAACCCCCTTCACTATCATGTGCTCATACAAAAGCTTATATAACACAGAGCAAACAATATTCGTTCCAAGATTTAATTCCAAGGCAGTCGTCTAAAAAGCTCAGCCATATTCCAGAAAAATACTTATAATTGCCCATCAATAACACACACACACACAAATATATTACCTTCTGGCATATTATGATCCTTTTTAAATTTATTCAATTATTAATATATATTATTATTATTAAGACAAGCATGATTAAAGAAAAAAGTGCACAGATACCTGATGAAGTTTTGCAGGACCCTTTGAACCAACTGGTATTTCCTGAAACTTCCGCTTCTGTGTAGGTCGTTTCTCCTTTTCAGCAATAGAGTTCATTCCTGATTTTGGTGATGCATTTGCTATAGACGTTGTAGGAGAAACTGTGGAAGGGATGGGGGAAGGTGGCTGCCTAAGGACTTGGGCAACTTGTTGCAAAGGTGTGGCTTGAGGATATATACCACCATATCCACTATAGCTCGTTCCTCCCATTACAAAAGGCTGGGAATAACCAGCCACACTTGGCTGGGGTTGCCCACAGCTCAACATTGCCCCAGACTGTGATACAGTCCCTTGGGAACAGACAGTAGCAACCCCGGAAACTGAAACCAAAGAAGCAGGAATAGGTGGAGTTGAGCTCATTGTTGGTAGCATCAATCCAGGGACTGCACTTGTATTTAGTTTGTGCTCAATCCCAGCAGCATGAGCTCCAGTTAATGTCTGTGGTGGTGGGACAGCATTATAAACTTTACATGACGAAGCCCTGCGACAGTTGGAAAGATGAAAACGTTAGCCCTCACATGAAATAAGAAGACCGGGATAAAAGGTCGACTGAAGAATTTATGAGCACATTTGTTGATAAAAACTGAATATCATTACAAGAGCAAAGACTGCTGAGATCTATGGCAGAAAATGAATAAAATACATAGAGGTGAGAGACAGCAATTTTTCATTCTACAATCTACAGACTACATGTAATTCCAATCCGATGAAAGCTAAACAAATTTTGCTAAACAGAGCAATGTATCAAAAACAATAACAAAGCCTTAATCCCAAACAAGCTGAAGAGTATAATTTTACAAAACAGAACAGTGTATAATTCTTCCAAAATGAAGCAGCAGAATTAAATTTCACACATCTCATTTTGAAGAAGCAGAATACATAGAAGCCCATGGGATGCAGTGTAGACACACAATAGATATACAAGCTTGATTACCTGGAAGCACCACACTCTAAACTGATTGTATCCAGAAGGTTTTCAGATAAACGTTTTGCATCTTCAAGACCTTTTGGATTACTAGCAGACAAAAATAAATGAAGTGGTTGCTGCGATTCTGTAACAAAATGAAAGAGAAGGCCACAACATTCAAATTAATAATACAATTACTTGCACAAAGGTTATATTACATCATACATGCACTTAAAAAGTACCTCCAGTACTTTGGCTTTCACAGTTTCCAGAACCACGCCCTCTTAGTACGACTGTAACCCCTGTTTCATTCATAATATGACTTATGTACTGGTCCTGCATGTACAAAACCAAAACACCACCAACACAAAACAAGCTCTCCCAATGGTATGGAGATGTGAGAGAAGCTTCAAACATTAGAATCCCTCATGTTCATTTTTGACAATAAAAATGAAAATAATGAGTCAAACAATAAGGCATAGCTTAAACCAGAAGAGAGACAGGCAAGACAGATTTTAGTACCATGTACACCCAGTTTAGCTCGATTTATTACTAAACTATAATCTAGATGAAATATGTACAAAGAATTAACCCATAAAATGATACAATGCAGTTGATACTACAGACATCCAAGTCTGAATATGAAAAGAGCATACAAGTAACCCTGCAAAATCCAAGTCGTCATATGACAAGGCAAGCAAATAATAGAAAAACTCACATTTGGTCCACGAATTCGAGCAGCAATATTCAATGTTGGGTCTGCGTCAAAGCCCAAAAACACACACGTACTTAGCGCCTGATCAGACAACTTATTTGGTTAAGACATTTCTATGCCATGACAATTATGTGAAGCTCATAGCTTAATAAACTAGCAGTACTAGTAATCTATACCTTTACTCCATTAACTGCAGGTATTTGTATAATGGAAGAAGCAGGCTGTGAGCTCTGACCCTGTTTCAGCATTTCATCAACCATGGCTGCTGCCCGATCAACTGCCAAAATCCGTTCTGCAGTATCTTTTAACTGCACAGATAATCCATTTTTTATTCCATGACATCAAAATCCAGTTTAAGTAATATTTTCATAGACTAAGAAATTATATATTATGGGAATTGTGAGACAAAGAGCATTCAAAGGTGTCCTGTCCTTCAGAGATCCTAATACAATCATTTCAAAACTTTAACCTATAAAATTTAAGTTATCCAGTTGCCACAGGGTAAGATATGTAAAACCAGCCTTGGATTTCTGAAAATAAATAGTGATCCACTTTTACATTCATCTTATAAAGAAAAATATAGTCAGAACCGTAAAATGTTTAAGCTCATAGGACTAGCAGAAGAAGAGGTCAAGTATAAAACTGAACCAGAATAGTTGCAACGTATATTCCATAAACATGATGAAACATAATCTCAATTGTTATCCGTAGTAAATTTGGCACGGACCTATATGACAATTCATGAAGTCTAGGGTCAAGAAAAAAGTAATCACCCGGCATAACTAAAGCTCCAGCTGATGACTAACAAATTACTGACTGTGTATGCCTATGAATACTATATTATACTTACGTGAGCAGCCGCGGATATGTGAAGATATAATGGCTTTTCACCATCTGGCGGTGCATTTGGTGGACGATACTTGCCCCTATAAAGGAAGTTAAGCATGCTCATAAAATAGACAGAAAGAAAGGCCTTATACAAATCCCTCATACAACTTCAAGGACCTACTAACCTAGTTATCACCACAGCACCAGTGAATTTCTGAATCTGAAAGGTAAGGAAAAACTCTTATCAATTCTTGATGGCACAGAGAAATTATGTTTTCACCCAGGCAAACCAATTTTGAAAGACTTACTTCTTCCTGTGTCTGCCGCTTTGTAAGCTTGTAGCGAACAGAGGACTCTGCATCATTTATAACAATCTCTCGTGCTATTATTAACTCATCCTGAACCTTAGGCTGAACACAAGAAAAATATTTTAAAAAAGAAAACACACACACAAGCACATACATAAATTGAGAATGTCTGACCATATACTTAAACAAAAAGAAGCACAACAAAATTAATTTAAATTTTTAATGAGATAATATAAAAAAGTTAACTAAACAACATTTACTAACAAATTCAATAACGGCATTACTTATTGGTTATAACCCTCATAAACAGTGTCGTAAGCAAGATAACAATAAAGTATCTCACTTGATTTAGTTTTGGGACCACAGCAGCAGTATTTTGTGGCATCGAAGGCACCAGAAACATAGGCGGAACAATAGCAATTTGTGGATTTGTTAAAAGCGCACCAGAAACTGAAGCAGCCCCTGGTAACGAGATCGCAACAAGAGACCCCACATTGCCTAATTGTACAGCATCAGATACTGGAACTCCAGCTGAAACCAGTGACTCCGCAGGCTGATCCCACTTTCTCTTTCTCCTGCAACATATGCTACAAGATGAGTTCATCACAGCCACCAACCATGAGTTTTTTCATTTATCAATAAACAAAAATCAGCGCCATCTTATCAACTAAGGAAATAACACTGTCACAATAACAGCTTTCTCAACACAACTTTCTAAAGACCCCATTAATGGCTCTGTTAAGTGAATACTTGTAAATCCAAACAACTTCACCACGATCTAATCTACAATACTCCATCATTTCCCTACATTCCTATAAAGAGAAAACGAAAAGGAAAAAAGCTTTCTTTTTTCAACCATAATGCAGCTTATTCTTTTTCTTCAATTAACCCCATTTGGTTTTTTTCCCAAAAAAATCATAACTGGAACAGCCCCTAAAAATCCATAAATTTTCCAATCTTGACTCCAGTTGCAACCCAGCAGATATATATATATATATAAACACTAAACAGAACAAAAAAAGAAAAAAACACCCTTTAGAGCAACTATGATAATGAAATAAACCCTAAACACATCATAATCAATAACCAAGCAAAAACAATTGTTGAGAATTTAGGTTTTTTCTGTTAATTACTTTTTTTTAATTTAAGGTTTTTGAAGCAACAGTTATGGGTTACCTTTGCCTGGATTGTGATGATGATGTATCCGAGTTTGCCGTCGAATCATCTGTAGGAATCCTACTACTGCTTTCCTCTACCATTGTTTTCTAAGATTAAAATTTCGTTTCTCTTTCGTTTCTATATTTCAATAATTTGACAGTGGCGTTGGTGGCGATGGTGATTGAGAGACCAAGGGAGGAGGACGTAAGGAAAACCAATTGATATGTGCCACGTCAAGTGAAAGGCACGTGAGGATTCTTTTGGGGACATCGACAAATCTATATTATCCTCTTGACGGAGTGAGCCGTTAATGTTTGCAGAATATTTTTTTTTAAATGATTTTTTATTTTAAATTATATTAAATAATTTTTTAACAAATTTTTTATTGTATATCAAAATTTAAAAAAAATATAAATTTAATATTTTTCAAGTAAAAAATATTTTCAAAAACACTTAAAATAGAAACAAAAATTATGTAAAATACTCCCAGAACTACATTTTTAAGTGGGAGTAACTTTACTTATATATAATAATTCCAATAAGATAAAAGTTTGTTTATTTTTGTGTTTTAAAAATGTTTTTGAAAAAAAATAATTTTTTTATTTTTTTTTTAAATTAATTTTTTTAAAAAAATTTTTTAATGTGGTAATATTAAAAATATTTTTAAAAAAAATATTATTTTAATATAATTTTATATAAAAATATTTTAATAAAAAATCACTACTATAATATTAAATACCAAATAGGCTTGACTAAAATTATTATGTTTTTATAAGAAAGTTTTTTTATACATAACAAAATTACTACAAACATTAAATAATTTGAATGGGCAACACTTTACATATTAATTTTTCAGAGATAATATTTTATAGGGAAAATTAAAATCAGATTGTTTTTCAAATTATATATTTGAAAGGAAAAAAAAAATTATGGCTCCAGTAAATGGCATCCATTTACTAATAGCGCATGCAATGAAATCAAACTTTCATGAAATATAATAGAACAATAATCATGGTAACAATTATTTATGATGTCTCAAAATCAAGCCCATATCTTAAAAAATTATATACCGTACATACACATAATAAAAAGTCCCGAATATATATTTTTACATTTTAAAAATATTTTAATATTTTAATTTATTTTAAATTAATATATTTTTAATATTTTTATATCATTTTAATATATTGATATCAAAAATAATTTTTAAAAAATAAAAAAATATATTATTTTAATACATTTTCAAATAAAAAATACATTAAAAAATAACTTTTTTATTATTTAAATAATTTTATATTAAACAAACAATAAAAAGACACCCATTGCAGATTTGGAAGATCATTAAACAAATTGATCACACTCAATGGGTAAAGAATGGGGTCGCAACTCATATACATGTTTGGAATTGTAGTAACGGTTGTAGTTGAAAGTATTTTTTATTTAAAAATATATTAAAATAATATTTTTATTTTTTTAATAATTTAAAACTTTTTAAAAAAAAAACCGTGTTTCCAAATGGTTTCGTAGAAGAGAGAGGTGACGCCTCTATCTAGAACGAGGTAATCGATCGCTGCGAGTGTCTTCAACATCTCGCCCTAGTGACAATCCATCTAGCAAAAGTAGGATGAAAATTATGCAGTCTGGTAAAGTTAATGTCTTCAATTTAGGGGATTTAGGGCTTCTCTGTAAGCTTCAATTGAATTCATTTAGAGTTGACATAAATAAATAAAATATATAAAGGAAGAAAAGGAAAGAGACAACACATGACTCTATGGAAGCGAGTGTGCTATGTGTTTTTTGTGATTTTTTATATATATTACAAAGGAGGATAATTTATTCATTTCATTAAATTTAAAAATATTTATTGAATAAGAATGTAAAGTGTACTTTTCTAAAAATGAAGACAAAATAAAAAAAATAATAATCATACAATAGGAGGTTACATATAATTTTTCATATTTTATATCTGGTTGTAATTTATATTCTATATTTTAATTTCAATTACTAGCATTAATTCTCATTAAAAAAAACTATTAAGATATTATAGGTTTGCCTTTTATAACATATCACAACTTTTTATTGCCAATTTTCCCTTATAGATAGAAGGGAGAATTACTAAAAATTGTATGGTGTGTTTTCTAACTCTATCTTTATACCTTATTTTTTTTAAGTGCATTTTTGTGCTCTTGTCTTTTAAATAGTATGTTTTCTAGATCTATTTTTATACCTTATCTTTTCTTGAGCGTGCTTTTGTGCTCTCATCTTTTAAATAGTGCGTTTTCTAATCTTGTTCTTTTTTTTAAATGTGCTTTTAAGCCCTCTTTCAAACTCAACCTCTTTTTCTTTTTAGTGCGCTTTTAAGTCCTCATTTCAAATATTTTCAAAATAATTAATCATTTCTTGATCTGGTGAATTTGTTATCTCATTCCTTTTTATTATTTTTTACAAAGCTTATTGTCTAAAGTCTCATGAAAATTGTCATAACTTTTTTAGGTTATTCTCCAAAATTTCTCTTTTTTATTTTCAAAATAAAAATAAATAATAACAACAAAGGATTGGTATTTTAGCAAAAATAGACTAGAGAGAATTTCAAATATACAGAAAAATCAAGTTGAAATTTTTGATAAATTAGGAGCCTAATCGCACCTTTTTTGTACTAAAAATAGAGAAACAATATGGATTTCAAGTCAAATTAAATATTTTTTGAATGAATCTACATAAAAAATAAACCTATAAAAAAAAATATTATAGGTTTGCATCATTCTCTCCTAATCAAATTCACCACCACAACCATAGTCTAAACTACCATCAAATACTAAAATAATAATATAAAAAAACATACTCATTTGTTATCGTTCTAAAGTCTAGACATTATTATTATTATCATCATAAAAAAAAAAACAAGAACAAGGACAACCATTTTAGCAACAAGTATTGTTAAAATAATTTTAAGCAAATCAAGACAATAAAAATGAATAAATTTTGGCCAACATATTGCAAAGGATAAATGATGATAGTTGGGGGTCCAGGTTGAGTGTCAGTAGATATGTCTAATGGCTGGTAATTCATAGGTAGTGGATAGGTAAAGGTGTCTGAATTCAGGACTACACATACTTTTTTTTGTTATATTCACACGTTCAAAATAAATCCTTTAAAAAACAATATCTAAGTACTATACATATTTTTTTTATATATTCACACATTTAAAATAAATACTTTAAAAAACAAAATATCAACTATAACTAAAACTGATCAATATTTCACTGTAGCACGGAATATTATTCATTGTGAGTAAATTCATTGTGAATTGGACTGTTCTGCACTGTATCACAGATACTATAGAGTATGAGTGATTTACTATGGACTGCACTGTTGGTGGGGGCATGTGAAGAGGCTGCAACTTGCAAGATCTAAGAGCCAGGCCAGAGGCGCGCCCAGGGGGCTGCAAACACCTAGGCGCTAGGCAGGCCACGCTCGCTAGCTGCACCTCGGGTTGTAGCCACCTGACACTCGGTCTGCCCAGCCTTAGGTGCTTAGGCTATCTGCCTGTGTGTTGGGTAGAATAAGCGTACATGTGCCACTTAAGCTCCTGCCTCAATGCTGAGCACACCTTGCGCGCACATGACGCTTGGGCTACGCTGGGTATGACCCAAACCTGCGCCCCACTTGGGGACACCTGGCGCTTGAGTCATGCCGCTGGACTCAAAGCAAATGGATCCGGCGTCAAGACCCAGTTATTATTGGGTCCTCCATCAAGACCCAAGGTTCCTGGATCTTAGGATTCTAAATATTATTATTTATTTTAAAAATATTATTATTATTATTATTATTATTATTATTATTAAAAACCAAAAAAATATTAGTATTAATACTATAAACATATTATTATTTATATTATAAATTTTTATCATATTTTTTATAAAAATAAAAAAGTGAGCCCCGACATGGTATTATTAAAAATATTCAACAATTCGAGGTATTAATATAAAAAATATTGTAATTTGTGTTATAAATATTATTATTTTTCTTATAATACAAAGTATTCATATAAAACATATTATTATTTTTCTTATTATTCAAAATATTTATATCAAAATATTATTATTTTTCTTATTCATATGAAATATATTATTATTTCTATTATAATATTATTATTTTTATAGGAATTCAAATTTTTAATAGAAAAAAATATTATTATTTGCTTTCTAAATATTCTTAGAATTAAAAATAGTAATAGTTGTGTTATGAATATTATTATTTTTACTATAATCAAAAGTATTAATATTAAAAATATTATCTTTGGTGTTATAAATATTATTATTTTTATAATAATTAATATTGTTAATAAAACAATTACTAAATTAGAAAAAAAATTATTATTAATATTGAAAAATACCCATAGATTTGATTTGAAAGGTAAAACTAAAAATTACTATTACTATTATTATTATCATCATTATCATTAATAAATTTTAAAAAATTGTTATTACTATCGAATAAAAATCACGTGGGAACACGTGGCGTTTGGGCTGCTGCCTGGAGCTAGGCATACCCCCTGCGTCCATGTGGCGCTTAGGCTCCTGCCTAAAGCGCACACGTGGCACTTGAACATGCCAAGACCCAACTATCATTGGACCCCACATTTTATAGAACCCAAAATAACCTTGAGTCATTGGTTATGCAGAGTCCGAAATAGACTTGGATTCTGCCTGTGCATGACCCAAGTAACCTTGAATCGTGTCGGCATGAGGACTCAACTTTTGAAGAAAATAAAAGGTGCGTCTACGGTGTAGTGCGGACTCCTAACCGATTAAACATCATATCGATACTAACAAGCTAATCTGTATAATTAAACAATGCCTATAGTTTTTGGAAAACTACATATCAGTCCTTTCCTTTTCATTTATTTTCAACTTTTTCTTTGATTTAAAAATCTCATCACAGTTAGATTTCGTCATCATAAGATAACAAGAACCGCTTCGGAATATTGGGATTAATATAAATTTATTAAACTTTGTTCTCACAAAGAGTAAATTAATATATACTCCTTGGTTAGTGCTCTGATTTGAAAATCACTAGTCTTACCTGCCAAAGCTGACTATCAACTTTTTTCGAATTGTTGGCCATGTGGTTTAACCTGTTTTTCATTGAATTTTAAATGTTTTTTCTGTTAAAATTGAGTGCGATTTGTATTTTTTGAATCGTTTTGATGTGCTAATATCAAAAATGATTTTTAAAAAATAAAAAAACATCATTGACATATATTTCAGCATGAAAAACTATTTAAAAAGCAACTACTATCACACTGCCAAACACTCTCCAAACCAACCACTGCTGAAATTTCCCATTTAAAGCCTGTTTATGTTAAGCCTGTCATGCCATTAAATGGTAGGCACCGAAAGCTGACCACCATCTGACTGTCGGTGCATCACATGCTTCACCGGAAAGCGAGGCGGCGCTGTTTTTTCAAACCCCTTTTCATGAGATTTTAATATTTTTTAATATATATTTTTAAATAGTTTTAATTTATTAATAAAAAAATAAATAAATAAAACAATCATTACCATATTCTTATACATTAAGTTATAAATATAAATTTTATTTTATAAAATTATAAGGTATTTGTGAAAAAATATATAAAAAATTTATTTTTATTAATAAAGATATTCTCAATTTGTTTTTTAATAGAAAGTTATTATAATTCTTATATTATTTAGTAAAATTGTTTTATATTTGTCCTTCTACCTAACTAATTTTGGATGAAAAATATAAATTCTTGTATGTTTAATTTTTTATTTTACCATGTTATTTGTATTGTTGTTTTGGAAGTTGTTATCTAAAAATTTATATAAAAAATAAATAATTAAATACTGAGATTCTTGAAAAAAAAAGGAGATATTTAAAAATAGAAAACAATTAAATCTATTAATAAATTTATTTTTTTTACTTTAAATCAATAATTTTTTGGTGTTTTTAGATCATTTTGACGTGCTGATTTCAAAAATAATTTTTAAAAAATAAAATATTATTTTAATACATTTTTAAGTAAAAATTATTTTAAAAAACAATTGCAATCACATTCTCAAACATCAAACTAATTAAAACTATAAAATTAAATTAAAGTACGTGATGTGACTTAAAAGGAGTATAAAATAGAAAGTTTGATATTTTATGAACTATTTACAGTATATGGTTTTCGTTTCTCCATTTTAATTTTTTCATTACTGAACACGAATATTTCTTGCACTACCCTACAATAAATTTTTATTAAAATATGTGTGCTTGCATGTTAGAAATTTTAGTTTCGGAGGGTCAAATTAGATAAATAATTTTAGAGGGGCCAGAATTTAAATTTTTTTTTTTTTAAGGCTAAAAATTTAATTTATTGAAGGGAGGGGGCTGAAAAAAAATCCTTGCATACACACCAATCCACCTTCAAATATAATGATTAAAAGATAAATTAATGATTAGAAATATAAATCATTTCATTTTTTGAACAATTCAAACTTATAATTATATTTATTAAGTCAAATTCAACTCCATTTTCAAGAACAAGCAAAAAAAACTGGAGAAGAAGGCAGGAGGAGCGTTGCTTGTTGTGCATGACATTCCCCTCCATGCCTTTTTTATATTGATTTTAATTACCAAAATTATTGCACAATTAATTCTCATTATTTTAACCTTTAATTACCTGTCACAAAAATATAAAACCTGACAATTTTTTACTTTAAAAACCAAGACACGTGGAAGGTTATTGACCGGACAAATAACTTTTCTAGGCCAGAAATTATTTTACAACAAATCTCTAAGTACGAGGTCGTGTCATGTCAAGCGAGTGCGAGTATATGGTATAAGTTGAAAGCTGATTTAGGCGATTAGATTACGGTAACTATTAGAATTTAAAATATTTTTTATTTAGAAATATATTAAAATAATATTTTTAATTTTTTAAGTCAACCCATCAAAACAATTTAAAAATATAAAAAAATTAATAAAAAAATAATTTTTAAATTTTAAGAAAACACAGATAAACACAAACAAGTTCTCTTCTCTTTAAAAACTTTAGTAGGTGGAAGCTCAAATTTAACTTTTCAAGTTACAAGAAAAACTTGTGATTTTTGAACTCAAGATTGAGGATTTTGGGTTTGTAAAAACAACGCAACTAAGAGTTTTTAATTTAATATTAATTTTTTATTCATTAATAATTAATTTTAAATGTGTTAATATTTTATATTGTTTATGTTGAATAATTTTGAGTGGACCTCGCTATCAAATTGATGTTAAATGTGTACTTTAAACCAAAATTTTCTACCAAATAGCAAAATTTCAAAAGCCGGATTGGGTGGTGACCATGAAAGAATCTCGCTTGGTCCTTTGTAAAGTAGTGAAACTTTCCTGTAGCCCAAAAAGGCAACGTTTTTCTTTTACATAATGATTCTAGGCATGACTAACGTTTATGATCAGCGAGGAAAACAAGGGCGGCTTAAAGGATATCATTGCTAATTCTTCAATTACTTTTTAGTTAAATATTGAGTGCACAAGATAAATATTGTCCGTGTTCCTCTAGATTTGATTGCCTGTCAAGTCCACATGTCATGTGAACTTGGGCACCTATCAAGTCTAGGTGTATGCTGGACTTTACCTTCTGCCAAGTCCTGGTACCGTGGAGGTAGTCGCCTACCAAGTCCATGTGTTCCATGGTTGCCAGTTCATGTGTCCCTTGGATTTGCCGGACTTCAAAGTTCAAGTGTCTTGGACTAGGCTACTTGCCAAGTCTAGTTACCTTGGCTTGATCGCTATCATGTCCAAGAGTAGGAGTTCTGGTATATGTGTTGGACCGTCGCTATCTTGGTCTTTGCATACTAAAAAAAACATTGATGTAATTTGAAGGTTAAAATCAATTATTATTTAATATTATTTTTATAATAATTAAAATTATTAATAAATTTGAAAAAAAATATTATTGATGATTTCATTTTAAGGGGTAAAATTAAAAATTATTATTATTATTATTATTATCATTGCAAATTTAAAAACTATTATTCTTCAAATAAAACCATAAATATTTTTTAAAAGATTAAAAAAATAAGAACTTGGACACAAGTTAAATATTATTATTATATTATAATTTTTTTAAAAACATTATTATTATAAGAACTATAAAACTTGGGCGAGACAAATTTAATAATATTATTAATATCATAAATATTATTATTGTATTATAATGTTATTATTTTTATTATAGTTAATATTGTTACTATAATAATGAATAAATTTGAATGGGTTCCGACCCATTAGCTCGATCCGGCGGACAAATTGGACATGGTTGCCCATCGAGTTGGGTCCCGCAACACATTTTCCATGAGTCCTGCAACAGATCCATTCACCATGGGTACTAATGGGTCCAGTGCATAACCTAAATTTCTCGGGTCTGGATGCCGTACCTAATTTTTCTTTATCAAGACCCAAGGTTAATGGGTTTATCACTAGGATCCAATTCTCTTGGGAGAGCTGTGCTAGGACCCATTCTCTTAAGTTTAGTGTCAGGTCCCAAGGTTAATGGGTTCTGATGTTTGGACCCAACGATGATTGGTCCTATACTTGGATCCAATTCTCTTGGGTCTTAGATTTTGATGATATTTTTTTTGAAAATAAAAGGTAAGCCTGTGGTGTAACCCGTGCCCCTAACTGTCCCTTCCCCCCTTAGTAAACTTATATGACATCATGTTATCTCGTTTTATTCATTTTTATATATTGAATATCTTTGTACTCCTATTCATCAATTATCTATTAAAAATATTTATACATGATATATTTACAGGAGTAATAACTTATAACAGTCCAACCAATTAGCAGAGAATCAATAGATTCCTTTTCGAGAGCGATTCATCCTTCCCGAACGCAACATACAACTCTTTGGTGTACTGCGCTCTCTAAGTGTGCTTGTTCCCCCCTTCTTCCTTATCATGGCAAGTCTTTTTGAAATAACTCTGATGAGAATAAAAAAGAAGGCGTTAAGAGACCCTCCAAACCCATACAAAACTAACCTATAAAAAAAAAATTAATAACACAACCTAAATTGCAATTCAAACTAGGACTCCAAAGTCAATTCAGCTAGTAACATATCACTATGAGCTCTCTTCTATTCTCACTTTGATCCTTTGAAATTAATGTATAACCTACTAATGAATATAACTTAATGAATGACAATTTAATGACAATTTAAATCAATAAACATAAGAAAGTTCGCAAGTTTTTGACATTTAGTCTAAATATCTTATTGATATGACATTTGCACAAGTGTAAAGTGTATGACAATTTAGGCCACAATTTCATGTAAAGCAAGCTTTTCTCTTTTCAAATATCATGTGCTATCATAACAACAAGAAATTTCACAAACACATCTTTTATTTTAATATAACAAATCATGGTTCAATCTTTTATAAACATACTTTTAACTATTAATTATAATGTGAAGTTTTCATTTAAACCTTAGTTTAGGATCTATGTATAAATTCTAGAAAATCAGCAAGCATTAAAGGAAAATCTTCATGGATAAAAACATCTAAAACAAAAAACACTTATGTGTACTTATTAGTATAATCGCCCATCGTAAGCTTTAGCCCCCTTTCCTTTTCCTTTACCTTTTATCTTTTTTTTTAACCTCACAATCTATCTTTGATTTTCCTTCTAACAATGCTATTGAATTTAAGTTCTAATACTCCACAATTGGTCCTTGGAATATATGATTGGCTATTGTTAGTTTGTAGAATAGTGTTTAGCTCTCTTAGGTTTGAGAAAATAAAAATGATATATTTACTATTGAAAAAGGATAGCATATCTCTCCCTTTTTCTTGTCACATCACAAACATAACAATGCAAAACTTGTCATACTTCACCTACTCGGTCATTATCCTACTTTCTTTGATTTTAATGATATTTCTAATGCATGTTTTATGTTTTTTTTATGTGGATTTTACATATATTCATAGAATAAGTTACTATGTGGTGGATTATTTGATCAAAAGTTCATAAAAAAATAATTTGGTTGTATAATTATAGTTTTTTTTATATATATTTATATTTCATTTGATTTGTCTATAATACAGAAGATAGTTAAATCTGCTTAGTTCATGTTTAGATTATAAGTATTTTTAGCTTTTATTTTTTTTCAATTTAGTTATGTTCGGCTAAATAGTTGCTTGATAAAATCTCATCTTCCATTAAAAATAATAAAAAAATCTCGCTTCACTTACTTGATCATACAAATCTATCATACTTCATCTACTTAAGTTAGTAATTGCATTTCGAACACTCTTTTCTTTAGTTCTTTGGCTTTTGTCCTCTAATTTTTCCTAATCTTACATTATTTCAAACTAATCATCAATTATAGTAAATGCAAATTTTGAGATATCAAATTAGATCCATAAGATAATTTTTCCCCATCTAGATGAGACACAATCTTTTCACGTACCATAATAATCCCATGCTTCTTCTTCTTGTTTTTTTTTTTTTTTTTTTTTTTTCTGAAAGTCCCTCCCTCCATTTGCATTCGAATTTACCAAGAGGATATTGTAAAAAAATTAGAAAAAATATTCCAAAAGAGCAAAGATAATTAATTGCTGAAATATTTTTCTCAATTCATTCAATGAAAATGATAAAAAGCAACGAAGACACTTGATAGACAAAGACGAGCCAGTACCGAGTTAAAAATTAAAATCTCAAAGGGTAATTATGAAATTTACCATCTAGAGAGAAATTAATAGAGGCGGAGGTACTTATTAGTTTCCCCATATTTGAGAAACAATTCTCAAATCCGGTTTAAAACTTGGGTAGGATGTAAATTAAAGAATCAACTTTAAAACAATGTTTTTTTTTAATTAAAATTAAATTATTTTTAAAAAATTAAAAATTCAGAAATTCACTATTTCTTTTACCTAAATTCAACTAGGTTAATCAAATTAATCAAATTTAATTAAGTTAAATAAATTTAATCGGGTTAATTTTTAAATTAATTTAAAATAAAACCTAATTCAAACTAGATTCTAGAGGTCATTAGGTTCATTTATTAATAATATGTATCGGTGCAATGTGTTTTTTTTATAAAAAAATATAATTAAAAATATATTAAAATAATTTTTTTAAAATCAAAATTATTAAAAAAATATCAATTTAATATTTTTTAAATAAAAAAACAACATTTCCTTAAACTCCATTTAACGTCGTTAAAGAAACATACCACGTTAGCTTTCTTTTTGGGTACACGTTTAAGACACGTCCCAAGTACTGAGTGCAGCTATGTCATACTGTAAGCGTGGGCCTCTTGGTTTGCCGTCTCCCTCCCCTTTTCTGTTTCTGCCTATCTCCTTCCATTTCGAAGTTTGAAGAAATAACTTCTGGGTTTTAATTTTCGAGCATTTGTTTTAGCTTTCAAGAGTTTACATTATGAACACCGCTCTTAAGCTGGGGTCTCTACCAGTAATGGGAATCAATATGACCAAGAACTATGGAAGTTTGAAGGCTAGTACTAAAGTTAAAGTTTTTGCTGTTGATGGAGCTGGTGATGCTGAGTTTCCTTCATTTCTTCCAAAAGAGGTGGAGAAAATCAAAGACCCATTTGCTAGATCTTTGTCTAAAAGAATGAAGAGGTTACCTGTGCAGGTTAGTCATCTTCATCAAAATTTATTTATTCTACTCTACAGTCTACTCTACTCCCTTTTGTTTTCTTGTTCAATTTGCAGCAATATTTATCTGTGTGGCTATGCACACTGTTTATTTAAGATTTTTATTATGTTATTTTCATTTCTTCGTAATAGTTATTAACCTTGTTATAATTAAGCATATTCGACCATGGTTACATTATAATTAAAAAAAAAATCTTAACGGTGTGGCAAAAATATTGTAGCAAAGATGTGATTCAACGTGTATTAGAACAATAAATTCATGTCTTTTCCCCTGACAAGAAAAAAAAATGGATGAACGGATAGTTGTTAAACAGCAACTCCTTTTTTTTTTTTTCACAGTAGAATTATTTAAATATTTTTAAAAACAAAAAAAATCTTATTTATAATTTAGAGATATTTTTTGATTTTTTACTCTATAAAGTGTAATGTAATAACCCGATTGCTCTTATAATCAAAATTTTCAAGGCATCGCTTCAAGAGCTTTTGCATAATCTTATAAAGATTTTTTTTAGTAATTATTTGGTATTAAAAGCAATATGATAATTTGATAAATAAAATAAAATAAATAAATAACAAAAAAAGCTACTAATATGTGCACAGGAGTTAACTATTTTACTGTCTTCAAGCAACATGTGTGACTGACTCTAGCTATGAAAGTTTCTTTCCATCATGTCCTCTTTCTCTAGACTTTGCACATATTGATTGGTTTGCTACGGATATCTTAAGTTGCATTTTTTTTTTGACTTTTCTCTCTCATTTCTTGAAATTCATGATATTCATTTAGAATTTTAGGCTTGTCCTCTTAGTGGTATGTATTTGACCGTCGATCCTCATTTTTTTATTTTTTATTTTTTAATTTATAAGTTTTTTTAATTTTATCCTTTAATCTAAATTTATTATTTATTATTTTTTCAATTTTGGTCTTGATATATTCTTTTTATTTCTTAATTTTTTATTGCCCTTTTTGTAAACTTTTAATTGTTTTCAATTTTATACTTTGATAAAAAAAAACTTAATTTGTTCTTATTTTAATTTAGTCCTATTCTTTTGGTGATTTCTTTTTTAATTCGTTTATGAAATTGATTTTTATTTTCAATTTAATCCTTCAATCCAAAATTACTCATCCTCTTATTTATTTATGATTTTTATTTTTAATTTAAGCATTCAATCCAAAATTATCCATCCTCTCATTTATTTATATTTTTCAAATTTGATCCTCATTCTTTTAATTTCTATTTCTTTTTTTGAATTATTTTGTATAATTGATTTTTTTTCATCATTAGACACTTGATTTTTTTTTTAAAATTAGGCTCAATGGTTTTTCTAAGTTTTGTGTTTTTGATCAATTAGCTCGGGTCAAGGGTTTTATAAGTCAATTAGTAGTTTTTTTAAAAAAAAAATTTGAGTTTCATGATTTTCTTCCTTTTCCTTTCAATCATGTTATCTTGATCTTATAACTTGACCTGTGGGTTAGACGAGTTGGCTTGAGTAGGCTTGACCCTTTATTTTTTGCTTATAATTGCTTCCTTTTTTTTTTACCCTTTTGTATAATTGATTTTTTTTTCAATTTCACCATTCAACATTTGATCAATTGAAAATTGAACTTTGAGGTTTTTCCAGATTTGGTGGTTCTGACCAAATGACTCAGGTCAAAGGCTTAATAGATTAACATAGGTTGTCATCATTTATTTGGGTTTATTTTCCTTTTCGATTTCATCATTTGACTTTGAATTTTTTATTTGACATTGGTTTTTTTCCTTTTTTAAAATGCACTTGTGTTGATTGAACATTATTTTTTTTCGCTTAAGATTTTTTTTATTTGACCTATGATGAAGCACAAGTCACTTAACTAGTTATAACTAAGAGGCCTTTTAAAAACATTATACATCGTGACAAGTAATACCGCAAATTCCAATTAGTGTTTCCTCTTTTTTATTAGTCCATAGATATTTTTCTAATTTGATTATTGTTTTTCAATTTAATCATTAAACAATGTGTTTACTAGGATTTGAAGCTGATGATTTTTTGGTTAGCTTCTTATGGGGTCTCGCGGTCATGAAAAAACACTCTGACGTTAGGTTGATGCTTGATTTGATATAATATAATTCAATTTTATTGTTAAGCAATAATTGAAATTTTGATGACCAAAATAAATAATGAAACAAAACAACAACCTCATATTATTTTTTTACTACACATGAAGCATTGATTTTAAAAAATTAGTCCTTGTAGGTTTTTGTTTAATCAAATTGATCCATTTAGTTTTATAATTTTTTTTATCTCAAACTTAATTTTGTTAATGTTTTAGTACATGAGTTTGAAAGAGGAGGGAGAATATTATTATGAAACAGTGGAGGAGAGAGAAAGTGGTCAGTTGGCTCGATCCGAGAACAAAAAAATAAATTTTATTGTTGATGGATCTTATTTGATGAGAGGAGTTTCATAAAGATGTTTTTGATCCTTCATCTTGTCATAAAAAGTAGATCGGAACTCATAATTTGTTTTTGAATCCATGTGATTTTTTAGTTTTTAACCGATTAAAAGTTGGTTTGAGTTTATATATTGGTTTATTGAGGTTTTTGGAGATGTTTCTTTGGTGTTTATAGGTGAGAAAAAGGTTGAAAATAGATTTTTAGAATAAAGGAATCAGAGCTCAACTTTTCAGCCATCTCGAGCTGCCAAAAATTATACTAGTAGACATTGTATCAATTGCCACTTCAAATGACTTATCATCTAATTTGTGTTTTTTTTTCTAAGGAGGCAAAAACAATTTCATTCACCCTCTTTGAAAAAAGAAAAAGAATGGGCTAGCCATGCCAACTCATTTAGGCCCGGGAATTTGATCTATTTTTGTTAAGGCCTTTATGTCATTTTTTCCCTTTATATTTTAAATATATTTCATCAAAATTAAATCATCTAAAATTATATTAAGAATATTGATTTATTAAATACCATTTGATTTTTATTTAGTTTTTGAATAATATTATGACATTGTTTTTATAAGATTAGCAAACGATTTTTTGTACAATCTTTCTTGATTTTTTTCCTCTTAATTTTATTCGATTGCTTTTCTAAATATGTCTATTTTTATTATTATATTATTCAATAAAAAATAAATTTTAGAAAACAAAATTATTGGACTTAATTGTGTCTAGGACCCAAATCATAGTTTGGTGAGTGATCTTGAATTGACTCAGGTCAATCTATAACATGTCATCTTTATATTAAAAAGAATATCATCTTAAAATTTATTCAAGTCAAAACTAAGTTATTACTAGGTCGTATTTGAGCTTGTGAGGTTGAACAAGTCATGTTAGGGTAACTCCTACTCGATTTGATTTTAAACTTAAGCTTGACAAGAAGCCAAGTTAAAGGATCTCTAGGTTGACTCATCAGATCTAATTTAATAACACTGCTAAGAAAGTTCCTTATGGTAATTCACGTGTGGTGTATTTTTCTTTATTTTTGAATTCATTATGATAAAATTATCAAAATATTATTTTTAACTAAAACTTGGTATTATAATTATGATAAAATAATGTCTAAAAAAAATATTTTAGAAAAAAAATATTTGAAAAATAGAGTGCGCTAATAAGATCAAAAAAATTTAATTAGAGAGATACATTTTTATCCTTATTCATATATATATATATATATATATATATATATATATATATATATATATTCTTATTGATTTTGATTTTTTTCAATAAAAAACATAGAAGAAAAAAGTTATATTTTTTTGGGAAAAAATATTAATAAGAAAAGGAGGAATAATATTTGCAAATTAGTTTACTTCAATGAAATTTAAATTATTAATCTTCTTACAAAAAATTTATTATAATATAATTAAATAATAAAAATTAGAGGTTTATCATGATATATATATATATATATATATATATATATATATTAAATAAGATTAATTTCATCTTTTCATAAATATAAAATATTATTAAAATGAAAAAGTGGCTGGCAAGGAGGATATACTCGTGATCTTCTGACAGCACGTGTGGCGCCTCTTGATGATAAAAAATTACCTTATGCTATGTCATTAGAATCATCATGAGATTTTTTTCTAGGTAGGGTGGCGCGTGGCAGCAGCGAGTCAATTTGTCGTTGACAATACTTTTTCCCCCTTTGTTTTTTCTCTCATGCCCTCAAAATTCATGCTAACCATTCAAAATCTCAGAGTTGTCCTCTAGTGATTGATATTTCAATTTCAGTCCTTATTCTTTTCATTTTTAATTGTTGTTGTCTTTTTTGTAAGACAAATATTTGTTTTTAATTTCATCGTTCAATTCCAATTTGTGATATATTATTTTCTTCAATTTGTTCCTTATTCATTTGGGTTTTTTTTGTTGTTTTGTTAAATTTATTTTTCTTTTCAATTTTACCCTTTAATAAAAAAATTATAGTTGTCATCTAATTTATTTTTTATTTCAATTTTGACCCTCATTATTTGAATTGCTATTTTTATTTTGGATCCTAATTTTTTTTTAATTTCATTCTTTAACATTTGATTGGTTAGATATTAGGCTTCGTGGTTTTTTCAAATATGATGCTTCTGGTCTAATGACCCAAGTCACTAGTTTGAAAAGTTAACACGGGTTAAAACCTTTTTTTACTTAGTTTCTCTTTCTATTTCATCATTTAATGCTGGCTTTTTAATGGGTTTTGTGGTTTTCTTTTCTATTAGGTTATCTTGATCTTATGACATTCGTTACAGGTTTAACGGGTTAATACGAGTTGACTTGTCCCTTTTTATCGAATATACATATTTGTCATGGTAACTCAGTTTGACTTGGTTTGACTTGATTAGGGTTTTTTTGTTCTTTTTATCCAATTTCATCCTTTCATATTTAATTGGCTAATAATTGAGAAAATTTGTTTTTTCTCTTTTGAAAAAAGATTTTTTTTTTCAAGTTATCGTTATCTATTTTTTTTAATTTGATCCATTTACTATTATTGCCTTAAATGTTGATTTTTTTTAAGAAAGATAAAATAAAAATTGAATCAAAACAAAATAACTTGTTAGCATAATTTTTTTTCCTTTTTGTTGATTTGGCTTTGCCCTATATCGCGGTCCTTACATGACCTAAGTTAAATCCAACTATGTTTGAGTTGGCTTGACACGACTTGTTCAACCAAGCGAGCCTAAACACAACTCGGTTATCCAGTTCAAAACTCAATCTTGCTTTTGATAAATTTTCAAGTCATCATCATTTTGATCTCTACCTATCTCAATCAGGCTCAAAAGAAAAATGAAAAACTTTAAATGATAAAATAAAAAAATATTATGATATATTGGATCAATCATAATCAACACGGGTTAACTCGTTAAATTCATAACTCAGGTTAGAGACACAATCACAATGAGCTAACTTAGTTTGATCATTTATCTTTCATTTTCTTTTTTCTTCTTTTTTTCCTCAGTTGGGCCTTCATTTAATCATGTGGGATGAAATTTAAAATTAAATTGAAAAGTTATCAATGAATCAATAACCAAATTAAAAAATTGAAAAAATATAAAACAATCAGAGAACAAAAAAATATATGGTTGATGTGTGAGGAAATCCGCCACATTGGAGAGGCACATGCGATTTCCTCTTAGCCCCGATGACGACCTTTTTTTGGTGCCATTAGATTTGTTATATCAAGGGTTGTCTTCCAAGGCAGCATGTGGTGGTGACACAACTGCGACATGGCTCAAGTGACCTATTTTTATTTCTTTTCTTTTCTTCTTTTTTCTCAAGCATCTTTAATTATAGTTTTCTAATAAAAAAGAAAAAAAAAATTAAAGTGGCCTCTCATTCTGACTTGTGAGGCTTGTTGTGTGTCATAATTGCAGATTGGAATGTCAGAAAGTTGTATCATGAGCAGTTGTGTTAAACCACTGAGACAAAGTAACAAAACCAGTCCAGTGGTTCTTCTTCATTGCTTTGACAGGTTTGATATTCATGCAAAGTTACCCTACATTAATGCTCACAATAATTACTGTATTTTTCCCCCCTGCTGTTATCTGTGTGCGCTCGTTCGTGCATGTGTGGGAAGCTGTAATTATATTGAAGTTGGTTTGCTGTTTTGCGTTACATAGTTCTTGTTTAGAATGGAGATGCACGTATCCCTTACTTGAGGAGGCTGGTTTGGAAGCTTGGGCTGTTGATGTTCTTGGGTGGGGCTTTTCTGATCTAGGTTAGGTCTAAACAACCCAGCCCTCATGTAAAAAGTATTAGGTTCGGCACTTTTTGTTTCTTAATTTCTCTCAGCATGTTCTTAAATGTGATTACTGTTGCTATATGTAATAGAAACTCGGCCACCATGTGACGTAGCATCCAAGCGTCATCACCTTTATCAGGTTTGTTCTTGAATTCTCTGGCTCTCAAAACGTGGAAGAGTTGTTTCAATCACTTGGTTACATCGTGTTCTGTGCTTTAAATGCATTTCATTTCCACTAATTCTATTTTTCTTGTAAATATGAGCTTAACATTGCAGTCTTTCCATGGCTTGAATATATATATATATATATATATATATATATATATAGTTGAATTTAAGACCTTGAGTCAGAAACTAAGCAACGTTTTTCTTCTTTACATTCTAGCTTTGGAAGTCTTACATCAAAAGGCCAATGATATTAGTTGGACCAAGTCTTGGCGCATCTGTTGCAATTGATTTTACAGTGCATTATCCAGAAGCTGTAAGTAATCTTCCCAATTACATATTGCCCTTCAACTCCAATACATTGCAATATGCATTCTTATAATTTTTGGCAATGTATCTAAAGTTATATTCTTTATTCATGTTAATTGATCATGCTCGCAACTCAAATCAAAAGCTGATATCAGTTGAAGAGTCTGGAAAAATACGATTTGTGGATAGTCCAAGAAAATTTTGATGTGGAAGAATTCACTACACATGTTTATGTTGATACAAGAGGACTTGATAGGTGTTCCTATCATTTGAGGTTTAGGCCAATATGATTGATTCTGAACATTAAATCTAAAAGAAATCATTTCTTCTTCTTTTTTATCATTTCCCTAAGTTGTAGAGAGAAGATTATAGCGTCTTTAACTTGTGACGTGCATGATGGTGTGTGGGTTAGCAGAAAAAGAAAAACATTAGCAATCAACAGGTTACGAGATGCAAACTAACCTTTCCGAATCCAAGTAAAAAGATGCTCTGAAAATTTCAAGATAACTGATAGAAGGTCAAAATTCTCAGCCTTGTATCTTCTTCTTGTTTATCCACATAAAAAAGAAAAGGTGTTGTCCTCATGTACAGCTGCCATCGCGGCCTTCTTCAGCCTGGATATTGCATGGAAGCAATAATCCCTACCCTTACACTCTAGTGTAAGGGTAGATACTGCTTGGAAGCAAAAGCATCTTGCTTTTGCTCATATTCTAGTTTATGGATATTAGTTACTTCAGGGACTATCTTTTGGTTTATAATTGAGTGATCTTTATATATTTTACAGGTTGAAAAGCTGGTTTTGATCAACCCAAGTGTGTATGCTGAAGGCACGGGAAATCTTGCGAAGTTACCAGAATTGGTAGCCTATGCTGGGGTATGACTAACGATCTACCCTTGTGTGTAATACACTGCTGACACTCATCTTACATGAGCAGGATTATTGATAGGAGAAGATTACATCTGGTTTTTGTGGTTTATACGAGTCTAACCTTCTGGCCTTTTTTTTTCCTCGGATCAGGTTTCTTTCTTAAAGAGTCTCCCATTACGCTTTTATGCAAATATGGTGGCCTTCAACGGCATTCCATTCTTTACAATCTTGGACTGGACTTGTGTAACTTCTTTTGTTTTTTCTCGGACAAAAACTTTATCTCTTTCTTAATTTCTTCGTTCTTTGACATTTTATTTTAGCCGAAGTTGTAGATCTTGCTCAAAGTTGTTTAAGATAAAATCTTGCTCTCCTGTAATGATGTAGGTTGGCCGGTTACATTGTTTGCTACCATGGTGGAAAGATGCAACTGTCAGTTTTATGTTGAGTGGGGGCTACAATGTTATTTCCCAGATAAAACAGGTACATATTGATTTAATGCTGAAATGATAACCATGAGAAGGGATAACCTCTATACTTATCAATTTTTTGTAGATATTTTAGTGAAGCTCTTTTGAGTTGATCATGATTAAGTCAATCAATCCATCAGTAGGTGACGGATTAACTTTCATGAAAAACCATGTTAGTATGTTAGTGCACCTTTAGGCAGTTAAACGATATGGAGGATTAGATTCAGTAGTGATCAAAGTCTTAAGACATGAAATTATTGGATTATGCATAATGTTAACACACCAGTTGCTGCATGTATTGTTGTTGTTAAACAGGTAAAGCACAAAACCCTTATCATATGTGGCCAGCACGATCAGATTGTGAGCTACCAGCATGTAGTGGTAAGTTCTTAGTCATATCTATTTTTCTACAAGAAATGATCATCACTGTGTCTATCTACCTTCTTATTAGTTTCATCATAGTACTTACCTCGGCTCTTAATCTGTCGAACTTACCAATCCTTGAAGCTGTTTAACTACTGTAATTGACCTGCAATGCTATCACCTTGTTGAACTATTAGTATTTTTCTTCCTATCGTCTTTATGAACGTCATGCAGAAATTGCACTCTGAACTATCCAATGCAATTATTCGAGAAGTATCTGATTCTGGCCATCTTCCTCACGTGGATAATCCCAAATGTGTTGCCAAATTGATTGCTGATTTTGCTCAAGGTGACGCTGATGTTAATGCCAAGAGCCAATTCTGTTTGGCTCAGTTAACGGCTTTACCTAGACAGTAAGGCTCATGTGGCAGGGGCATGTAATGAAATGATTACCCTCAGGTCAGCAGGGGGGTATTTGGTTAATAGAATTATATCCTTCCATGCTAATTTTCTGTACATATTATGAAATAAAAATGTTGTCGAATTTGATTTATATATATTTTATCCTAACGCAATATCTTTGCTGAACTTTGCGCTTCCAGATCTTGTTTTATGCATAAAAATTACCTAGGCTGGGGTCTTCTACACGATGCCAACAGCCTCTGAGTGCAAGTATTTAATAGTGAATATGTTACCATAGGCATGTCCATTTTTTCTATGACTACTAAGTTGGCTTCATCGCCTTTGGGAAAGCTACATGGCAGGGTTTAGCATGCCCTTGAAGGAATTCAGTGGATTCTGGGAAAAGGGAGTCGTCAAATTTTGGTATGATCAATATAGGTGGATGGAGTTGCAGGATTCCTCCTCTTTTAGAAGTTGATCAAAAGGATTGGAGCATGTTAGATTATTTTCTCCCTGAGGAAATATGTCTAGGATTGCTACGATGCTATTTCAACTCTGGCGATGCTGGTACGGATCATGTTAAATGGGACTTCACGTCGAACGACTAATTTGCTACGCAATCTGCCTGTGAACTTGGCCTGGTAAAAGGAAGATATGGTCTTCGGTGTGGAGTTGGGAAGGTCCTCAAAGAGTGAAGACCAGTCGGTTTTCATTGAAACTTGACCGCCTCCCTCTGCTACATGAACTGTCCTCATATGGGGGAAAGTATTTTGCATGTTTTGCAAGATTGTTGGTAGGCTAATGGATACCATGACCATCTGACTGTCAAAGCTGAGAATCACTTTAAAATGCCAGGAAGCTGTTTAGTCATCGAACAATCGCGGAGTATCACGAGTCATAGAAGGGAATTCCTAACAAGGAGAGATGGAAAGAGAGGTTCCCTTGCAACATAGTATGGGTTTTAGTGAAATTGCATCAACAATTTCCACCATTTTCTCTGCAATGAAGGCTGACTACTCGGCTGTAGGCATCGAAAACTGGTAAAACAGGGGCTCTAGTGATGGATCGGACAAGACAATGAGCTCTCAATTTATCCATTTGGATAACTAATTATTAAAATCAGCCAAATGATAAACATAAAATGGACAATCTTCTATGAATGCCTATCCCCATTGTCCTAAATAAAATAATTTTACAAAATCACAACCCAACAAGAAATCCAAATAAACTACTTCATAAGAACCATCCCAATTGCTAAAAGATACAGGTACACAAATGTGTAACACAGTCCAACGTTGACTGACATGTCAAAGAAATATGTGGTGGCAAGAGAGTGTAATACCCATATTCTTATCCCATGGAATTCAAAGTTGAGTCCAAACTTAGATATTTAAAGAACAGGTTGCCAAAAATTATTTTTTTTCTTGTTTTTTTTATCTGTATTATTTTGGTGATTAAAGGATTTAAAGATTTTAATTGATGTATTAAGATGTTAGTTGACTTGAAACAAACTAATTTGATGTCTAGAATTATGGGTTGTGAAAAACAAATTGTTATGTTGTGGAATCTGCATATTTGAAGACTGACAGATCATGATTCTGGAAATCGCGATCAATTGATTGGTTTGTGTTGTTGGTCGACCGGTTGGCTTGTAATGGCGGTCGATTGGCTGACTTAGTAGCAGGGGTTAATTGGGTCTATTAGGTTCAATCAATTTGGGTTATCTTAGGGATCGATCGAGTGAATAAGTTTGGCTTTATATTTATATTTTGGTCTCTCAGCTTAAAATTTTAGATCTTTTATGTTACTTTGTTTTGAATTGTTTTTTAGTGTTTTCTATATCCGTTATAGGTTTTGCTAACATTCCTTCTAACGATCTTTAGTAGTCTTTGGTTTTGCATCCGTTTGTCTTTTGCTTTTATTTTTCAAGTGAGTAAGATAATCTTAATATGCATAATATAAATAAATATATATGTTGATTATATGATGAGTACAATTAGTTAATTTTTTGAATATTTATATATGTTGCTTTGTTTTTTGATTACTCGTCTATTCTTGAATATGCACTTGCATTCTGTTGAACTAAATTGTATTCGATATAATATACAATGCTTTGATAATTATGCGAGTATCTATTATGTCTTGATATCGGTATACCTATCAATAACTCCATGTTAACCTATGTGCACATATTATTCTATATACCTAACTGGTGAGAGAGACATCGGCTTGTGGTGATTGATCCTCTCACAGTGGTCATCTTCGGGATTTGATCTCTGACATGTACTTCACTACCTTATGTTAACATACTTAGTATGTATATTTATATGAAGATATATCGACTTGCAAACTATTAATATCTAAGATGTATGTTAAATGTTATTCCCTTACCGAGTTGGTTGAACTCAACCCTCCATTTTAATATTATCTCAGGTTCTTAGTTTATGTTAGTAGTTGGACTTGTTGAGTGTTTCTGCCTTTTCAGTTTTGATCGGTATGCCTTGCATAGTCAACAAAGCTTTCCTTTTAGTTTTGATTTGATGTCTTAGATGCTCCATTATTACATTATTTTAATTAAGTTTGGATTTTGACAAATGTAATAAGTATTATGGATTATTTGTTTTGATTTATTTGATGATGAGAATTTTTGAAGTGTTATTTGATTTTATTGATTTTAAAGAATAAAGTATTTTGAAAGATTATGAAACATAATGAAATTTTTATATAACTTGTTTTATGATATGTATGTTAAGAGACTTAGCGAAGGAGCGGTGTCGATGGGGTGTCCCCACGACACCACTCCTACATTGTCGGTCGGACCCAAGATTCGGGTCATGATAACGAAGAAGGATGAAATGAAAATATGAGAATACTATTTGCTTTAGAACCCTACTAAATGGGTGTTTAAAAGTGTGGTAATGATTGTTTTTCAAAGTGTTTTTCACTTGAAAATGCATTAAAATAATGTTTTTTTTTAAAAAAATTATTTTTGACATCGATATATCAAAATGATATGAATATATATATATATATATATATATATATATAATTTTAAGAAAACAAAATCAAGATTTGGTGAAACAGTGGTTGTTGAAACCTAAATAAGTGACTTGTGTCTCGCTACGGGTAACACTAAAAAAAAAATTTAACATAAAAAAAATCTCTAGATCATGAGGAATCGTTTTTTAGTCAATAATTCAATCTTGAAATCTCCCAACCCATCTCTTTACCTATCCTATATTTCAAATCAAATTGTTTCGGAGATGCCCAAACGTAACATGATTGACTTGGATTCAAGAATAAGTTGGACAACCAGTAGAAATGTGGTCTGTTTTTAAATATAAATTTCAAGATGACATAATTTTAATAAAAAATATTAAGACAACGAACTATTGGATTGATCTATGTTTCACGATCTAACTCGTCAAACCCGTGACCTGGGTCATGAACTCCATTGGGTTTAAAGTTTTTTTTAGACTATTTTTTATTTAATCATATGATAATAAAAAATAGTCACTCGTAAAATTGAGCATCAATTCAATGTTGAGATGTTTATTTGAAACTTCAATAACTCTATAGAAAATAAATCAAAATAAATTATGAAGTCTGATTGCTAATCAATTGGAGTTCACCAGCCAAATCCATGACTCAGGTCATGGACTCAATTGAGTTCAATAATTCTTTTTATGATTTTTTATTTAATTATATGATAAAAAAATAAATATTCATAAAATCATGAATCAACCAAATATAGGGGTGTTTTTTATATCACAATAAACCTACAAATATCAAATTGAAATAAATTATGTTGCTCAATTAAAAATTAATAAAATATTAAAGGATAAAATTAAAAAAAATCAACTAGAAAAATAAATAAAAATCCAATTGGTAATAATAAAATTAAAAAAAATCAATTAAAAAAAAGAAAAGAAGGTGGAAAAAGGCTTGTGCGCATGGGTCTAGTTGGCCTGGTTTTCCAAATTCTAACCACCACCAGTAGTTAGAAAGGCGGGTAGCCAACTTTCATGGGTAAAAATCCCATTTTAACCCCTTTTTTTAGCATAAAAAACCAAAATACAAAAACCACATGACCTCAAAACACTCATTTCTAATATTAAAATAGCTTTTAATTTGTCTAAAAATACAAAATCAACCTTAATATAAAAATATTTTTTTAAGCTTAAATGTACCCTCTTAGATAATAGAAAAGCTAAATAAACTCTAATGGAACTTCTCTCATCGAATAAAATTTATTGACAACAAAATCAATCCTTTTTTATGGTCAAAATCGATGTCAACATGAAATTTTCTCTTTGTACCCTTGAAATTTGACAACTCTCTCTTATCCCTCAAAGTAGGGATTAAAATATAAGGAAAATGAAGTTTTGAGTCAAAATTAAAATTTTAAAACTTAAAGGATTGGAAAGTTATCATTTGAAAAGTATGAGGATCAAAGTAAATATTCTGTGCCAACTTTGAAATTATCATCCATTTTCCTTGCTTTTATCACTTTGACTTATATATTTCAATTTGACACTTTTCTTAACAAATCAGGAGCAATTGGCTACCAATTTGCTCGTAAAAGAATCAATTCAAAAAAAAAAAAGTTCAATAACCAAAATAAAAGAAAAAAAAAACCATTGAAAAACAGAGTGGTAACATGCACGTTAAAAATAATAATTGAGGAGTTGAAGAACAAGGTTTTTTTTCTCTAATTATTCTCAAAACAATGAAGTTGTAACACCTTATCATTTAAAATGATTTTACGATTTCTGATATTCATTTATGAATAAAATCTAGGATAATTTTTCTTATGATCACTTATATCATTCAAACTACATTAAATGTCATCTATGAATTTTAGATAGTTATTAAAAAACATGGTTCTTATTTTTTCATTTAAAAATCTATTTTTAATATTTTTAACCAAAAACACTTAGGAAATGCCCTTGGAATATTGTTAAACCAATATACAGCCTCCAAGAATGCAAAAAACGCTCCAAAACTCACAATCAACCCAAAACAAAAAATCTTCCTGAGCTCATTTATGGTTTTTTAAGTGCTTTTAAAGTGAAAAAAAACACTTATTCTTAACTCCTCTCATCATATGGAATCATTTGATATAAATATCGATTGTTTTGGTGGCCAATATCATTTTCAATATAAACCTTTTCTCTTTATGTTAGAATTTGACAACCATCTCTCTCCCCTCCACCAAAACAGACTATAAAAATAGAAAAACAAAGTTTGGTACTAAAATTAAATTGTTGAAAATTAGTGGGACCAGTTACCTAACATCTTAAAATCAAGGATGAAAATGAAATTTTCAAACAAATTTCAAAGCTACCACCTATCATTCAATTCAACCTTCCCTCCCAAAAAATATGCAATCAAGGGCTAATTTGAGCTTAAAAGACTCAATTGTGCAAAATAAAAGTTTGAGGACCATATTAATTTTTTTAAAAAATCCACTATTAAAATCCATAGTGATATGTGAAAGCATAGTTTTAAGACCCGGCCAGGTCCAAGGCCCGAGTTCCGAGTTTTGATCGGGTCACTGGGTCGGCCGGGTCAGTTCTTTTTTTTTAAATTAAAACGATGTTGTTTTAGTAAAATAAATAAATAAAGTCAACGGGTTTGCAACCGGGTCTTGCCGGGTCACATCGGGTTTTTCCTTCCCCTGTTTTTTCTTCAACCCGGTCTGGTTTCAACCCTGGGTTAGCCGGGTCCCGGGTCGACTTGTCGGGTCGGGTCGGGTTTTAAAACTATATGTGAAAGAATTAACAGTAAAATAGCTACATCAAAACCTCTATGTCTTTTAGTTTATACTATAATTTCGTTTCTTCCCTTTGATATGATTTTTTTAAAAAAATTTCTTATTTCCAATGGTTATTCTTGAAATTTTCAAGACTGCTATTTTATTATATAAACTTCTACCATTATAAATATTAAAATTCCTTAATTATCTAAACAGAAAATTTATATAATTCAAACTACGGCATCAACAAATTTTTTAAAGGATTAAATTTAAAATTAAGACATTATCTAGATTTTTTTTTTCCAAACTCCATAGATTTTACCAATTTATCAATATACATCCAATAAATATCAAACATTATGTTATTTAACCTAACATAAGGACATTTCACTAAATTATCCAATATATTTAACATTTAATATTGAAAAATTCTATAGTGTTCAAGGAATAATTAATAATATTTTATTAGTTATTTTCTGAGTTTCACTTAAAAAAACCAAACATAAAAATAAAATAAAATTTATAACCACAAAAAATAATAAAAATATTTTCATTTAAAAGTTCTATCTTATAGTTCTATCTTTAGATATTTTTAAAATAAATCATAAAAAATAACTAATAAAATATCAGTAATTAATTACTCACTAAATACAATAAAATCACTAATACTCATCTTATTTAGTTAAAAAAAAAATTAAATTTAAATAAAGGAAAACTCCGGTTAAAGAGGGACAAAAGTGAGGTTAAATGAAAACGACAACGTCTTAATGCCACCGCTAAAACCCATCATCGCTAAAACCCTAGCATTCACCTCACTTTGTCTCTCTCGTCTCTCTGCGTGTAATTGAAGAAGAAGACATGGGCGCGGGCATGGACATGGACAGTGATGTAGAAGAGAGGCGAGTTCAAGTACGATTTATAACAAAATTGAAGTCACCCTTTAAAGTCCCAAATACTTCAATTGCTATCCCTGCTAATCTCACCCGTCTTGGTCTCTCCACTATCGTCAATTCCCTCCTCAAAGCCGGTAATTTTAACCTAATGTTTAATTAAAACGATCTTTTTTTGCTTTTGTTAATTTTGCTTTAATTATGGGCAGGGGATGATGAATGGGAATCGCAACCGTTTGATTTTCTGATTGATGGGGAATTGGTTCGCTTGCCACTTGAACAGTTTCTGCTTGCCAAGGGCATTTCTGCGGTAATTTATGCAACTTTCTGCTTATTTGCTACTGAGGAATTTTATATATATTTTTTGTTCTGATAGCTTACAATAAGTTGTTGTGTTTAAATAAATTATAGGAGAAGGTATTGGAAATTGAATACACAAGGGCGGTAGTCCTGCAGAAAGAGGATGAGCCTTCTTTACATGATGACTGGGTCAGTGCTGTTGATGGTTCTTGTCCACGGTAAGATTTGTATTCTATTCCATGATAAGTAGGTCGTTTTTTTATTTTTTATTTTCAATATGAAAGGAATATGGTGCTGACTACATTCCGAACTTTGCAAGTAACTTTGATGGTCTTTAGAGTCGAGTTGATCTGCATTCAGCTTGGTTTTTGGCAATTTGCAGGCCAAAAGGCTGAATCTAGACTGATTAATGCAATCATGCAACACATTTGATATAATTAGAGCTGGCAATGTATCATAATGGTCAACTTTGTATCACATCATGATAGCTTTTTTCCTCATAAATGTTAATGTAACTCTTGATGCATTGGTATAAGCTGCTCTAATTTGTGGCTTTTTGCAGGTTCATTTTGACTGGCTGCTACGATAATCTTGGGAGGTGAGCATGAATGTAGTGCATTAATTTATTCTTTATGCACCTACTAACATCTTTATGTCTTTTTGTTACATCGTTTGATTATCTATTCTTCAAAATAATTGATAAGCAGTCTGATAATTGCAAATCTTTACCTGTATTTTTTAGGGTGTGGAAAGCTGCTGGAGAATGTACTCATATATTAGAGGGACATGGTGGTGCAATTACTTCTGTCAGTGTTGTTAACTCAGAAGGTAGAAGGCATTATCTGCTCTTTCTGGTTGAATCCGCTTTTTGAAATTCAGAAGTTGGAACACTATTTGTCAATGCATCATAGTCGTTTTTCTTTCTAAAATTAATGTTTTGAGTGAATGTCTATCTCACATTATTCAATTTTAACTGATCATCCGTGATCTTGCTACTTGCATCATTTATTTCCAAGTTTGAACAAATACATTCAGATAATCCGTCTTTCTAATAATTAACTCTGTCTATCTTTTATATACAAAAATAAAAAAATAAAAAATAAAAATAATGTATGATCTTTTTTAAATGCAGTATACTCTCTAAGGCTGCTTCAGCCTAGAAGTATAATTTCAAGAAGTTTTACTGTATTTATGACCAATCTCACGGGAATCATCCAGATATTCTTTATGTTTGAAGGATGCATACATCTGTTCATAAAATAAATGTTGTCTTCATGTTTTCTAGAATGTTATTTGTTTTATATTCTACTCTTTCCTTTTGTGTCTGCTAAGACATGTTCCTTTATTTCTTCATGTTTTTGTTGCTAATTCTGCAATCTGCCATTGATTAGCTATTCTGTGATAATATCCAGGGACTGATAGTGTTACTGTAGCAACTGCCTCAAAAGATGAAACTCTGAGGCTGTGGAAGGTAATTTGAACACATTTATGATTAATAAAATAAAATTTTAATTTTCCTGCCTAATTATGTTGCATTTTCCTAAAAGTTTGATACAGAGGAGCATTTAGATCAGCCTTCAAAGATCAGGGCCTTCAAAATTTTGCGTGGGCATAATGCATCTGTTCAAAGTGTTGCAGCAGAGGCTTCTGGAAGCATGGTCTTATCTATGTCCTTTTTCCTTGTTTTCTAGTAAGGTTATGGAGTTCACTTCAAAAGCATAACCTAATGTTTTCCTCTGTTTTGTGATATTCTGTAATTTAGATTTGTTCTGGTTCCTGGGACTGTACAATCAATTTATGGCGGACAAACGAGTCTGATACTGAAGGTGATTTAGTATCAATTAAAAAGAGAAAAGTGAAGAACAAAGCTGGAGAGTCTCAGTTGGAGGTATTCCATGTTTTCTACTCATATTGATTTTGATGTCCAAATAACTATGGTTGTCACACTTTGTTTTAAAAGCTTTTGAGAGCTTGGAAGTTTGCAGAGATCATTAAGAATTTTACTTGAGTAGCTGGAGTCTGAAAGAAGGCAACAGTAGTTTTATTTATTTTTGTTGTCTTTTTGTCTTGTCTTTTTTCTTCCCTGGATATGCATGTGTTTAAAAGTCACAAGGCAGGTTGTTCTGCTTCTTTGATATCCATGGAGATGGGAAGGCTCTTGTTTCCTGCTAGCTCAGTTCTATTTTCCCCTTACTGCTGGCTTGGAGGATGTCTTATTCTTGGTGTTGCTCTTCCACACTTTTTTTTACCATCTCTTGTGTAGACTTTCATATTCATTGATTGAATTTGGTTCTTAAAAAAAAAAAAAAAACAATGGAAGAAAGAAAATGAAAGCATCAGGCTGAGTGTTACATTCACAACATGAGAGCACCACAACACTCCCTTGCTTCATTTGCTGCTCATTAAATAAATGGTTTGACAAAATTAGAAGATCCTATTCACTGGGAAAAGAGT